>CM053791.1:751550833-751945833 GCA_028749045.1 Cupressus sempervirens
TTAGAAAAGGCCCATGTATATGGAAAAAATTAGTTCCTGGTTTGTCTCATCCCATAGCTTTTGATATAAGAGATAAAGTGGTCAAGTTCTCTGGGAACAATGCTTTCACTAGAGAGGAGCACTTGAGAGTCTTTATAGACATGTTGAATGACTTTGAAGTTGAGCATGAAGATGTGGTGATGAAACTATTTGTGCATCTACTAATAGAAGATACCAGGGATTGGTTTAGGAGATTACAAGATGATTACATTAGTTCTTGGAGTGATATGGAAAATTTATTCAAAGAACAATATGGTGACAATACCAATGTTTTTTTATGTTGAATGACTTCAATAATATTAAGAAGAACCCTAATGAATCTACATTTGATTTCAATGTAAGATTCTAGAAAGGAATGTACAATTTGTTTTAGGTCATGAGATTGAATGAGGATGTTTGTTTTACAACATATTTTTATTCTTTTGATAGCAAGATGGCTTATCAATTGAGAAATAAGGAACCTAAGACTTTGAGGGATGCTTTTAGAAATTTAGTAAATATTGAAAATAATAGAAAAGCATCTGGTAAGCTTGGGTGGAGAGATGATCCAAATCTATTTAATACCAAGAATAACAATAAAAGGGAAGTTGATAAAATTTCTACAGGTAAAAAACCTGAAGAACCCTTAATAGGTCAAGTACTAGACTTATTAAAGAAGATGAATCCATAGAATTTTAGTTCAAAAAAATCCATTTTTGCTGAGAATGCCCTTCTAAATAATAACCATTTCAATAGATAGCCTAAAATGAAGAATTACCCCTACACCACTCAATGGAAGGATGGTAAACCAATTCCCAACCAAACCCAAAATGTAAAAGATAAGAGTACACTAGATCCTCTATAGAGAAGTTCTATTAATATGAATGCTAATGTACCTTGGTGCATCATATGTCAGTCACCCCACTCTGTAGAGTATTGTGCAATTTCTTAGTGATTTTCTTCAAATCAATGTACACAACATGAAGAGGAAGAAGAAAAGAGCCATGATGATGTGAGCTATAATATGGTAGGTATGTTTGATGATTGTGTAGATTCTAATTTAGAGGAACATGAGGATGATGTTACTAGCCAGAGAATTGCATAACAACTACATCACCGAAAAATATTCTTAGATGATGAAAATTATGATAAAGATAAGGTATGTAATGTATCTTCAAATATTGATAATATAAACTTGAGAATGCCTTCAAAGGAGGAGATTCACAAAATCACTATAGAAATGATTTCTCAAGTGCATAGTAACTATAACTTAAGGAACGGGATAATTGGAAGTGATGCTAGAAAATCTTCTAGTATATTCATCAAGGATATTACACATAAGATGAAGGATGAGAGTAGCAAAGCCCATACTAAGACAACAAAGGCCAAAGACAGTAAAATCAAGAAGTGGGAGCCTAAAAAGAAAGTGCAATTTCAAACAAGTAATACCCCTAAAATAGTAGTGTAAGAAAAAAATTCAGCATCTAATTCAGCCAAGCAAATTGTATTGCTTGTTATTCAAAGGACTTCCACTCTAGGTATGCATGTGAAGCCTACTATGTCAAAACCTATTGATATGATATCTATGTTGTCACAAATTACTATCAAAGTACCTTTGTCTAAATTATTTAGAATTGAGAAGCATAAGAGTAAGGCCTTACCATGGCTAGGTGGGATAGGAAATCATAGTAATATGGTTGAACCAAGTAGTATTTAGAAAACCCTAGTAGTGGTAGAAGATAATGGTATTATATCCCAAATCCCATAAATTTTTTTGGATGATTCATTAGTAGCCTACATAGAAAATATTGACCCATTTTTTCTTAGTTTGATTATAAAAGGAAAAACTCTAAAGAACTGCATGATAAATTTAGGAGCATCTAACACCATCATGCTTTTCAAAGTCATGGAATCTTTAGGTCTATAGGTAGATACCAAACAAGATAGATGTAGAGGTATGGATGTTAGAGAAGTCCCTGTCATAGGTACTATTAATGCATTGCCATTCAAATTAGTGGCATAACCTAAAGTAGAATTGACCATATCAATCCTTATGGTTGACATTTCCCCACATTATGGGATGTTTCTCTTGATAAAATGGACTGTAACTATGGGGGGTAGTCTATAATGTGACCTATCTTATGCTACCTTCCATATAGGTGAAAAGGCTGTCAAAGTAGATAGGGAGCCAAGGGTTAATAAGATTCTAGGGGAATGGATTTTTTTTTGTTTTTTTGGCAAAAGTGAACAAGCCATTGGATATATTTTATATTAAGTAAAAACTAGTTCAAGAGCTCAAATGGGAAAGAACCAGAAAGAAAACCCAACATCATCACAATATTTACAATTGAATTAACATCAATACTTACAATCCAGCTATATCGATAAACAACCAATAAAACTTCAAAAAATTTACAAACTTCAAACTTTTGAGTTTTACAAAATTTCATCACATAGTAGGCATGGTGGACTCAAATTCAATCAAAACAAGAATTTCAACATTCTATAAAACATGCTAGAAGTGAGGAGAAAAAAGCCCAGCAAGATAGAAAGATGCCACTATGCTATCTTTCATCCATATCCTCACTGGGAGAAACCATTGTAGAGAAGTCCCATCCAAATCTAGATGTGATGTAGGGACAACATCCCAACTCAAACTCAGGCCCTCAACAACAACAATGTCCCAACCCAAACTCAGGCTCTCAGCAACAACATCTAAGGTGCTAGCAAAGAAACTAGTGGATGAAGGCACGTCCCCACCACTAGGTATAGTGACATCTGGTTGCAAAGGCCGAGTAGTTTCTGCTAAGACATGGTGATTGAGACTAGGTTCTTTAAAATCCAATAACAACTAGGTGTCAGGTTCACTAACTAAATGAATTGGGGTGGTTAAAGGTGTCTTCACTTGGGTAGCTTTTGCTCATGCATCAAAAATTGGAATCCCCAAAATGTCAATCAAAGAAAAAGTAATTTTCTTTAGCTCCTCAGTCAACTAGAAACCCAAAGCATGAGCTATGAATTGCAAGGCCTTGAGTAGGTACTAAGTGTTGTGCTTCTCAAAGGTTTTTTGCATCACTTCAAAGGTCATCATGGCTTCATGGTTCTTCATGAGCATTGTTCTTGAAAATATGCCACCAACTAGAGCATTGTCGATCCACAAATTATAGTTCTGCATCGCACATTTCAGTTTATTATCAGCCCAAAATTTTGGCCAAACCACATTGATGGTGATAATTTCTAGTCTCGATGAAGATTAGAGAAGGTCCATGGCATTGGAGAGAAAGATGGAGACCAAAGTTGAAGGAAATAAAACATTCCTTGTGGATGCAGAGAAAAGATCCTCCCCAATTATGGTTTGAATCGCACGCTGGATGTTATATGAGTGTACAATAAACATATTACCCATAACTGTATCCTCAAGAGGATAAGAAATTGCATCTTCATCCAATTCCAGATGAAGCTTGATTCTGAAGTTTTTTGGAAAGATGCTGCGATGGAATTGATGGTAAGAATCGCATTTAAAACATACTTCTTGTAGGGATGACATGTTGAAAGAAATTTGAATGGAGAACACAAAAAGTTGGATACATATGTTAGATTGAAATCCATTCTACACCTTGAATTAAATCCCTTAGCATACATAGATAGGAAGTTGAGTACCTACACTTGTGTGTAATAAATAGAGTACCATTAAATTAGAAATCAATTGCAAATTGAGAAGGGCAAAGTACAAATTTGATGCACCCAAAATTGAAGATTGAGAAATTTGATCTATAGCTGTGTATGTTGAAATTAATTTTTCCAAGTACAAAATGCCACATGGCAAATTGAAACAAAATCATAATCAATTAACATAAGCCTTCTATTTAATGATAAAGATTTATCATGATTTTTCCTTAAACTCACACGTGAGAGCCTAATTTATGAAAGGTTCAATAAATGTTCAATTCCCAATTTGGATAATGTAAAGTGACCATTGAGTGACATCAGAATCTCCATTATGGCATACTCAACACATATGATGATCTGGTTTGCTCAGCATCATCCACAATTCAGCACATGAAACACACTCAGCACCTAAAACACATTTAGCACTTGAAACCTCTTGGCACACTCAGCACATGAAACACACTCGACACCGAAAATAGCTCAGTAGCAATGAGAATTCTATTTTGGCATCAATAGTAACTTAGCACCTAAATTGATGTTAGCATGGCACATACATTATACATGGCACATGAAGTGTGTTAGCTTGCTCAGCTAGCTTGGCACATACATTATACATGACACATGAAGTATTCTAGCTTGCTTAGCACATGTCATGTGGTGGTTGACACCTAAGGTCATTGGCTTAGTAGGTGTCAACAATGACTTGGCATATGATAGAATGTTCACTATAGCATACTCAACACATATGATGTTCTGGTTTGCTCGACATCATCCATAATTTGACACATGAAACACACTCAGCATCTGAAACACACTCGACACCTAAAGTAGCTTGGCACACTTAGCACATGAAGCATGCTCAGAATCTGAAGCAACTTGGCACACATAAGAATTTCTCAGTAGACATATAGACCACTCAACCCCTAAAGTCCTTGTCAAACCCAACATCATCTATGTTACAGTGCATATTGATCACTCGGCACATGAAACACACTTGGCACCACACATATAAGAATTAATTAGCACATAAAGTCTACTCAACCTCTGAAGTCCCTTCCATGCTCAACATCAACTATGACTCGACACATAATGAATGCTCGACTCCTATAGTTTCTTGACACCAAAAAAAAAAATAGCTTAGCACAAACAATAAACTCCTATTCTAAAGGTTAGCAACCATTAGTTTCTATAAATCTTTATAGTGTTCCATGATTGTAGAAGGGTTTAGTGTAAAAATTGTAATCCCATTGCATCCTAAATTGGAAAGATAATCTACAATTTTGTTGCCCTCTCTATATGTGTGTGAAACTTTGATCTCTTGAAATTGATCAATATTGTTCCAAATTTGTTGGAGCACATATTTGAGTTTCTAGGAAGATGATTGTCTCTTAATGCAAGCCGAGATTATAACTTGAGAATCACCTTCAATCTATACTTGATAAAAGTTCCCTTTCTTAGCTAGCATTAGCCCTGACAATAATGACTGAGCCTCGGTCATATTTTTAGTTCCTACAGGAAGGGGAGCCATTGTGATTGCCAAGACTTTACTAGTACAATCTCTAATGCATGCTCCTAATCCTAATTGTCCTAGATTACCACTAGATGCTCCATCAAAGTTGAGTTTGACAAAGCTAGGCGAAGGGTTTTCCATTTAATTGTAGACCTATCTATATGAATTTTCAACTTTGAAGAAGTTTGAATGCCAAATGGGATGAAAATTGATTTCCATTCCTGAATGATACATCCATCCTAGGAAGTGATAGTTGGATTGAATTTGCATCTACTGACACTTGCATTAGTAACTTATGATATCATTTTTCAATGATTTGGAGCACTTTCTCTAAAGATAAGAATTCAACTTGTTTTTTTGACACTAGTGTAAATGCTTTTAGGGTAGAATTAATTATTCAAGAAGTTAAGAAATTGCCTATGGTGATTGAACATGAAGTAGAATGTTGTATGGATTCACCAATTCTACGGACTATGAATTTTGATGGGGCTAGTTTTGAACAAGGTTCAAGGGTAGGGGTAGTCTTTATATCTCCTAAGAAGAATACCTTTAGGTATTCATTTACTCTGAAATTTTCTTGCACAAACAATATAGTAGAATATGAAGCCCTATTGTTAGGATTGAAAATTTCTACCCACCATGGGATCGAGAAGTTGCATGTCATAGGTGATTTTGAATTGGTCATTTCATAGATAAAGGGAACTTATGCTTCAAAAAAAAAAAGGTTGAAACAATATAGCAATGTAGTTTAGGATCGAATAGAGTTTTTTGATGCATTTAGTATTTCATGGAGAGATAGAAGTTAGAATAAAATGGTAGACCTGCTTGAAAATGTAGCAATTAGGCCTAAGGTAGTGTCATTTGTAGGAATCTCACAAATAGAGGTCCAAAATAGATCTTCAATACCTAAAAATATTGCAAATATGCAAGTTTTTGAAGATGACAAAGATGTTTTAAACTTCATGCTAAGTCAGGACAAATATCATGGTCAAGAAATGGATTGTAGTGATTTAAGTGAAACCATTGATGGTAAGGAAATTATTTTTGGCTAGGAGATTATGCAGTTGAAAATTGACAAGGTACCTAAGGATTAAATGGTTTTGGAGAATATTTTTGTTAACCAAGATAGAACAAAACTTGGGACTAGAGATTCTAAGCCTCAAGAATTGGAAGAACTAAATCATGATACTGCTAAGGCTCCCAAGAAGGTTTATATTGGCCAAAACTTACCTATTGAAATTAGAAAAACAATGATTGATTTGCTGAGGAAGTACAGACATGTTTTTGCAAAACACTAATTGATTGATTTGCCTATGATGACCTCAAGGCTTATAGGGAGGATCTATTCTAACATGTCATACCACTAAAAGATAATGTAAAACCTTTCAAAATAAAACAAAGAATAGTAAATTCCACCCTAGCCCCCAAAATGCAAGGAGGAGTTGATGAAGCTAAGGGATGGAGGGATAATTAAACCTATTAGGCATTCTACTTGGGTTTCAAATATGGTGCCTGTCAAAAAAAAGAATGGAGACATTAGACTATGTGCAAATTTCATAAACCTAAACATTGCTTCTCTAAAGGATAACTATGGATTGTCAAACATGGAGGCCATGTTGAAACAAGTAATTGGTTCTAAGTTGATGTCTATGATGGATGGATTCTTAGGATACAATCAGGTCCTTGTGAAAGAAAATGAACAATTTAAGATAGCATTTACAACTCCATGGGGAACTTATGTGTATGTAAGAATGCCATTTGGGTTGATAAATGTTGGTGTAACTTTTCAGAGGGCCATGGATGTAGCTTTTCATGATTACATCAACAAGTTTATGGTAGTATACCAAGATGACCTTATAGCTTATTTCAAAAAGCCTAAAGACCACTATAGACATTTAGAAAATATTTTTATCAAAGACTTGTAATATTGAGTATCTTTAAATCCAAAGAAATGAACATTTACAGTAATAGAAGGTAGATTATTGGGACATATAGTGTCAAAATATGGTGTAAAGATAGATCCTAAGAGAGTGCTAGTTATTGATAAGGTGCCTAAGCCAAAAAATTTGAAGGAAATACAATCTTTCTTTGGGAAAGTTAATTTTCAGAGGAGGTTTGTTACAAACTTTGCTGAAATTAGTAGACCCATTTCAAAAATGCTTAAGAAAGGAGCTACTATCAACTAGGATGGTGAACATTCACATGCATTTTAGGATATTAAAAATTCCATAAAGAATGCTTCGGTCCTTAGGACTCTAGATTATAAAAAACCAATGCACAAATTTTCTTTTACATCTTTCCATATTGTAGCTACAATCTTGTTGTAGAAAAATGAGGAAGGATATGAGCAACCTATTGCTTTCTTTAGTAAATCTTTATAGCCTGCTAAACTGAAATATGAGATAAATGAGAAATAGGCATATTCTTTGGTGAAGGCTATTAAATATTTTAGATGTTATTTGGTAGGTGCTATCATTATTACTTTTGTACCTAGTGTAGCTATCAAGGACATATTTTCTCAACAAGAGGTCTTAGGTAGAAGGTGCAGGTGGATCAACATGATCAAAGAATTTAATATTGAAATTTAGATCACCAAGTTGGTAAGAGGTCAAGGACTAGCCAAGCTTATGGCTCAATCCAACTTAGATGCCAATCAAATCAACATAACAGACAACCCAAGATCAGTCTTATGTGATATGGAACATTATGAATGGTATACTAATGTTATTCATTATTTGCAACATATGAAAGCCCCTTTCCATTTGAATGAGACTAAAAAAAGGAATACCAAGTTATAAGCCATTAGATATATTATTGTCCAGAATGATTTATGGTGGAGAAACTTTCAAGGAATATTGCTAAAATGTGTTGACCAAGAATAATCAAAAGAAATATTGAAGGAAATGCATTTTGGAGTCTGTGGAGGACATTACATGGCCAAGACCACTACACACAAAGTGATAAGAGCTAGATTCTAATGGCCTTCTCTTTCTAAAGATGCTTAATTGATGGTAAGAAAATGTGATGCCTGTTAGAGATTTGTAAGTATGCTAAATTTTTTAGGAAACACTCCATTAAAACCATGGAAGTTCAAGCACCATTCTAGCAATGGGGAGTTGATTCTATAGGTGAGATTTCTCCCAAGTCTAGAATTGGTTATTCCTAGATATTAGTTGCTACTGATTACTTTACAAAATGGGTGGAGGCAATGCCTACAAGAAATGCAACTAGTAAGGTTGTTAACAATTTTTTTCTAAATAGCATTATATCAAGGTTTGGTTGTCCTCAGATAGATAAGGCAATGTGTTCTAGATATAAGGAATTCATAAAATTTTGTGATAAATATGGGATTACAAGATTAGAATCTTTACCCTATCATCTACAAGGAAATGGACAAGTTGAGTCCACAAATAAGAGCTTATTAAAGGTAATAAAAGGGGCATTAGATCATAATAAGAAAGCCTGGTATATTAAATTGTAGTTAGCAATATGGGTTGACAAGGTGACTATAAAGAAGGCATTAAGAGTAGCACCCTTTGATATTATGTATGGAATCCAGGCGAGGATGCCTTAGAATAATCTAGTGGGACTCTATAATTACATCCAAAAATATGATGAGGATATCATTGATGACATGCAAGAAAGACTGGATGAGCTGGTAGGATTGACTGAGACCAGGAAGGATGCATCTCTTAGGAATCACAAGTTACAACTACAGATCAAAACACTTTATGATAAAAGAATAGTGAGCAAGGAATTTGAAATTCAAGATCTAGTCCTCATGTGGAATGCTAGGATTGAGGATAACAAAAAACATGGCAAATTTGACCCTATATTGTTGTGTCCCTATCTAATTGAAGCTTCATGGGGAGATTATTGTTATTTACTAAAGGATTTATTACGTAACATTCTTGAGCTGCCAGTTCATAGAAATTTCTTGAAGAGGTAATTCTATTCAAATACTTGTTTTATCCATGAACAGTAGTCTAGGGTTTTTGTACATTTGTATATCCTTTGGTCTTTGTATAGTTTCATGTACATAGAATTTTTCTTGTTGCTATTGCTTTCTTAGATTTGTCAAGTTCAAGGAAGGTCAAGTTCATGGTTTGCTTCTCCTAGGGATTTTGAGCCTTCATTTGAATTCAATGTATTCAATGTCCCTAGACAGAGCCACTGTTGGTCTAATTTTTCACAAGATGAAATCTTCCTAAGAATTAGGTGTAAAAAATTAGATAAGTTCTATGTCCTTCTTATTAGGGTCTGGTTTTTTGGCTTTGAAATTTTTCAACCCTATTTGAAACCCTACTAAAGTAAGTTCTATGTCCCAAATAGATGTGTTAGGTCTTTTGTTTTTTAAATTGGACAGGTAGTTGTTCTAAATTTGGAATATTCTCTTGGATCTAATTAAATTTCCACTTTTTTGCCTCTTATTCCTGAAGTTATTTACACTATTAAATATTTTCAAGATCCATGGTGGTCATTATGTTGCATAAATAAAATGCAAGGATCTTAGCCTATGTGACATAGTGACTACCACAAAATAGAAGGATGGTATCATAAAGTGGAAGGTGGGTGCCAGATTTTCTAATTGCTCCAAAATTTTCAGTGATGTGACTGATGTCAAAATTGTCAGTACCAGAGAATGGACCAGTTGGAGTTTGTTATAATTTGTGTCACCAAGTTTTGGAATTTTCTAGTGGGTCACTATGTCATGACCAAAAAGTCCTTGTTTTGTATCGATAGAGACATAGTGCCTTGTCAAAAATTAAGAAAGGTAGGGGATTATGAAATAGATGGGTGTCATAAATTTCCTTGTTGTTAATGTTGTTGTGTGACTTCAATTCTATGTTAGAAATATTGATTGTAGTAATCATGGTGGAAGTGTGGATGTTTTATCAGTACCAAAATTTCAAAAGCTTTAAGGAGGTTGCTATGTCACGATTAGGAAATGAAAGAATCTCATTGGTAGTGACATAGCACCTTGATGGGAAAAGGGAATGCGGTAATAATTATAAAAGGTGGGTCCCATGTATTTTCTCCATCAGAAATAAGCTAGATAATTACCTTGACACATTGGCATCATTAAGCACATGTGTGTCTTATACACTAGGTTTTTCAAGAAATATGGGAGGTCACTATGTCATGAATGGAAAATCCTTGTTTTTTGCTAGTAGCAACATAACACCTTACTGGAAAAGATGAAACATGGTGGAGCTCAGTTATATGGTGATTATAGAAAGGATTAAAATAGTAATTGATTTGCTAGCTTGTCAGAATATTTCCAAGTTACATCTAACTTGGAAATGGACTCAGCAAAGAGCAGATGAAGAATCGTGACCGTTGGATCAAAGTTAACCAACGATTGTCACTAGGTTGTCATCAAAAGTTGCACACTATTTATTTAACATGACATGGTGACTAAGGGAAAGAATGCATGGACCCACCATAGTTGAAATAGAATAAATACAAATTCCTCACCATTAGATCAAATTCACATCAATGGTGGGTGTTGCATCGCTATGAGGAGTTGCTCATTTTTTTAGGGTAATGACATAGTGACCAAAGGAAGAGAAGGAGGGACCCACCATAGTCATATTAAAACACTAATCAAATGCATATCATCACATTGAAGTGGAATCAACAACTATCATTATGTCACATAAATAAACTACTCACTTTTTTATGTATGGCAATGTAGCAACATGGCATCGCGTGTCCTCAAGTGCTAGTGGATCTAGTCCAAGCCGCTAGCAGTATAAGACAAGCTTATGAGGAGAAAGCTTACTGGATTGATTTCTAACTTGGGAAGTGGAAGATGAGTCATCCCTAGGCTTTATTCCTAGATCATCAGATTTTTGGAGATCAATGGCATAGTTTTAAATCCGAATGTGGTGCCACCTTGTTTTCTTTATAGTTTATTTGTGAAGAATGAAGGTTCCTTGTGCAAACCAGTAATAGAATATATTGCAAAAATCTTGCTATCTTTTCATACACAAACAAATCTTTAGGCTTCTAAAATAATTCAAACTTATTAAAAACTTGTGCTTGCAATGATTAAGACGTGAAATAATTTCCACTTGTTCGTAAAGCATTGTAGAATTGTAGAAAAAGGTAGCAGAGAATCAAGTAAGTTCCTATTCTCACTATTTACATTATAGTTTTCTAGTTTTTTGCAAAGACATTCACCATGCCTCCAAAGAAAGTTTTTTTAGGTCAAGAGGATTATTTGGCTAGAAATGTTCATGATGATCTTGTCGAATTATTTCCTAAATCCACAAAATAGACTATCCAGGTGAAAAAGTTAATCTTTCTAAATGCTAGACACAAGATTGTTGATGAATTGTTTGATAAGGGAAATTGGGTTAGGGATGCTAAAACTATTGAAATAGGGCTTTCCCTTTTTTAAAAATGGTTCTCAAAAAGGAAATTATTTACCCCTCATGCAACCATCTAGAATTTTGACTTGGGAAAGCTAGTGATCACTAGTGTCTTCATGGATGTTGATTTATTAATGACTATTGCCAAAAGTTATGACCCAACAATTAGGGTGGTAAGAAGAATAGATGGTGAATGCTTGATCATAGTAAGCCCTAAGGAAATTAAGGAAGTATTTGGTCTAGTGCCACTATCATATTATCATACACCCATTGACCTAAAAGGTCTAGAAAAAGAATATTTGTCTAAAAGGGATAAGATCAGGCAGGGTGTGTTGAGGTCACATATAGGCACAATTGGAAACTTTTCAGTGATTATAGCCTCCTCTGGGGAGCCTTTCAAGAAGGAATATTTCACTTCCTATGCTATGGAAATATACATGACTCTATGTAGGGTTTTTGGTGAAGATGAACATAATTTTATGCCTATAAGTTTCATGTATATGATAGCTTAGATTTCTTTTTTTGGTGTTGATATTATTTTTTATTTCACCTCCCACTTATTAGAAGAAATCCATATAGGCCTAGTTGGAATTGCCAAAGGCAAGATTGAAAAAAAAATGGTCATTATTCTCTACTGATGCACATGTTTTTGTTCAAAGGAGCAACATATTTTGTAAAGAAATAGATTTGAATAGGGAAAATGAGGGAGAGGCTCTACCAGTTCAATTGTGGAGTGCAAACATGACTTGGGATGCAAAAAATGTTATTTTTTCAGGTTTGATAGGTATTTTGCCTCAAAGTTGAGGTGCTTTTATTAAGTGGCAATACCAAAGTTCCTAAGGCACTAGTAAATTTTATTAGACCCATGGATAACCCATCTAGTTTGAAAGTATCTCATTTATACCATACCCTATTTCTACTATTATTAGAGTTTATGGTTTTCAAGGGACTCCTCATGTTTTGCCTTACCAAGTGCCACTTAAAATAGGAATAGCTGAGGTGTTATGGAAACTAGGAGGACTAGAAGAAACCTATCTAGTGAAAAGAAATAGAGGCTCAATTTTTTCAACTTGTACTATAGCCCATGATTTTGTTATTACAAAGGATGGTAGGTTATTTTTATACAAAATTTTAGATTAGTATAAGATGGAAGTGTCTCATGCCCATTTTTGGGATACAAAGGGCTTTTATAACCAAATTTTTAGAATAAAAGTTAAATTTGGTGCCATAGATCATGAATCATATTCCCCTTGAGGATGTAATTAGAAATGAGTTCTCCTTGTAGGAGCAAGAGACCAAAAAGAAAAATGGAGGGTTTTATGAAGGGTTTTGGAATTTATTCATTGTTTTGACAAGAATTATAAGTCTCTTGGTAATGCAAAAATAGAGGCAGACAAAATCAATAAACTCATGATAACTTTTCCTGAGACAATGGAAGCCATCAATGAGAAAAAATAATTTTTTATTAATGCATGTCTAAACAAGGCTAGAGAGGTTATGAAGAGATTGGAATTTACTCCCAATATGGAAACAAGACAATTGATTGTCCAAAAAAAGGTAGATTACAATGTGATATAGAATAAGAAGACCACTGTGGATAAAGGCAAACAAATAATGGTATCCACTAGTGTTGTCTTGGCAGAAAGACCTGATGAGCCTTCTCTTAAGAGGTAAAGAATAATTAAAGAACAAAGTCCTCACATTGAAGAGTATTCACCTACTTAATCCCCTTTTCAAATTGGAGAGGAGAAACTCACTGGGGAATAAGTTGAATAACTGGGGTCCCAAGGGGGAGTTTTTATAACCTAGGTAGAGCTAGATGAGGGAAACCCTCAAGAACCTCCTATGCCAAGCCTTGATTTGACAATGGTAGATTATAGAGG
This sequence comes from Cupressus sempervirens, assembly GCA_028749045.1. Classification (NCBI taxonomy): domain Eukaryota; kingdom Viridiplantae; phylum Streptophyta; class Pinopsida; order Cupressales; family Cupressaceae; genus Cupressus; species Cupressus sempervirens. The sequence goes on from CM053791.1 coordinate 751,564,291, forward strand.
AAGGGAATTAGACCCTATAATAGAACAAGCCAACTATGAATTTTTTTCTTATGACAGTTTTGTTAGAAAAAGAGCCTTCTACAAATTTGCATGGAGAGAAAATATGGGAAAATATGAGGAGAGGTGCAATAAGTTGAGGATTGAGCACCCAAAAATGGAGGAGGTAGTCATACAAAATCAAGTGAAAGATGAAATGATGCAAGAATTCCAAAATATAATCCCTAAAGAGGGGAGAGAAATGGTGAATGCATCAAATATTCTACTACTACCCAATTGGGATATAGCCAATGCCCTAGTTTTTAACTCTATTTCAAATAACCTCAATTTACAAGATCAAAATAAGAAAGAAATAAAAGGTGCCACTTTTAGTGAAGACCAGGCTACCTTAGTCAGTCTTTAAGGAAAGGATCTAGGGCTATTTCATTACAGTTTCATGATACTAGATTGATGGGAAATATAATTGTCAAAAGTGTAGCAAATACAACTCATGTGGAGGCTACACATTTAAATGTTCGTACATCTAACTTAGTTTTGGCCACTACAAAGAAAGAAAAAAAGGAAATGTTTGAATTGTAGAGTAAATATGAAAAGGTTCTAGAAGCCTATAATAAAGAAGTTCAAAAAAGGATTGAACTTGAAAATAAGGTGTTGGGTTGGTCTACTAGACCAAAGATCACATACCCTCATCCACCAATGGAAACTTTTAAATCCACTCCACTTATTGAAATGTCAGAAACTCCATAAAGGCCACAATACTATACAGCTAAAGATTTTGAAGAAGAGAAGAGAAAACTATGGGCACTACATGTAGAGCTAAATTTTTAGTATGAAGATAAATTGAGGAAGGTTCTTATGTATCTGATTGACAAAATTGAATGACCATTTTTCTATGATCAATTAGCCAAGATAATAAATATATCGAAAGAGACAAAGGAAAATGAAGAGACTTTGAAACCCATTGTCAATAAGTGGGATAAGAGGAGAAAATAAATTACATTCTTATGTTACTCTGTCATAAGGTCTTCACATGACCATAATGAAAAAACCTATGATGTTGCTCATGATTTGTTAGAGTTTGATGATAGTAAAGTTGGATTAAAGAGGAAAATTGTTAGTTATTTGAGTAAGTATAAAAGTGAAAATTTTTAATTATTCTCATTGGCCTTGGATAAAAAGAATAAATTGAAAATTCAAATGAGTAGGCTAAGGAATTAGATGACTTATTTTGTTTAAGAATGAATGAAGTCAAAAACAGAAAAGCACATGCATGGTGGGAAACCACAACAAAAGAAATAGTGAAGGCCCAATTATTCTTTGATTCTTTAAAACAATATTTTGTTAGCATTGATAAAGAGGCTGAATATGTGATTGAGAAGAAAAATGATATCCTATAGTTTAACTAGCTAGATGACATACTTTTTGACAAATGGATGGCAAATATTACTTTTGATGAATAGTTGGAAGAAGCTGAGAGTGATGATGATGAGACACATGAAGATGAAGTACATATCATTGATACACTCCCATAGGATCATAGGAAAGAAGAGAATAAAAGCTAGCAACCAATTTCAGTTGTAGGTTCAGAGGCCCACAATGATGACATGGCCAAGGAAGAAACAAGAATAAAGGTGGTTTCATCAATTCATGATGAAGCCAGTGGAGATCCTAGAGTTGAGGTTGATTTGGAATTATTAGAATAGGACATAGCATTAACTATTTTGATGGCTATATATTTCAAGGAATCAGAGTAGCATAAGAGAAAATCATGGAATTAGTAGCATTTGGAGATGTAAAAGCTTATGTATAATTTTTTTGTTACATGAAGTTTTGTCTTTTATGATAGAAAAATGTAAATATATTTTTTCTTAAGGGATAGTTATCATTTTCTCTTAGCTTGAAGTTTGTTGCATCTCACACTATATAAGTGAGATTCCAAGGCTAGAGAAAAGGTCTGATTTATTGTCTTTAAAATCTTGTTAAGTCTGTCAGTCCAATTTTCTTGATGAACACTTTGTGATATATTTTCTCTACAAATTTATGATAATTATATCATTATGACAAGACCTTAATGCTTAGTCTTGGGTTATTCTAAGTATTTCTCAATTGTATGCAATTTTTTCAAAAGAAATCAATGCAAAGATGAGCTATCCCCACATCTTTTCTAATTGAATCATGTCTCCATTTGTGTTATCTGGTAGTCTTGAAATTGTATGAGCAAGTCTTATTCAATTGAATGCAACTAAATTACATTGTATGTCAAATTACTATTGCTTTTAACTCAAAAAATTAAGTAAATGATTCAATATAATTGATAGGATTACCATGATAATAGAAAGGATGTCTATCAGAATCAGTTTCAGTCAAAATAGCTAATAATATTGATTGAAATGCAATTAGTAAGATCTAGGAATTGAATAGACTCTAGATCCTGTTGTGGTGTCTAGAACACACACCTCATTCCTCAATAGGAATGGGGACCCCCTACTTTTTTTGACTCCCAGACTCATAGTTTGGGAGTCGGGGGAAGAAAATTTAGTTAGGAGCCTTAGATTGAAAAAAAAAAGATAAATTTTTTTTTTTTCTCATGCACGTGCATCAAGGTGTGATACACTTTCAAAAAGGGAGAGAGGGTTATAAAACCCTCCCTTCCTTTCCCTCCTTGCTCATTTTTCACAAGAACAAGGAGGGAGAGGTAAGTTCCTCCCTCCCCCCGTCCCATTTTTTTTCCAAGCTGCGCACTTGAGGTACACATGCACTACACGCCCATGGCATCGCAAGTGTACCCTTTTTGACATGTGCATGGCACTTGCGTAGTGCTCTCGCACATAGTGTCCACACTGTGCCCCTTTTGGGCATGCATGCAAAAATTGCACACAAGCAGTGCCACGCCTCATGCCCATTTGGGTGAGTGCACGAGTGGTGCGTGGGCAGTGCCTACACTCGATCGTGCCCCTTTTGATGGTGTTCTTGGGCATCGCATGCCACTCCTAACATGTTTGTGATGTGCACAGGCGCACGCAGTGCCTTTTTGGGCCCACACGCGGTGTGCTTAGCTACATATTTGCACGTACACACACTGCCCTCATGCAAACCCTAGCCCCCGCGTGCCGCCACGCCTCCACCCACACACCTCTTTTTTTTTTTTTAGATTAATTAGTTTTTTTTTTTTGAAATAAAATTTTTTTAAAAATAAATAAAAAACAAATAAATAAGTTCTCTTTGGGCAATTTTTTTCTCTTTTACATTTTTTTATATCTAATAATTAATCATGTCTTCTTTTTCTTGTGACGTGCAGGTATTATAATTAGATGTCATCCACATCCGAACAAGTAGCAAAACTAGTTGTGTACAAGTTTTAAGGCCTAACCTTGAAATCATAGTTGCACGATGAATACTCTGAGATCAAAGACACAGAACTTGGACACACAAACTTGGGAGAGTTCTTGAGAGTTTGTAACAATCCAACTGAAAGATCATCTTTGAGATCCATGCTAATCTTTTCCAGATTAGTAAATGCAACATCACATTCCTAGGACCATGCAGTCAGTTGAATTGATTATGACCCTATCCCAACATTTTGTCCCTGATGAAAGGGTGGTAAAGAGAATCACTAGGGAAGTGGTCTTGTATCTATGACCTGATAATATCGAGAGGGTTTTTCATCTAACTAGAGCCGATCGGTTCATCAGGCTTCCATATGAAGCAGCTGAGAGGTGGCATAAGGATCATTACCAGTAGGCCATCGACATCATATATTCCTCATACTTCATTGAGAAACCACCTTGGGGGAAGAAAATAAAATTGAGGATACATGAAGGATGACATTGGATATTCAATTATTCTCCTAAGTAGAGTTATGGGATTGCCTGTAGCAGGTCATCTCACTCCATTCATGGTCAACTTCATTGAGAACATCAGACACACAAAGATGCCACTAGATTGGGCCACCACACTTAGTGAGAACTTGTGTGACTAGTTGCGGATAGTAAAGGACAAGAAGAATTTCTATATAACTTCTTATCTGGTATATCTACTTGCAGCAAGGGCAACCAACTATCTTGGGTTGTACAAGAAGGGTAGTATGCAAGATCCTAATGCATGGCCATATATAGTCTATCCTCAATTGGTTAAGAAGAAGCTCTCATCACAGAGCAAGGAGTATAGAATTGTGAATGATGCCTTCATCTTTGCCATCATTTGATTCATTGAAAGGGATTATGGGAAGAGGTTGTTCGATGAAGCCAAGATGCAGATCACGGCTCTCGATGCATATTTCATCTAGTTTTGAAAATTCATATACATTCGGGTTGGTGGTGCATCCATCAATCCAAAGAAACTCCCAAGCTACCCAAGTGATAAATTGGTTCTAATGGAAATTTCTTGGTAGATTGATTAAGCTTATGAGAGAATCAAAAAACAACTGAGGTCTTGTTGGGATTGGCCTTTTGTAATAGGAGCATACCATGTAAAGAGAAAACAAGATATCCTAACTTTCAAGTGGGAATGGGAGAATTAGCCTCTTGAAGAATATAACTCTCTGTGGCCATTCTTCGACAATGTTGGTGAAGTGGAAAACCTGGCAAGAAAAGAGTTCTACCATGAGGATGCCATTGAAGATCATTGGATGAATGCCACAAATGACTATGATGTTTGTATCAGGGACTATTGTAGAATGACTTTGTATTTAGTGGAGAAGGCTCTCCATTTGACCATCCTAGATGAGATAAGGCTACATGACTCACAAGAGCTACTGGATCCCTTATTCAATATAGATAAAGTTGGCAAGAGGCCAATCCTGAATACAAAAATTGATAAAGAGGAAGGATATGATATCAATCATCAAGCAAGACATGTCATCAGAATTACAAAGAGTTGGATCAAGAAACCCTTTCAACTCGATCCAATTTTGGATATAGTGATATTCCATGCACATGCACATCTAGAAAGGGTAAAGGAGAAGAAAGTCACAATTCCTATCTTTGCACTCCAGTCTCCTATCAGGCCAAAAAAATTATACCATCTTGATCATCTAGTGGGATACTACCATCCTTTAGAGAAGAAGAAGGAAAAGAGGAAGAGAGCCTCTCCTTAGAGGATTTAGGCAAAGTATGCTGAAGAACAGGCCCCTTCACAGTGACACAAATCCACTCGCCAAGAACCCCAAGATGGTGGAGCTTCTCATATCTAGGTTGAATTTCCATTGCCTTTGATTTTGTCAAGTCAACAAGAAGAGGGAGAAATTCGAGATACATCCATTCATCTAGTGCATGAAGAGACCACTTATCCTATGGTTCCATAGAAAAAAAAGAGGATCAAGGTTAGAATGAACAAGAGGCAAAGAGTTCATAAAATATTAGTGCCTAATCCCTCTATTCCTAAAACCATTCTCGAGGAACAATCAGATGAAGGGGAAACAAATTCAAATGAAGAGGAGGAGCAAGTGCCTCTACAAAGGAGAACTTAGCTAGCCAAAGCTACAAAATTGGAAAGAAGGAAGAGTGTCACAAATACCCCACCACCCACCCAACCAGAAATGGTATAACTCTCTTCTTCGGAAGATGAAGTACAATGATGGGTGAATGAGCAAAGGTAGCTAGGTGATGATGTTCTCTCCATCCCAGATTTTGATTTCATGCCAATGGGTACACAATTGGTTAGAGATAAGATTAGAGATACTCCTATAGGTGAACTTTAACAACAAGATTGGACACAGATGCCACCTGAGACACAAGGTCCTCATCTCACTCCCTCATCTTCACCTCAGGTTATAATGGTAGATAAGGCTTCAGTGACACCTCCACTTCCGAGTTCAAAAGAACATGTTCAAAAGGAATCATCATTTCAAGGAGAACTAGGACCAAGAGTTATTGATGAGCCATCAAAAGAGGTAGAGGTAGTAGAATGTATACAACAACCTTCTCAAGAAGTTGAGGATCAAACTACGGGATCTACAGAAACTAAGACTATAGAAGAAGAACCCTCACAATAGGAGACTCCAAGCAATAGTGATAGAGGGAAGGAGGTAGTTGAACACATCCCTTCATCATCCAAAGCCAATGTTATAGAAAGAAATATCCCAAGATGGTTTCAAAAAGAGATAATTAGGAGTGCCAAGCATCAATTCCATGCTTCAAAGGACGATATTTGTGACATTGCAAAGATTTTGAACAAGCTTGACTCTCCATTACATGATGCAACACCATTTGCATTCATTACTACTACTTGAAACTAGGACTTATTCGTACAAGTGGCTCACCCTTTGAAATTTACAGATGAAGAAGATATTAGCCTTTAGGACTATGAAGTGAAAAATATCATGTTAAGAAAGCCTACATGGGATACTTCCCAACAAATGATGAGTATGGGAATCAAGGAGGTTCTCAGCCATATGGAACAAGATGAGGTTGAAATTAGAATACTTAGAAGGAAAGTTGAGATCTTAAAGGGATATTTAGCTAAAGTTATTGGTCCTCTTGATTCTGAATGCCCTGAGGAGATTTTGAATATCATTCTCAGAGAAGGGGAAGGTGTACGGCTTAGTCCATTTTTGAGAGCTTTTCAGGATTGGCAAGACAAGCTTGAGGATAGGGGTGTTACTATAATCATAGGAAGTCTGAAGTTATTGCATGCTACACAAGAGAATGTTGATAAGATCATGGAAATTTTGAGGTAGTACTTCAGTATTATGGATGAGGTATGGATATGGAGCATGGATTTACAAACTCTACAAACCATAAAAGAGCAAAGGTACCGCATTCTGATTGATGTATATATCAAAGAAGAGTTAGACATGATAGATGATTGGATAGAAAAGATTGCACATGAAAATAAAGTGATGGAAACATTGCTTGATGGGATACATAGGCTCAAGGACCAAGCCCAAGAGCAATATTTGGAAGCAGAAAAGTTGTACAGTGATGCATGCTTGGAAATTTTTGAATATGAAGAATGAGAGAAGCTTTTACTTGTTGAGGTAGTTGTGGAAAATTTTAGAAAGACTTTAGAGGAAACATCCAGTGATGAAGACATCAGACAAGCCTTCAGGATAGAGGAAGCACTAATAGAATTGGACACCAAACTAGGAGATTTTGTAGAAACTCGAATTGAGGTGGACAACTATAGACAAAAGGTTAAAGACAAGTATGAGGCTTTAGATATTCTAAATTCTACTAAGATTACTGATATTATAGAGAAATTCAAGGGCAAACATCCAAACATATCTTTAGGATAAAGATGAGAAAAACCCAGATGCCAGAATTTCAATTTTGACACTTAGTAAAATTTTGAGAATTTTGACCTAGTCAAGGTTTGCAGCTCCATAGGTCCATAGCTCTGAAAGTCCACAACTTTGTAGGTTCACATCTCTGTAGGTCTATAGCTCCACAGCTCTACAAGTTTGTAATTCAAAGGTGTGCCGACAGTTGACTGCCAGTTCCAAAAATAGCACTTTTCATGCATCGAGAACGCATTCTGATGACAGTTTAACTCTTACACATGCCTAGTGAAGGGGAAAATTCTATTTTTGGTGTCTCCATGCACTTCTACTTCAACTAATGGCTTCCTCCTACTTTCTCTCTCATGCTTTCATTGTTTTTGACATGTAAAGGGCTCATGCATCTAATTAATGAATAAAATATGGATAAAGTCCCTCTAAGCACCAGTTGGATTATCAGTTTGTATATATTTAGTTTTTTTAAATGTTTTAAAAGCATTTTATTGCATCAAGATATCTCTCACTCTCAAAAAAAATTGAGGAGACAATTTCTTATAAATACCCCATTGTATAATGTAACAAGGGTCACCGTTATTATGCAATAAAATTATGCTTTTGGTGCTAGCATTCAGAGTGTAGTTATTCTTTCCTCAATGTGTCATTGTTTTGTGGATTTTATTCATGAGATTGTGATTGAGCCAAAGGTTTATTGTGTTGTTTCTAGTTGTGCGATCTTTTAGTTCTGGTGTTTGCTACAGATATATGAATTTTTTTGATGTAACAAGCTTGAGAAGAGATCACCTGATTGTGTCTACATATCTTTTTGTCTTGCATGAGCACACTTTCCATGGCCTTGCAATTTGATGAAGAGTGAAACATCATTCAATTTGTTAAACATTCTCACCGATGATTGCATCAGTGGATTCTAGGAAGCACTGCTCCTATTTTCATTGGTTTCCTACCAATTTCTTTGAAGGTTTAACTTGCAGCGTGTTGTGTTTTGTGGCTTATGTCCATTTAGGAATTTCAATTTTAAGTTATTTGATTTCATGTTATTTTCTTTCAATTTCATTATTTTCTTTGTTAACCCCCTATTAAAATAGGACCTCATATTAGCTACATTGTTAAAATTGCATTCATTAAAAAAATAAAAAAATACAAAAAAATATTGTTCTTTTGGTGTGATATTTTGAGATAGCGAATAGATTTTACTTCAATTCCAAGGTAAAAGAGTTTTTAGAACTAGCAAAGGCCTCCTTGTGAACACTCGCATTTATCTTCTACTGACCAGATTTTGGTACATCGCAAGACAAACACTGAACCTTGGAGTGAATCCTTAAAAAGATTTTCTTTTCAAGAGAGGAATTACACAATGGATTCCTATCATTGAACTTGTGCAAAATGAAAGCCCAACAGAAGTGGCACTAGAAGGAGGGCCTAAAACAAAGAACCTACTATTGGAAACAAGAAATATTCGATAAAGTTTCAAAATTTTTGCACCCTTGCAATAATTTGCACTCCGTAAAAGTTTAGAAATTACTTCTAAATTTTTTAGAGATTTAGATCAGCTTCATAGATTCATAGGTCTGTAGAAATCTATGGTGCACAAAACTCAGAAGAAGTGAGGAGGTGTACTTTTGTAGAGGTGCACTTTGTCCAGAATTGATACAAGTTGGAAGATATTGATCCAAGATGCTCATTCTAGCGAGTGTTAAGATCTTCACCAAGTGCCCAAGAATTTCTAGAGCTTACTCATTTTCATAAGCCACGTAGTGATAGAGGAGTACCCCAAATTCAACCAATTCCATTCTACATTTTGTCATCTTCTTCTACTCCACCACCCATTCAACCACCAAGTGGACCTCCACATATTCCAACACTCCCATCACCATCCCATCCACCTTTAGGTCCACAAAATCCTCCAATGGCCTTTTTTACAAATGCAATTGATTCACCCATTAACTTGTGAGCTGCCCTCCATGACCTCTCTAAGAATCCTGAGAAATTTTGTCCAAGGTTCATTTACAGAGAAACAAGAACTACCAAAGATCATGTCAAGGTTTTTAAGGAAATTTGCAATCGAAAGAAAATTGCTAATGAAGATGCGGTTCTTCATTTATTTCCCTACTCTTTGGGGGAAATTTCCTTCAATTGGTATGTGAACCTACCACCAGGATGTATTGGAGACTGGGACACTTTTGAAGAATTCTTCTTGGCACAATTCAAAACATTTATCAATCCAGCAGTGATTCATCAAAAATTCATATCAATAAAAAGGGACCCAGCTGAGATAGTTTCACGCTTCAACCATCATGTTCATATGGCCTATCGCAAGTTGGAAACACCATACACAATACTGGTTGAAGCCACCATCCAAGTTTATTTCAATGCTATGGACCCTCTTACTATGATCTTTTTGAGAAGACTTCCTATAGAAAATATTGACACATTGGACAAAGTCTTTGCAGAAGTGATCATGTTCATGAAGTAAGCTAATCCGAATGGGGGAGGAATGATGTTTCCTACACAAATAGTCCCTACAATGCCAACAGTTCCCATGGGAGCACCCATTGTTCCTAGTCAGTTCATACCTATGAACCCAGTTCCATTACAATAGGCACCCACTCCATAAACTCAACAAATAACGTATCCAGGGTACGAACCCCCAAAAATAGCCTTCTTTGAACAAAAGGCAATAGTTCCTGTGGAAGCAAATAACAATCTCCTTTCAGAAGTTGGAAAAATGAAGAAGACCATGTCACAAATGAACAACAGGTTGACACATCTTAGATTTTCACAAGGAAAAAATAACAACTTCCAAAGAAATAATGTTGGCCCCTACAACAATAATTTTGGTCAGAATTACAACAAGAACTTTAACAATAACAACAACAACAATGCAAGAAATAATGGAAGAGGAAACAACTTCAATCCTCTTGACCACAACAATGGCTTCCAAAGAAAAAAATTACAATGGAATACTTGACCAAATAATGGAAGCATTCCTACTGATAAGAACAACATTCAGTATGCTGATATCAATTAGTATGATGGTGGCCAAAATATGTTTAGCAATGATGGTGCATACTATAATGGTAATCAAGAAGTGAATCAAAACCCACAAGTGAATGATAATCCTCCTTCTATTCAATTCAATGCAATGCTATTAGAATCTTATGATTCTACAAAGAATGTACAAGTGGAACAACAAGCAAGTGAGGAATTCTCATTCCCTTTTAGTCAAGAACCTGATCTTCAACATGATTAGATATTTTCCTTTTGAAAAGACAATTGAAATACATATAATCTCATAAACAAAAAGGATCCCTTAACTGAAGGAATTCCTCCTAGTTTTCAACCAACTCTACCTGATCCTAGAGAAAACAAAAATCCACCACTTGTAAGGCCAGCCCAAGGAGGACAATAGTATTAGAATCAAGTGAACATACCAACAATACTAAAGAACCCTGCTTGGTCTACTAAAAAGTATAATGCAGTTGAAGATCTCAAGAAAATGAAAGCCAATATGCCCACGTTTGACATGTTGTAGAATTGTCCACAACAAAGAGAAGCACTCATGAAGACATTGGATAATACAAAGATTTCCCATAATATGAATAATATCCCTCAAAAGATGGTGCTACAACAAGTAAATGCTACAAAAGAAATGCCCACTATGTTCAAGGACAAAGTTGAGGTACCCCCATTTTTGCTAAGCATAAGGATAAATGGAAAGAATCTTCACAATTGTCTTATTGATTCCATTATCACTAGCTCAAAGGCTAGGAGTTAATCCTCAATCCTCTAACTGATTTGTAATACAATTGGATAAAACAAAGGTAAAAGTCATCGGAGTATTGAAAGATGTGTGGATATAGTTAACAGTTGATCCTCAGATCTAGGATATTATTGACATACATGTGGTTGGTATTTTAGAGACACATGGATTACTCCTAAGCAAAGAATGGACAAAATGTCTCAGAGGATGGTTCTCTACAGACTTCACTCAATTATGGTTTCCATGGAATGGATTGAACAATCAAATCAAGATAGATGCTGAGCCCAAACTGAAAACAATGATCATAGATTACAATGCCCTGAATGAGATAGCATTCTTAATTTTGGATTTGGGTTCGTACAAAGTGATGGTATTGAACATAGTTCCAAACAATACATCTCAAGATTGAAATGAACCATGACACAATTCAGAGAAAGTATGGTGACTAATCTACATTGTTTAGGAGAGGAAGCTGACCCTAGTATCCTCCTCCTTCCAAGATTTTTCCAGTTACACAAACTTAGTCATTTAGAGTTGGAATGTTCAGTATGCCAAGAAGCAGTAGCAAAGGTTTTGACAAAAATGATGGAAAAAAAGAGTACAAAGACCTCAAAAGATGAAATTACTGAAAGTCAAGTTTTCATGAATTCATCCAACATTATTGAATAGATTGAAGAAGATAGTGAAGATTTAAATGTATCATACAGTGATACTTCTTCATATGGTGGAGGTTTATCTTCTCCTCCTCTAGGGATGATTAAAGTTCATAGAAGAAGACAATATGTCAAAGGTAAGGGATGAAATTTGGTACTCATTCATCCTAAGCCTAAAGTTGAGAGAATCAAAGAGCTAATAGGGGGAATTCATGAGAAATAAGAAAAACATGCACTTCCTCTATCCATAGGATATGAAGGAGATTCATCAAGCCCTACACGAGAAAAGTTACAATGGGTTCCAAAGAAATAGTCGTTCAAGGCTCAAGTAAAAGAAAAGTTAAGGACGAATAAGCACAAAGTCAGAAAACTCAAGGAAAATGTAATTTGGATACTCCACTTTGATGGTTTGAGATGAAAATCAAGAGCCAATGTAGGTATTGAACTAATCAACCCAAAAGGTAGGTATTTCTATGCCTCATATTGATTTTATTTTAGATGTACTAGCAATAGTGTAGAATATGAAGCTTTGATTTGAGGACTTCTCTTTGCATTAGAAAAGGAGTCACTACTCTTATAATTGAAGGGGATTCTCAACTGGTGATATGATAAGTAAAATACATATACTCATGCAATGACAAAAGGTTAATCGCTTATAGGAAAAGGGTATGGGATATAATGGATGACTTTGAAGATCTAAACATCAAATCCATTCCAAGAAAGAATGTGGTAGTAGACACCCTTGCTATCTCAGCTAGCACTTTGCAACCAGTTGAAAAGATGAAGTTAAAAATATTCTCAGTCAAATTAGTTGTCATTCCTTCCATTCTAGACAATATCATGAACTTTCAGGTCTTTTCAGATGATCAACACATACTCGAGTTTATTATTTGTAGTCACCATTTTCAAGGACAAGAGATTGATGATACACCTGAGGACAAGCCTAAAGATGATGAGCTTGAGGATGATGATGGAATCCTTGATTTGAAAACCAACATCATTCCAAAAGGAATGGTTGAACTTGAATGCATCTTTGACCATGACAAATCAGCACTCAATAGAAGGGAAACTCAAGAGAAAGGAATAAAAAAATGTGACTCGTACAATTTGCGTACTAATGAAGAACCAAAAATGGTGCAAATAGGAAAAGCATGCAATCAAAAAGAAAGGGATGACATGCTCAAATTACTCACTGAGTATAAAGATGTTATTGCTTGAATATATGAGGAGTTAAAAACTTATGATCTTGAGATTATCACACATGACATCCCATTGAAACCAGACGCTAAACCTTTCTGACAAAGACATGTTGGTTAACAGTTTGTCTTCTCAATAGATTTATAATCCCTAACTCTTCTTCATGCCCAAGGTGAGAAAACAAGATAATGTCACCAACAAATGGGTCAGCATATATGTACAATTGCTACCCTCTAAATTTTATAGGTACAGCTCCCTGATAGCATTTGATATTCAAATAGTTTGTTTTAATATATCATCAGTTTCTCTGAATTGTGTGAATTTAATCGAATCACTTAGTATGCACAAGTAATTCGGGCAGAATGATTATGAACAACTTACAACCTTCCAATGGCATGTAGATTATAAATTGATGAAGAATTGACATTACTTCTACTTTCTACAATATGTTTATTTCTAAGAATGCAGTCCTATAATAGGAAAGAGAGCAGGATCATATACAACAATGCAAATAGAATTACCCTTTCTGCAATTTCTAACATGAAGTTGAATTTAGGTAGGAATCACAGTCCTATACATAATTCTCCTCTAATTCCAAATGTAATTATCTTATCTAAGTAAGGAACAACAAACACGAAATTGGAAACAAGTAAATAGAATTACTATTTTTCTGCATCTAGTTTGCCGACCCCCCATTTACATCTTTTTACATCCCTTTATATAGACTATACAAGTAAATATTTTCATGAGAAAATGAAATGTTTCAAATTCTAGACTTTGAAAAGTCTAGAGACTAATACTTTCAAAACCAAAAATAAAGGAAGTTCAAGGGACAATCTTCCTATTCTAAAGATGATTTTGTTTCTTCAGATTCTTTGCTCCCAGCTGTCGGCCTTGGCTCAAATAATCTTCTTTACAAATTACTAATGTCCTTCTAATTAAGCCCTTGAGGCTTAGGTTCACGTAGAATATAGATTTCTAATTCCAAATCTTCCTCATACATTCCATTTTCTTGATACGAGCCTATCGTTTACAAGAGATGCAGTCCTAAATCTCTGATAAAGGTGGTCCTTCATATGTATAATGCCTCCACGAAAGCTGTTATTTTCAGCAGCTTGCTTGTAAAAGGTACCAATAAGCCTATTTTTGAACATGGCTGGTTAAAATTGGCATTTCACTCAATAGTATAAGAACCTCTTTCTTTTCTCATTGGGAGCTTCATGACCTTTGAAAGCATACTATTTTACCCCAGTAACAGCGTTCTATACCTTAATAGTTTTATAATATGAGCATCAATCTTTAAGTGATGTCGCAGGTCATTATTACCATGGAAGATATATACATGCATGATCCGCTTTGGCTACAGGAGAATGTAATTTCATATTTTTCTGCTGATATGCCCTTCAAATACATTCTTGACAATAGGCTTTGCCACAACTGCATAAACACTTTTCTGAATATGAATTTCCATACAAGAAACAATAGTACCTTGATCATCTGATATAGACTTTTCATCAGATCTCTTGTACATGCCTGGAGAATATTTCAAAACTTTCGTATGCAAAAGATCATCAATGAGAGCACGATATCTTTGTCGAGTTGGGATCTACAACCTACCCAATATAAAAAGACTTTGAAAACATCCCCCCCAACAAAAGCATGAAGGCATTAGAAAAGAGAAACCCAACAAAGACCTCCTACCTACAATGACTTAGACCTAGACTCAAGATTGAATTGACATGACCATCAACACAACTCATAACATAGAAAACCTAAAACTTAGGCAACAAGACAATGACCAGTAAATCTGATAATCAAACCACTAATTATGAAAGAAGTTAAGAAACTTTTGGATGCTAAGATCATATTTCCTATTTGTCATTCCACATGGGTGGCAAATTTGGTTCCTGTACAGAAGAAGACCAGAGAGATTCATCTTTGTGTTGACTTTCAAAACTTGAATTCAACATCTTAGAAGGATAACTACCCTCTACCCTCACTAGATGAGGTGTTGCAAATCGTTAATGGTTCAAAGATGATGTCATTATTTGATGGTTATTTAGGATATAACCAGATGATGGTCAATGAAGAAGATAGGCTAAAGAGTGCTTTCACAACCAAGTGAGGAACATTTTCTTACAAAAGGATGCCTTTTGGGTTGATTAATGTAGGAGCTACATTTTAATGAGAAATGGATGAAGCTTTCAAAGAATTGATAAACAAGTGTATAGTCATCTACATGGATGACTTGACTATCTTTTCAAAAGATTGAAGTACTCATATTGCTGATCTAAGGTAGGTATTAAATAAAGGTCGTAGGTATGGCATATCGCTCAATCCTAAGAAATGTTTGTTCAATGTTACTAAAGGGAAGCTCCTAGGACATGTCATTTCTAAAGTCAAAATTTCCATTGATCCAGATAGAATTGAGTCTATTTTGAAGTTAGCACCTCCACATAGTTAGAGGGAATTGAAATATTTCTTTGGAAAGATATACTTTGTATGCAAATTCATAAGTGGTTTCGTAGAAATAGTCTGCCCCCTCAATGATTTACTCAAAATGGGAGCTAAAATAGAATGGGTATCGGAGATAAAGAAATCATTCCAAGATATTAAGGTTGCTATTTCCACAGCCCCAATTTTGGTAAGTCTAGATTATGAGTTACCATTCAAGATATATTCCTTTGCTTATGAACATTCTTGCACAGGGATCTTGACACAAAAAAGAGACCAGGAAGATGAGTGGCCAATTGCTTTTATGAGTTGTCCTCTAAAGAACACTGAGTTGAAATATTCAAATCTTGATAAACAATCCTTTGTGTTAATCAAGATAGTAAAGAAGTTTCATCACTACATACTCAAAAGTAAGTTGTATGTAATTGTACTTGACCTAGGAGTAAAGACGCTTTTGATGTAGAATGAACTTAGTGAAAGAAGGGGAAATTGGATGGCAATACTTGAAGAATTCAATCTATGAGATTATTCAAAGGCCAAGGATAGTCCAAAATGATCGCTGACAACTAGGAAGGAAATTAAAAGGAATTCAAATTCGATGATGAAATAGATGAAGATGATCAAAAGAAGATAGTTATATCACAAGTTGATATCAATCAAGGTATGGTGAAAAATGTGTGGTATTAGGATATTGTCTATTATCTCTTACAAGATCAATGCCCCAAAGGGATGAATAGTTCACAATGTAGGGGACTTAAGATGAAATGTGAGTCTTACAAGTTACTTGATAACAAGCTATATAAAAGGAACTATGAAGGGATTTATTTGAAATGCTTAGGATGTGAAGAAGGTAAGGATGTCTTGGAACATTTTCATGACAAGTATGGTTCGGGACATGGTTCAGCAGAAGCAACAGCTCACATGATTTTAAGATTGGGTTGTTTTTTTCCCTCAATATTCAAGGATACTTTTGAACATGTGCATTCTTGTCATATATGCCAAACTAGTGTTAACAAAGAGAGGCACCCATGCCACAACAATCAGTATATGAGGTGTGCCCTTTCACAAAATGGGGACTAGATTTCATTGGTCTAGTAAACCCACCTTCATCAACTAGACATGCATTCATTCTTATAGCTATGAATTACTACACACGATGGACGGAGCCAAAGACTTTCAAAAATTGCACTACTAAGGTGGTGACTGACTTTTTGGAAGAACATATTGTTACTAGATTTGGAATGCCATTCACTCTTATATGTGACAATGGATCTACATTTGCATCTGCATTCTTAACACAATGGGAATTTGAAAACAAAGTCATTATCAAATTCTCCTCAAATTACTACCCACAAGGACATGGGGTAGTAGAGTCTACAAACAAGAACTTAATCACAGTGATAAAATGATTGTTGAAGGAGAATCCTAGGGATTGGCATACATAATTGAAATATGCCTTGTGGATGGATTGGGCTAGAGTTAAAAAGGCCTTGGGGAATTCTCCATATCTACTTGTTTATGGGAAAGAACCAATATTTGTACTCAATCTTAAGATTCCTATCTTAAAATTTATGAGTGGGTATGCTATTGACATTGACAGAGCAAAAATCTTATTGATGAATCTTCTAGAAATGGATGAGAAATGAACAACTGCATTAGAGTACATGGCTAAACATCAAGCTGTTGTTAACAGATGGTTCAACAAGAGGGCCACAATAAAATCCTTCAAGATTTCTGACCTTGTCCTACTTTGGGATAAGGCAAAAGAAAAGGTGGGTAGCCATACCAAGTTTCAACACTTGTGGATAGGCCCATATCAGATTGCAAAAATTCTTGGAGAAAACACTTTTAGGCTAAGTTCCTTACAAGGGGAATTTCTACCTTTTCCCATAAATGGACAAGTTTTGAAACATTATTTTGAAGTCTAAAATTAAAAAAAAAAAAAATTAGTTAGATTTCATTTCCGCATCTGGAATAGATTTTCATTTCTGCAAGTGTGTTTATTTCTGCAAGTGTGTTTCTTTTCAAGTTGTGTGTTTGCTTTTAGTCATCTATTCTTTTTCAAAGTTATGTCAATCCTATTGGGTAAGGTGTACTAAGGATCTTTCTCAAGATTTTACTAACCACTCTTTGGTCTTGATTTTAGGAGGAGGCATTTCTTTGTCAAAACATTTGGATGACTGTGTGTCTCATACCAACTAAGCAATTGGCATTTCTTATGGAATTATGGGACTTTCAGTTTGGAAATTAGAAGCCTAGACCAATAAGATCTCAACACTTTGAAAATTATAAAATTTGATCATTTTGGATGCTGTTGAATTAAAATCAAAGATGATGTGGAATGATCCAAACTTCAGCTAGTTCAAGCAGGAGGGATCTTCTCAAAAGGTTACTAAGATCATTGTTGGCATAAGAGTTTCCTAAAAGTTCTAAAAGAGGAATGCAAGGAATGTTCATAAGAGATTGAATCCAAGAAACAACACCAATTTTCTTGCTACACGGTCTAAGCATAGTTAGGCTATAGAACAAAAAAAAGAAGAAGAAGAAGAAGAAGAAAAGATGGTGTTAAGTATGAAGGATTCTAGAGATCTGAAATGGCTAAAGATACATTACAAAACAAAGTATCTTGCATTCAAAAGTATTGTTTCACCAAAAATTAAAAGAACATGGCATCCCACCAAGAGCCCTCAAATTGATTCTCTCATCTGGTCAAGCAATTGATTGACAAAGAGCCTTCGTGGAAATTCTAAATCCATGAGCTGGGAGGAGCGAGAGATTGTTTTGAGTTGACAGAGAACTTTGATTGATTGCATCCTGACACATCAAAGGGAATGAATAAACAATGCACACACTAAGTTTGAAGGTTTTGAATTTAGATATTTTGATTACAAAGTCATCTAGAATATGCTCGAGGTGTTCAAAGTTCAGTTGGTGTTTGACACATGGCGGAAGAATTTTTGCTGATAAAGAAATGCCTTGGTTATTTCTTCTTCTTTTTTGAGGCTATTTGTTGTGGTGTCCACAAAAGATGCCCAATTCCTCAATAGGAATGGGGACCCCCTACTTTTTTTTACTCCCAAACTCATAGTTTGGGAGTCAGGGGAAGAAAATTTAGTTAGAAGCCTTAGATTGAAAAAAAAAATCTCACATGCATGCGTCAAGGCATGGCACACTTTGCAAATATGAGAGAGGGTTATAAAACCCTCCTTGCTCATTTTTCACAAGAGCAAGGAGGGAGAGGTAAGTTCCTTCCTCCCCCCGTCCCATTTTTTTTTCCAAGCTACGTGCGACTATGGTGCTGCAAGCACGCCCTTTTGGGCACACGCGTGGTGCTTGCATGGTGCTCTCGTGAGCAACACCCTTGCCATGCCCCTTTTGGGTGCACATGTAGATGTTGTGCATGAGTAGCGCTACACTTGCACACCCATTTGGGCATGCACATGGGTGTCACTTGCACCCAGATGCATGCCTTTTCGGGGGCACACTTGGGCACTGCGCATTGCTCCTTCTCGAATGCCCATTTGGGCACGTGCACGAGTGGCACACGAGTGGTGCTTGTACCTAGCCGTGCCCCTTTTGGGGTGCACTTGGGCACTATGTACCACTCCTTATGGCTTGTGTGTGATGTGCATAGCCACACACAGTGCCCTTTTTGGCCCACATGCGGTGCACTCAGACATGTATACACACACGCGTGTTCCACCTTAATGCAAACCATAGCCCCTACGTGCCATCGTGCCTCCATCCACACACCTCATTTTTTGTTTTTTGTCTAATTAGTTTTTTTTTTAAATTTAAAAAAATTAAAATCAAAATAAAAAATAAATAAGTTCCCTTGGGGGACATTTTTTTCTCTTTTACATTTTTTTATATCCAATAATTAATCATGTCTTCTTTTTCCTATGACGTGCAGCTATTATAATTAGATGGCATCCACATCTAGACAAGCAACAAAACTAGTTGTGTACAAGTTCCAAGGCGTAACCCCAAAATCATGGTTGCACGATGAATACTCTGAGATCAAAGACACAGAACTTGGACACGCAGACTTGGGAGAGTTCTTGAGAGTTTGTAACAATCTAACTGAAAGATCATCTTTGAGATCCACCCTAATCCATTCCCGATTAGTAAATGCAACATCACATCTTAGGACCATGTAGCTATCTGAATTGATTATGACCCTATCTCAACATTTTGTCCCCAATGAAAGGGTTGTAAAGAGCATCACTAGGGAAGTGGTCTTGGATCTATGACCTGATAATATTGAGAGGGTTTTTCATCTACCTAGAGCTGATTAGTTCATTAGGCTTTCATATGAAGCAGCTAAGAGGTGGTGTAAGAATCGTTACCAAGAGGCCATTGACATCATATATTCCTCATACTTCATTGAGAAACCACCTCAGGGAAAGACAATCAGCAAAGTGGATATGACTCGAGGATACATGAAGGATGACATTGAATATTCAATCATTCTCCAAACAAGAGTTATGGGATTGCTTGCAGCAAGTCATCTCACTCCATTCATGGTCAACTTCATTGAGACCATTAGACATGCAAAGATGCCACTAGATTGGGCCACCACACTTAGTGAGAACTTGTGTGACCAATTGCAGATAGTAAAGGAGAAGAAGAAGTTCTATATGACTTCTTATGTGGTATATCTACTTACAGCAAAGGCAACCGACTATCTTAGGTTTTACAAGAAGGGAGGTATGCAAGATCCTAATGCATGGCCATATATAGTCTATCCTTAGCTAGTGAAGAAGAAGCTCTCACTGTAGAGCAAGGAGTATAGAATTGTGAATGATTCCTTCGTCTTTGCCATCATTTGATTCATTGAAGGGGATTATGGGAAGAGGTTGTTTGATGAAGCCAAGATGTCGATCACAACTCTCGGTGCATATTTCATCTAGTTCTAGAAATTCACATACATTTAGGTTGGTGGTCCATCCATCAATCCAAAGAAACTCCCAAGGTACCTAAGTGACAAGTTGGTTCTAATGGAAATTTTCCAGCAGATTGAGATAGCTCATGAGAGAATCAAAAAATAATGGAGTCCTTGTTGGGATTGGCCTTTTGTAATATGAGCATACCAAGTAAAGAGAAAGTAGGATATCCTGACTTTCGAGTAGGAATGGGAGAATTATCCTCTTGAAGAATATAACTCTCCTTGACCATTGTTTGAAAATGTTGGTAAAGTGGAAAACTTGGCAAGAAAAGAGTTCTACCATGAGGATGCCATTGAAGATCATTGGATGAATGCCACAAATGACTATGATGTTCATATCAGGGACTATTGTAGAATGACTTTGTATTTAGTGGAGAAGGCTCTCCATTTGACCATCTTGGATGAGATAAGGCTATAGGACTCACAAGAGCTACTAGATCCCTTATTCGATACAGATAAAGTTGGAAAGAGGCCCATCTTA
The DNA here is from genome assembly GCA_028749045.1 of Cupressus sempervirens. NCBI lineage: Eukaryota > Viridiplantae > Streptophyta > Pinopsida > Cupressales > Cupressaceae > Cupressus > Cupressus sempervirens. Next base: position 751,585,015 of record CM053791.1, read on the forward strand.
AATGTAGAAATTAATAGAGAGGAAGGAGATGATATTGATCATTGAGTGAGACATGTCATTAGAATGACAAAGAGTTGGAACAAGAAACCCTTTCCACTTGATCCAATTTTGGATGCAGTGATATTCCATGCACATGATTTCCTAGAAAGGGTAAATGGGAAGAAAGTCATAGTTCCTATCTATGCACTCCACTCTCCTATCAGGCCAAAAATAGTCTACCAGCTTGATCGTCCGGTGGGATACTACCATCCTTCAGAGAAGAAGAATGAAAAGAGAAAAAGAGCCTCTTCTCAGAGGATTCAGGTAGAGCATGTTGAAGAACAAGCCCCTTCATAGCAATAGGAATCTACTCCCCAAGAACCCCAAGATGGTGGAGCTTCTCATATCTAGGTTGAATTTCCATTGCCTCCAATTTTGTCAAGTCAATAAGAAGAGGGAGAAATTCTAGATACATCCATTCATCTAGCACATGAAGAGCTCGCTTCTCCTATGGTTCCACAAAAACAAAGGAGGATCAAGGTTAGAATGAACAAGAGGCAAAGAGTTCATAAAAGATTAGTGCCTAATCCCTCTATTTCTGAAACCATTCCCAAGGAAGAATAAAATGAAGGGGAAACAAAGTCATATGAAGAGAAGGAGCAAGTACCTCTACAAAGGAGAACTCAGCTAGCCAAAGCTACAAAATTGGAAAGAAGGAAGAGTGTCACAAATACCCCACCACCTACCCAATCTAAAATGGTAGAACTCTCTTCTTCAGAAGATGAAGTAAAACAATGGATGAATGAGTAAAGGAAGATAGGCGATGATGTTCTCTCCATCCTAGATTTTGATTTCATGCCATTGGGTATAGAAAGGGTTGGAGATAAGATTAGAGATACTCCTACAGGTGAACTTCAATAGCAAGATTGGACGTAGATGCCACCTGAGACACAAGGTCCTCATCTCACTCCCCCATCTTCACCTCCGGTTATAATGGTAGATAAGGCTTTAGTGACACCTCCTCCTCTGAGTTCAGAAGAACATGTTCAAAAGGAATTGTAATTACAAGGAGAACCAGAACCAAGGGTTACTGATGAGCCATCAAAAGAGGCACAGGTAGTAGAATGTATACAACAACCCTCAAAAGAAGTTGAGGATCAAACTATGAGATCTACAAAAACTGAGACTACAGAAGAAGAACCCTCACAATAGGAGACTCCAAGCAAGAGAAATAGAGGGAAGTAGGTAGTTGAACACATCCCTTCATCATCTAGAGCCAAGGTTATAGAAAGACATATCCCAAGATGGTTTCAAAAAGAGATAATGAGGAGTGCCAAGCATCAATTTCATGCTTCAGAGGATGATATTTGTGACATTGTAGAGATTTTCAACAAGCCTGACTCTCCATTACATGATGTAATGCCATTTGCATTCATTACTACTACCCAAAACTAGGACTTATTCGCACAAGTGGCTCACCATATAAAAAGTACAAATGAAGAAGTTGTTAGCCTTCAAGACTATTAAGTGAAAGGTATCATGTTAGGAAAGCCTACACGGGATACTTCTCAACAGATGATGAGTATGGGAGTCAAGGAGGTTCTCAGCCATATGCAACAGGATGAGGTTGAAATTAGAACACTTCAAAGGCAAGTTGAGATCTTAAAGGAATATTTAGCTAAAATTATTGGTCCTCTTGATTCTAAATGCCCTGAGGAGACTTTGAATATAATTCTTAGAGAAGGGGAAGGTGTACAGCTTAGTCCATTTTTGAGAGCTTATTAGGATTGGTGAGACAACCTTGAGGATAGGGGTGTTACTATAAGCATAGGAAGTCTAAAGTTATTGCATGCTACGCAAGATAATGTTGATAAGATCATGGCAATTTTTAGGTAGGACTTCAGTATTATGGATGAGGTACAGGTATGGAGCAAGGATTTACAAACTCTACAAGCCATAAAAGGGAAAAGGTACCACATTCTAATTGATGTATATACAAGAGAAGAGTTACACATGATAGATGATTGGATAGAAAATATTGCAAATGGAAATAAAGTAATGGAAATATTTCATGATGAGATACATAGGCTCAAGGACCAAGCTCGAGACTGAATTTTGGAAGCTGGAAAAGTTGTACAGTGATGCATGCTTAGACATTTTTGAAGATGAAGAATGGGAGAAGCTTTTACTAGTTGAGATAGTTATGGAAATTTTCAAAAGGACTTTAAAGGAACTATCCAGTGATGAAGACATCAGACAAGCCTTCAGGATAGAGAAAGCATTGTTAGAGTTGGACAACAAACTCAAAGATTTTGTAGAAACTCGAATTGAGGTGGACAACTACAAATAGAAGGTTAAAGACAAGTATGAGACTTTGGATCTTTTGAATGCTGCTAAGATTATTGAGATTATAGAGAAATTCAAGGGCAAACATCCAAACATGTCTTTAGCATAAAGATGAGAAAAACCCAGATGTCAGAATTTCAATTTTGACACTTCGTAAAATTTTGAGATTTTTCACCCAATCGAGATCTGTAGCTCTGCAGCTCCACAAGTCTGTAGGTCTACAGGTCTACATCTTTGTAGGTCTATAGCTCTATAGCTCTATAGTTCTGTAGGTCCATAGCTCCACAATTCAAATGTGCAGCGACAGTTGACTACCAGTTCCAAAAATAACACTTTCCATGCATTCTGACGAAAGTTTAACTCCGCTACACACCTAGTGAAGGTGTAGCTTCTATTTTTGGTGTCTCCATGCACTTCTACTTTGACTAATGGCTTCCTCCTACTTTCTCTCTCATGCTTTCATTGTTTTTGACATGTAAAGGGCTCACGCATCCAAGTAATGAATAAAATATGGATGGAGTCCCTCTAAGTACCAATTAGATTATCAGTTTGTATATATTTAGTTTGTTTAAATTTTTTAAAAGCATTTTATTGCATCAAGATATCTCTCACTCTCAACACAAATTGAGGAGACAATTTATTATAAATACCCCATTGTAAAATATAACAAGGGCCACCGTTATTATGCAACAAAATTATGCTTTTGGTGCTAGCATTCGGAGTGTACTTATTCTTGCCTGAATGTGTCATTATTTTGTGGATTTTATTCATGAGATTTTGATTGAGCCAAAGTTTTATTGTGTTGTTTCTAGTTGTGTGATCTTTTAGTTCTGGTGTTTGCTACAAATATATGAATTCTGCTAATGTAACGAGCTTCAGAAGAGATCACCTGATTGTGTCTAAATAGCTTTTTGTCTCACATGAGTGCACTTTCCATGGCCTTGCAATTTGATGAAGGGTGAAACATCATTCGATTTGTTAAAGATTCTCACCGATAATTGTATCAGTGGATTCTGGGAAGTGCTACTCCTATTTTCATTAGTTTCCTACCGATTTCTTCAAAAGTTTAACTAGTAGCGTGTTGTGTTATGTGGATTATGTCCATTTAGGAATTTCAATTTCAAGTTATTTGATTTCATGTTATTTTCTTTTAGTTTCATTATTTTCTTTGCTAACCCCCTGTTAAAATATGACCTTATATTAGTTGCATCGTTAAAATTGCATTCATTGAAAAAATACAAAATACAAAAAAATATGTTTCTTTTGGTGTGATATTTTGAGACAACAAACAAATTTTACTTCGATTCCAAGGTAAAAGAGTTTTTAGAACCAGCAAAGGCCTCCTTGTGAACACTCACATTTATCTTCTACTGAGCAGATTTTGGTATGTTGCAAGACAAACACTGAACCTTGGAGTAGTTCCTTAAAAAGATTTTCTTTTCAAGAGAGGAATCATGCAATGGATTCCTACCATTGACCTTGTGCAAAATGAATGCCCAACATATCCCAATAGATTAGGCACTGATCTAATTATTTTGGTCTATAGAAGGAAATATCATGAAGAACCATCAACCTTAAATTTGAAATCAATTTTATTGTACTATTTTGAAGATCCTCAAAAAGGGTCAACACTCATTTACATTTTGATCTTTGAGTCTTAGATAGCTACTATTGTTAGAAATATTTGTAAACCTAAGAAGAATTGTGACCAAATCTGCTTATAAGGAATGTATATCATCTTAAAATGTCAAGGAATGGACAAACTATGTTTTTGTCAAAGATAGGAGATGAGAATCAGAATGAAACTAAAAATATTCTCATACAATAGCATTCATTTGAACCTTCCCTCAGGTATATCCACCTTGGTTCTGCTAAGCCTAAAGAGTAGAAAACCAATCTTGGTTTTGTTGAAGTTGGATCCAAATAATTTGCATACATAATTATTAAGGGGAAGTAGTTGATCCCTAGATTTGTGAGTATTATTATCTTGGTATTGAACTTTCATTGTTCAATAGTTGAAATACACCAACATATTCAATGAAAATTCATTACACTACTTTTTCCTTTGATAAAAAATACTACTAACTCTTTAAGGCTCCCTTCTCGTTTAAACAAAAATCATTCTCACACAACCAAATAACCTTTCCCAACCAATCACCCAATGTAACTTCCTCCTAACCACCAATTAGTTAGTTTTATGACTGTTATAATTAGTTGCCATTTTAGGAAAATTACCTCATTTGGGCATTTTTACTACATTAGATCCTTTTTAATGGCTTTATTAACCATATTACATTAAATGACCCATCATGGTCATGTTTATTCTTTTCTCCCACCTAGGATCTATTTAGAGACCCTAGTGTCTCCTTAGGCTTTTATCTTTGGTCCTGGTGCTCCCGCACCACCTACCAACTTTCCTTGACTAGTGGAAAACACACACTTGCTTAGATTTAAGGATAGATCATATTCCTTGCACTTTATGAACACCTACCTCAAATGACCAAAGTGGTATGCCACATTCCTTGAGTAGACTATTATGTCATCAAGGTAGACCAACACAAATTTATAAAGCATGCTCTTGAAAGCCATCTTCATTGATTTTTGGAAGGTAGTACCTATGTTGGTTAATCCAAAAGACATTTTTTTATAGGCATAAGTGCCTCATTTAGTAGTGAAGGTTGTCTTGTATCTATCAAACTCCTAGACTGACAACTAGTTATATCCTAAGAGCCCATCTAGGAAGGAAAATATTTCAGAGAAACTAACCTTGGATAATATTTGTTACAGTGAAGGAGAGGATGGTGATCTTTGAGAGAGGCCCTATTTAGGTCTCTAAAATCTACACATAATTTGATTCCTCCACTCTTTCTAAAAAGAACAAGGTTGGCCACCTAAGAGGAATGCTTAATAGGAAAAATAATATTAGCCTCTATCAACTTGGATAGCTCATTTCTCATCATAGGCTCAATCTTAGGATTGACTGGTATTTTCTTTTGCCTAATAGGATTTGCATCACTATTTTAATCTATGGTATGTTAAAAGAAACTTGGGTGAAAATCCTTTAAATCATCATATGTCCATGCAAATACATCATTGAATTGTTGACACAAATGAACATAATTTTTTCATTCAGCTTCAAAGGATACCTTTCCCAAATTGAGAACCCTTCCATTAGCAATAGCAATTGGTATGTGATCATCTTTTTTTGTAACTAGGTTTAGAACCTTGCTCCTTGCTTGATCATCAGCATTGAAAACACCTTCTAAATTGATTAACCCTTTAGGAAACTTGTTGGAGCCGAGGTTCATGATATAATCACCATATAAGCTTTGTAGCTTGCATTGATTCTTATCAGAGAATTATGTTCCACTCTATATAAAGTTGATAATTTGCACATTAGAGTTAAACACCTGCCAATTGGCATGGTTATCTAGAATGGTAGGTATTACAATGAATTTGATGTGTTTCTCTCTTTTGTCCTCAACATGCTCTAGTACATCATAATGAGCACTTATTTTTGTAAGTCTATCAGCATGTTTGTTATCTTTACTAGGGACACCTTGGAGATTTAATACTTCGAAGCCCTTAAGCAGATCCCAAACTCTATGCTTGTATGATTTGACTATATTATTCTTTGTGACGATCTAGCTCCTTACTTGGTTAACAAATAGCTCACTATCTCTAAAGACCTTTAAATATTTGATACCCTTCTTTTGTGCAAGTTGGATGCCTTGAATCAATTCTTCATATTATTCTATGTTGTTAGTACAACTAAATTGGAGTCTATAAGAAAAGTAAAATTTCTCCAAACTAGGGGAGACAAGCATCATGCTAGCTCCTAAGCCATTCTTGTTTCACAAACCATGAAAGAGAATGCTCCATAATCCATCAATGTCTTCTTCTATTTTTATGATATTAGGAATAGGATCACCCTTCTCCAATATGCAATATGTACCAAGGCCTATTTCTAGAGCTTCTTGTGCTAGATCAAACTGAAAAGCAATGGCACATTCATCTAAAAGATAATTAGGCACCTCTATAAGGGAAGTGGTAGGTTCATGTGCCATGCCCTCATCATCTATCTCATGGATTAAAATAATTGTATTTATAGGGCTAGGTGTGTAGGTCTCTATGTGGTCAAGGGCCAAAGATTCTGCCCTTATGGAATATTTTGTCCCGTGTATTTTCCTAAAGAACATATAGGACCAATTCAATGCAATATAAGGACCTATCTATGTAGTGAAGTCTCTTGAAAGATAGATGGAAAAATGTGGGTCAACCTCAGCTACTAATATGTCTTGAGTGACAATATAACCAAGGTATGCATACAATGCCATTTCCATAGTTTTTAGGATTCCTACTATTTCAATAGAGCTACCATCTAAATGAAGTACACTTTTAACCATTGGTTCATATTTAGTACCGAGGAGTTCAACTGCACATTTAGGTATCATAGAACTACTAGCTTTCAAATCTATCATGCAATTATGAACTTATTTTTTCCCCTATAATCAAAGAGATATAAAAAGGAGGAGGCTTGTTTTTCTTACTTGTGTCTCCTTCTATTGTTGGTTGTATGAAACTTGTTGCATCATCTAAGGTGGATAACTAATTTGACACCTCTAGACTCTTCAATTCCTATTTTAGTAGCTCTAACTGTAGTGGTATAGTAAGAACATCCCCCATAGGAACACTAACACTAGTTCTCTTCTTCTGATCTATTAATATGAGAGGAGTTCCAATTTATTTGACTAGAGCCTTGGGGGCTATAGGAACTAATGACTGAATTTGAACATCTAGAGGTTCAATAGACCTCTTTTTGCTTATGTTTCACTTCTTTTTGAGAGAAACATTTGATTGTTCATATATAATTGGAGTATAAGGGGTAACACCTAAAGTTGAAGCTTTCTTTGATGGAGGAGGTGTGGCATTCTCAATGGCTCTTCTTTTGCTTTTGGTAGCATGAGCTATAGAATCATAGTTATCATGGTTAGCATGATAATGTTCCTTTGGTTGATGGTTCATAAAAGAACAATCACCCTACTACTATAGGTCAAAAATATCAATAGCTTGACTAGCACTATATCATTGTCCTAGTGCTTAATCCTATGTGGTTAGTATTTGGGATGGTTCTTCCCTATAGCATACATAATGCTCATATAAATAATTGAAAGAAGGAAAAATATTTTTCTCTTGAGCAAGGTTTTCTTTGAGGAATTAATTTCCTAACTACATTTCTAGTTGGGGTATTACCCATAGGCCTAGTTTGCATTAATGGGGCTTGACCATAATTTGGTGGTCTATTATGTGGGGGGTTTTTGTGATGGGTTTGGAAAGGCCTATTTTTTTGGTATTGTTTCCTTTCTAGGGTCACCACCTTGTTGCTCATCTTATGCACCACTGAGAAGTTTTCTTCCAATTTATTTTCTAGATTGGAACCTTGATCTTGCAACTTATTTTCTATATTTTGCATTAGGGCCTAGATCATGTTCTTCAACTCTCCTAATTCATTGGAGGATGTAGAGGCTATTGGGGTTATGGAAGGAGGTTTTCTTATGGATGTGGTAGGAATAAGGTCTACTATAGGCTGATAAGAATAATGTCTACTATAAGGTCTAGTAATAAGAAAGGCATTTTAGGCCTTGGAGCTAACTTCCCTCCTTGAATCAAGGTATTTTCTACTCTTATAGCAATTTCATATGAAGCTAGTAAGGTATCCCCTCCTATGAATTGTAAAGCGGTAGCAATATCACTATTGAAAGCTCTTAGGTAATACAAGAAATAATTACTAGGGGAAAGTTTTAATACAATAAGTATTCTATCCCATGTCTTTTGGAATCTATAATTAAAGCCTGTCATATATTCATGGGATGCTCTCTTGATCGTAGTTAGATGCTCTAAAAGTTATAGGTGATCACTTTTATCTTCAAAATGTTTGCATAATCTTTCTCCTAACTCATCCTAGCTATTGATATAATTATGTGGTAATCCCCTATACCATTTTAAAGATTTTCCCTTTAATGATGAGGTTACAATTCTAACAAGAACATCATCCTTTGTAACACCATGTATATTACAAATGTTTGAAACTTCCTGAATATGTTCTATTTGGGAAATGGAAGTTTCACTGGTAAAATCTAGTAGACTTTTAAGAGAAGATAATGGGATATCATGTCTTTGGGCTAACATGAGAGGACTTCTTCCATTTAAGGTAGAAAAAAAATGATTCCTAGGGAGGGCCATGTAGAATAATGATCTATTCAGATAAAAAGATGGCATGCTAGGTTGTGATCTATCAACTAGAGGAATAAAAAGAGATCTAGTAGGTGTATGTGGTACTAATGAGCTCATAACCGGTGATAGATAGAGTTTATGTCTCTTTCTTCTAGGGTTTGAAAATGAAAGTTCACAAAACTAAAGATACCTCTAGAGGGTACCCTCATTTGAACCTTGGGCATGAATTACAACAATTCTGGTCTGGAAACCAAGATGTAGAGATGTAGTCACCAAGTGCTTCAAATGAGAGCCTCTTGAAAGCTTGAAATCCTAAGAGAACTATTATTCCCTCAGCATAATTTTGAAGTTTCTTTCTTGACACCATTGACCTAGTAGACTTTAGAAGTGCTTCAATATCTATCCTACTAAGCATGTCAAAAATAGTTGTCACAAAAGTTTGCATGCTTGCCTGAAGTTTGACATAAAGGCAACCTTGTGAAATAGGGAAACAATCTCTAAGTTGTGGGATCTCCAAAGAAGGTTGGCTTCCTTACAATTAGGATGCACCTAACTATTTCTTGAGTGATAAAAGGGAGAAGGTGATGTAGGAAAGTAAATTGTTGAAAGGGAAAGTGGGTGATGCACCTAATTGAAATGGATACAATTCTGCCCTTATAATCACAATGCATCAATAAAAAGTCCAAATACATAGGTCCTAACTCTACTTGACTTCTAAAGCATCACATGAAGGTCAGAAACTAAAAAATATATTGAAAGGAAGGAATCTTCACAATACAATCCTTATCAATAGATTAAACATAACATGCAGAATCAAGGGAAATAGAAAAGAAACATTCAAGGCAAGGCAAGATACATGCATAGACTAATGAATGGAAAGACGAGGTAGTAAACTAGCTATTTCATTAATAGAAGGCAAGGAAAACTATTTCATAGCATAAGGCTACTACAATTAAACATAATAGAACAGAGAAAAACCCTTTAAACATATTTACAACTGCCTTTTATAGAGTTTAGGTAGAACTCAAATATCTCATTCTTACCTTAAAATAAACCATTGAGTTTAAGTCACAAAAGAGCAATAACTACTAATTAGATAAAGATATGAGTGGATGCATATCCCAACATTGAGAAAATATGATCTTTACATGCAAACTTGGGCCCTAAAGAGATAGAAGTGGTAGCCATAACTGCTTTGGCTAGTAGATGGATAACCATGATGGAGGTAGAATGAAATTTGCATTTATCGGGGGTCAAGAACACCAAAAAGATGGTTACAAGCAATCAAAGTATTTTTTTCACCATAAATGAGTCACTTGATAGTGTTCAAAATAGTGCTAGATCAGGTGTGTCATTAAGTCAATAGTCAACCTCTCTATATGGACTTACATCTTTGAAGCATTCTACTAGAGCATCCTATTTTTATAACTACCATGTTAACCCTCCAATGATGTTCTTACTCTTGTCCATTGCTTCACAACCCATTTTCTTTATTGACTACATGGCTTTGAAAAAATATGACCTCTTCATTTTATGCTTTATCACTTCTTCACAGTTGTTTATGAATTTAGTTCACTAACCATTGTGAATTTGTAATGACCATCAAACTAACTTCTTGCATCTTTGTGGCAGTTTAGAACTTAACATTTTATTTACCTGTGATGTTCCAACACCTCTTGGGGTTAACCATGTCACCTCTTTCTAATTGCTAGATACAGAGCACTCTGTAACCATGTGACATTGTGATTATTGTCTTGGATGTCTATAGTCTTGTTTTGTAGCTTCAAAAATCAAACATGTTGCACCTTGGCTTAACCATACAAATTTGCAATTGAGTAACTTATGTTGTTTTATCTCTTTATCATTTCTTCACAACATGAAATGTATTCAATGATTTTTTCCCACAATATTGTGATAACCATTTAAATTTAGTTGTTTTCCTTCATCATAACATTTCAACTTGAATCTTTAACTCATAATCAAACCTTGCTAAGGTGCAATCAAAACATTTCACCACTTTGATATCTTAACCTTAGGTTAATTTGAACTCCATGCTTTGCTATGAAAACTATTTGATTTTAAGCTTTTCTTTGTTTTGTAGCTTCTTAACCTATAATCCTAACCCATCCTTTAACCCTATGAAGTCATGCTCAAAGAATTTTTCTTCTTTTTCACCTTAACTTTGGGTAACCCTTAACCATGTGCCAATATGTGATAACCTTTTGACTTAACTATTTTTTTCTTTCACACCTTCAACACCAAGAAACTAAAGTCTATCTGACCTCTTGCAATCATGTGATGGTTCAAAATTTGGTTACATGGCTTTTCAACACTACTTTACAACTTAACATATCTTAAGCTTGATACTGCCTATGGCCATGTGTTCTCCTACCTTTACCCTTTTAGCTAATAGGACACATGTCATCTCATCATTTTCTCACTTTGGCTAAAATTTATTCAACTTTGAAAAGTGAGAATATGATAGATGTTTATTTAACAACATTTGGCAGTATCTATATAACTAAACTTTATTTGGCATAGTCAACACCTTCGACCAACTAGGACATACCACTCTATCAACTTTCTTTGACAAATTCCATTTTGTGTCCCACACCTAAGTCTAGTCCCACTATGTCCAGGTGTTGAACACTCACTTTCTCACTTTGGAAAAACTTCATGCAACTTTAGAAAGAGAGAATATGTCAAGCATTGATTTGCTTCCAGATTAATGATTTTGATTGATGGAAAGCCCCTTCAAATTTTTTCATTTTATACATTATGGTCTCATGGAATTTTGACACCTTTTTTCCACTACATCACCACCACTAGGTCACATTTAACTCTTTCCAATGTGGCAAAAACCCTGAATCTTGACTAAAGTTGTTGACTTTTTCACCTTTGCAACTTAAAATATTTAGCTAGAAACTTGCCAAAATCATGTGATTTTCATTGAGTCACTTTTTTATGACCTTAACTTAATGGTTAGGCCTAATAGATGTGGAGTTGCAATGGATCTTATCTTGACTATTTCGCATCTTTGCAACACTTACAATAGTTAGAATACAAAGTGGAGTGACAAGGTGATTGAAATGATTTCTCACCATCACAACTTAAAATACTCATAAAGATATTGACATACAATAGGAAGAATGTAAAGAATTAGGGATATATAAAAAATAACATATAACCAAATTTTTTACATATCTCTTTTTATACTTGCATGGCATTTTATCAATAATTTACCAGAACATGGGACATGACTATCTCTAATGTATTACATGAGGATTACAAAATTGGTACAAAAAAGGGGGGCCTAAATGGCTAAAATTTACCAAATAAAAAATCCCATATCCCTTAGATGTCATTACAAGACATAAACTTTGTTGAAACTTTTGTTACTTGGTTGACACACATGCACTCAGTTAATACAGACAATATATTGTAACGATAAAAACTATAATATCAATTGTAACTTAGAAAATATTGAATGCACAGATATTTAACTATTAACTATGATTATCCTTAATTCACTTAGTTGCATACATATACAATAAATAGCATGAACACAAGTGATACCGAGATTTAGCATGGAAACACAATTTGGGAAAAGCTGCCAATTGCATTAACTAGTTACTATTTTTCACTCTTCTAAAGTAAGTCCTATTAGGAGCCAACCCCATTAAAGATTACAAAACACACTTTTAGGTGTGACCCTATTAGCAGATTTAATCACCTTGTTTAGAGTTTCCTTGTTAGAGGTCTTTACACACTTCAATCTAGAAATTTCATCTTGTTAGATGATTTGGCAAGTATCTATTAGGCTATCTCTATTAAGAGATTTATTTCACTGCTACAATGGTTAAAGAGTAACAATGAAATGAATTGATTGCTGATGCAACTATATTGCCAATTTCATATCTCAATTCTAGCTTGAATACTTGATCCTTCCTAATCAGATTAATATTTTCCACCCAATAAGGATATTCTACTTATCCTTCCAATTCACTTCCTTTAAGAATATTCTTATCTTCCACACATTCTCATACATTCAATCCTCAACTTGATATTATACATATATCATATACATTTTCAAGTCAGCTTGAATACAACTTATAAAAATAATTCTTCATCTCTTCAATTGGTTAGAAGCAACATACAAATCCATTCAACTCAATATGCTAAAACAAGAAAATCATTTGTTAGTCAATCTTGGTTGGTAGACACTAACTCTAAAATGATTTTCCTATGTTAACTAAGTGAATTTGGTTAACACTACAACTTCATAAACTTTCTTTCGTAACTGAGTGAGCTTGATTAATGCTAGATTCATCCAACTTTTTCTTGGTGCCTAAGTGAACTCGATAGACATTGTCTTTTAAACTTGGCAAACACTAGAATTCTCAACAAACATAGGAAACTATCTTCATCACCTAAGTGAGCTTGACATACATTGACTAGTAAATATATGACATTTTTTGTAACATCAAAGACAATATAAAATTAATCATTTGTTTTCAACATGGACGACCTATTGTGGATTCATCATGGCTAACAAGGGAGGAGGTTAACCACCTTAGTTTTCCTTTGCCTACCTAAGACATGACAGGGTCACTTCTAAGATTACCTCAGGTGTCTAATGTAGTAGCATCCTAGGTGTAAGGGAAATCTTGAATCAACCAAAAATATTTCTACTTTTTCATTTTCAATAAGGACTATTTCATCTTAGTCATATCAGTCTTCTAGTGGAGTTGCATGTTAATACCATATGTATTGCATAAGTTATTGTAGTTTTTGGGTATGAAAGCTTTAATCTCATATTTGAAGGCCTTAGAGGCTCTAAAATAAGGTTGTTACTCAACTGACTAGTGCTTGTTCCCATTAGACATTGTAGTTTAGAAGCCAATGATTCCAAAAAATACTTTTTGTTGAGAATCAAAGATAGAATTTGAATGTTATGGCCACCTAAAGTTGGGGTACCTAAAAACATAATTAGGGCCAACCCTATGTGATAAATTAAGAAATAAATTTTAATTGGATTTTTTTCAACTTCAAGGGCTAGGGTTAATCTCTAAAACCTTTTCTAAAATGAAAAATTTCCTATATAAGGAAGGCTCATAGTGATGTTCAAGCATTTTTGGGTGGTAGTTTGTGGCTCTATGTTGAAGAATACTGTAAAGAAATCATTCATGTGGTCTTTTATATTATATTTCTAGAAATCTATGATTCCACATTTGTGGAGATAATAAGAATTCCATTTCATATTCTATAAAAATTATGTTGTTCTCTATTTATGTGTGCAGTTATGGTATTAATGGGAGCACCCTCTAGCATATATTGTGGAAGAAATTGAAGATAGCTTTGAAATTTAGTTCATTACATCATTCAAAGATTGATGGACAAACAAAGGTGGCAAGTATAAAATTGGGAAACTTGCCAAGATGTTTGGTTGGAGATAAGCCAAAAGGATGGGATCTTATTTTACCATAGGCAAAATTTTCATATAAAAAATTTGTGCATATGAGTATTGGTAAGTCATCATTCCAAAATATATATATGAAGTCCTAGAAATGTTTCTTAATTGAGGTAGTTAGATAAAGGAGAGATAAGTAGTGTTGAAGCACATTATTTTGTAGAGAATTTGTAGAATATCCACGAGGAGGTGAGGAAGCACATTACAAAGATGAATACAAAATACAAGACTAAGGAAGATAAGAAAAGGAGGTATAAAAAATTTTAGATTGGAGATGAAGTCATTATTTATTTGAGGAAAGATATATTTCTAGTGATTACATATAATAAGCTAAAAATGAAGAAGTTTAGACCATGCAAGATAGTAAAAAGACATATTTTGGAATTCCCTAGGAAGTAGTGTTGCTTATTGAATTGAATATTTTACCAATATTTAATAGTTTATATCTAACAAAGTATCATGAAGGAGGTGATGGTAATGCATTCATAGAAGCACAGTGGAGTATTCCAGCAATTATTTCAACTACAAAGGAGATTGAGGACATATTGGGAAAATCAGTTGGTAGAAGTAGGAGGAACAAATAATATGGAGAATATCTAGTCAAGTGGAAATGATGACAAGTTGATGATTCATCATGGCTAACAAGGGAGGAGGGTAACCACCTTGGTTTTCCCCTAACTACCTAAGATGTGATAGGGTCACTTCTCAAATTACACTAGGTGTTTGATGCAGGAGAATCCTTGGTGTAAGGGTAATCTTTCCTCTACCAAAAATATTTCTTCTTTTTCATTTTCAATAAGGACTATTTCAATATAGAGTTACTATTTATGGAAACTTAATATTTTTAGTAAGAGGGTCATATGATCTTAGATTATTCTAATTTTATAGGTGGAGGTTCATCTTTTTCATATCAGCCCACCAATGGAGCTACATTGTCATACCATATGTATTGAAAACATTATTGAGGTTTTTGAGTATAAAACCTTGATCATATTTGAAAGCCTTAATGGCTCCAGAGAAAGATCATACTTGGGATGACTACTACTTATGCTTGTTAGGCGATGTAGTTTAGGAACCAAGAATTCCAGAAAGCACTTGTACATGAAAAATGGACATATAGTTTGAAATTTATGGCCTCCATAAGTTTGGATACCTAAATACATAGTTAGGGCCTACCCTATGTAATAAATTAGAAAATAATTTTGAATTGGATTTTTGTCACCCTTGACGGATAGGCTTAATGTCTAGAACCTTGCTACAAGGTGAAACATTGCCTATATAAGGATTCCACATTCCACATTTGTGTTGATAGTAAAAAGCTCATTTTTTCTCTATGAAATTTCTTTTGTTCTTTATTTCTATGTGTATTTATTGTATTAAAGTTGTCAAAAAATGTAAAAATTAGGTTTTCAAGGGCTATAAAGGGATTAGCCTAGTTTATAAACTAGTCTTTGTTTTTTGTGTTGTCAAATGCATTGTCTGTATTTTTCAATTTTTGAAACATGTTAGAAGATGTTTTAAAAAACCCAAGAAGGTCCATAAGTGCCTTAGGTTGTTGGAAGTTTATTTGAGATTCCTTGTGTAAATAATCCTTAAGGGGTTGTTTATAATCATGTTGGGTTATTAGGCCTTGGTATATTAATTTAATCATGGTTTTCTTTATTTTACTTAGTGCACCTTGGGAACACTTTGATGTATTATGCACCAAAATTTTTTTGATGATATGTAGCCAAAATAAGGTCTCTAGTAGATTTTACCCAGTTAAATAGAGCTAATGAAGTTGACATTTTGGTTCCATAATGAACTATTTCTCCAATATATTTATGGTTTTATGGTCATTCTCAAATACATACCATTTCTCATCATTATCATGTGCTCCTAATTCGTAAATTATCTTGATCCTATTTGTGTCTTCTTTAACTTCTATATTAGGTAACATGAGGGAGGATGAAAGTCATTATGATTCAACCTTTGTACTTTGATCTCAATGGATAAACTCAATTGAGTAAGCATCAAAATATTTGATCTCATCCTAACTATATTCCTATAATTTTTTAATATTCTATTCTTGATAGTGAACATATTTCTAACTTTCACAATCAACTCAGCATCTCCTTTGATCTTCAACAAATTTATTCCCTTCCTTTTAGCTTTCTACAAGCCAAGCGATACATTTATTTATTCTATAGTATTTTTTTTTTTTAAAATTATAAATTAATTAAAAATGAAATAATTCCATCATCAAGTGAGATTATAATAACTTGTTGATTCAAAAATCATTTATTGCTTATTGATGATGATTTTGATGACATGATTGTTTCTTTGACCAACTTTTAATGAAGCAACATTTCAATAATCTACACCAAGAAAGTTGAGGTCACCAAACGGAAAAAATGAAATAGCTCAAAACTAAGCTATATGTTTGTAAGACTTCCCAAGATGGTCCTTTTTCACTTAATAAGTCTCTAATACCCCTCATGAGGTTGAGGATATTGGCCTCTGAAAATCATTGCTATATTTGACTTAGTACACCTTGGGAATAATTTGGTGCAACATGCACCAAAATTTTCCTAATGCTACATAATAAAAATGTAGGTTTGTGTTTACTTGGAGAATCAGATCCAATGGAGTTTATGATTTTGTGCTATATTGAACCATTTGAAAGATGTACCCTTCAGAACCTTTCAATTTAGCAACATTGCAATAATTTGTACCAAACAAGATGTGGTATCCAGATGGAAACCAAATGGATATACTAGGTAAGAATTAACTACATTCTTTTAGGCATTCCCAATATGGTTATATTTCACTTAACATTTCTCTTATACACCACATGAGGTCTGAGATATTGGCCTCCAAAAATAGTTTCTTGATTTGACTTAGTGCACCTTGGGAATAATTTAGTGCAACATTTGACTTTCCACTTTGCATAGTGTTGTATTTTGACATAAATAAACATATTTTGAGTTAAATATCTTTATTACATCATAATCTTGTACACTCCAAAGACTTATTAGGCTTATTTGGTATAGTGTCATGAAGGACAAGTTAGAAGAAGATAACATTAATTATGAGCATCAAAGCCAAGTGTGAAGTATAACCTTAAGTGTATACATCAAAGCCCTAATTTTATACATAAATACTTCAATTCAATGTAATAAAATCAGCTAATCACAAGAGTAGATAGTAATATACATCTATTTATATTAATTATATTTATGTCTATTTAAAACTTAGCTCTCAAGGACGCTAGTAGGAAAAAACTAAGGAAAGAAAACCTCAGGTCTTGCCAAAAAAATTGAAGTACATGCATTGAAATTAAAACTTTACATTAAATGTCTTTGTAACTACATTCAATCTAATGAACCAGATGAATATTCTCTACCCTTTTTTGTCATAAGTATTACCTTTTTGTTTGACTCAAAAACCTTTGAAAGAGTCCTATTGTATAGTTTTCCTCTATATTTGATCAAGTAGATATTGGATGCAATGACAAGGTTGGAATAGTGAAGAATCTTCACATCTATCTTTCAATCCTCAAATGACCAAAATCTGCAATTTTTGACACCATAATGTCTAATGAATGTAGTAGTTACAAATATTTATCCTATAAGATATTCTAAAACTTTAACATTTCTAATCTAATGATTAACAAAAAAATTACCCCTTGACATTGACACAAATAATAATCTCTATTTTATTCATATTTAAGTGAAATATGAGAAAAAACATGGCCCTTAGTGAGAGAAACATGATATGCCCATAAATTTATAAAATAATTAGCTTAAATTAAAAAGATAAATATTAATTTTAGATTGATATTTTACCTAGTTGCATTGGATTAGACAAGTGATCAAAGTCCTCAGATGATTCCATCTCTACCATTTGTAGTGTCTTAGGGGATGATAGGAGTCAAGTGGCATCAAAACTCATGTAGTCATTTTTCAACCCATTAATATGACTCAAAACTATCCCAATATCAATTTATATATGATGGACAAAAGCATGTCAATTATCATGTCTTGATTGGAGATTCTAAAATAGTGTATCTCACTTGATCCTTTCAGTGTAAAATAATCCTCATATGTTGTAATGTAATTTTGATCTATCAACCAAAGAATATATATGGACCATAGACTCACCTTCACTACCTAAATATATTATAGTGTTACACTACTTGACAAGACTTCTCACATGTAAAAAATTTGATTTGTCTTTGTACTTTAATTATTCAAGAGATAAGGGATTTTTGACACATGCACCTACAACATCATACTCTCCCTCTCCATGACCAACCTCTCTAAATTTCCATGTATACTCAATACTAGTGATCTTATGCATCTTGAACAATGAATAAAATATCCAAGCATTCTTGAATAAAATATCCAAGCATTCATAATAATTTTTTTGAAAATAACCACATACAATCTCTATAGGATATAAGTTATCATTAGTAATGTAAAAATGATACACCCTCAATGCATACCTATCCTCTTCTATATTAGCAGGTAAATATAAGAATGTTATATAAGAAAATTTGGAAACCTATTTAAAAGTTGAATATTTTTCTTCTACATTATTTTGTGGTTATAGTGTGTAATTTTATTTGAATCCCAAAACTAAAACTAAACTATCTAGTGTGCATGTGTGCTTCTACAACTTGAATTGAAAATACGACCATCAAGCCTATGTGTATTCCTTTCATACTCACAAATAATTGTTTTTACTCACCAAATCACATCATTTACCCTCTTTTCCATCTTTTAAATCATATGTCATTGTTTTATATTTTTCACAATCTACTATTTCATTTCCAATTGTATGTGTACTCTCCATATGTTGAGAAATTGATAAATGTTGCAAACCACCACAAATTATGCATATACCATTCAAGAATGCAAACTTGTAAAACAATTATCATCCACTCTTTCACATAACATGGTTGATATGAATCCCCTTGAAGATATAGGTGGCTCACTAATGAGGAGAAAATTTGATTGAAATGATCTTAATTCCCTTAGAAAATTCATATTATCCTATTCACAACAAAAATCGGTAAAAATAATCACTAGGAGTAAGCTCACCCTTCGAAATTACTAAATTAACATGTCATAATGTTTCTACAATCCACTCAATACATTAGTCACTAAATCCTTCTTCATAACCCTTTCTTAATAAATAGGACTCAAGCTGTAAACAATAACATTTTAGGGGTTTGATCACCTAGATGCATTCTCTAACAAAATTATCATTAGTAATAGTCTCATATTGATAAATGACCACAAATTTGATAGGTTTTAGGGATCCAACCTCTCTCAAGTACTCAATCTCACTAATCTAGTTATTAGGTCTATGATCACCCAATTAACCCTCCTAACTTGGTATTTTAACCACAAGTTTTTTTGAAATAAGGATAACCCAAAATATTAGTATCTATCAACACCCTTTTGTATTTTTGACAAAATTTCGAAGTTTCAAGTCAAGGTCACACTATTTGATTAGGGTTACCTTTGTTAAGCACCTATTTAGGCTTACTAGACTTGTTTTGTAGGGATGTTAATAGACCTTATTTTTGTGCATTTATTAATCTAATATATAAATTCAAAGACTTAAATGAGTTTAATTACATCCCAAAAAACCTTCACAAAATGACCAAACCCCTTGATCCAATCTTTTAATCAATTTTCACTACTTTGTTTGTGCAATTTAGTCAATCACATAAAGGTGCCAGGCTACTAGTGGTCACTCAAAATATAAGCCATAAGGAATGGGAAAAAAATGATTTTATAATATTAATAGACATGTATGGATGCTATAATTCCCCAACTATCATATTTTTCCAACTATAGATGTAGGTTCAAAATCCATTATTTGTCTCCAAACCCTAGTTAATAAGGTTTTCAACCAAGTGATAGAAAATTTATTATTTCTCCCTTATCCTACAAATTTAGATATTTAAAAAGCATGAAAATTAAAGGTAAAGATATTATTTACACATATCAGTCAGTCATAAACATCTACCAATCTAATAACATGGAAAGCATAGACTCGTAACACAAACAATGTTGCAAATCCTTACTATTTCATTCACAAACTTGAAAAAAATCATTGATCACATGTTCTCAAGAACTTATATAGGTTTTTATATGTTTTCAATATGGTTGCAACTAATTTTTCAATTTTTTTCCTATCATCACCTATTTTGCAAAGTTTACAATTTTTTTCAAATCTTGTGAATTTTGTATTAACAACATTGCAATATGTTTACAATTTTTACAATATGAAACTTTCTAAGAACTCTACAATGAAAAACATTACATTTATATAATGACCTTTAAACATCATGAAAAACTTGATCAAACTATTTTTCACATATTTTTACCCCATTTGAACAAATACACACAAGAATCCCCAATTGTTCATAAAGTACAAATTTATGCCAACTTTGACTTGTATTAACTTTTTTTGAGTACATTATTGGTCTACATAATCCATGTGACCTTATTATACTTAATATACCCTATTAGAAACTCAATTCATTTGGGCCTGCAATCTAAGCTTGAGATGCTCTTGCACCATAGTCTTTAGGGAAAAATGTCTCAAGTCCTCTTAGAGACAAACTAATGCAAACCAACACATTGCTTCCTTATGCCTTCCTCTAGAATCCATGTAGATTATGATTCAAATAGCCCTCTCCATTTGACTATGTGTTTCCAATACACCTTGTGCCTTGTCCTCTTGGCTTCCCTATTATTCTAAATTCCTTCAATTTGTGGTATCTTTGTTTATAGTAATTCATTGACCCAATCTTGATCATTCATATTTGAATATTCTTATTGAGCGTATGTATCCATAGAACCCTTAAAATTGGTCAAATTTTCTACATTAAATATAGGAGAAAGACCCATATTAGGTCATAATTTAAAATTATATGATTTTTCTGCATAGTTTTCCAATAGCATGCATAGAATAATCTTTCTAATCCTATGCTTATTGTGACTACCCTTGGGAAGTATCTCCTTATTAAAGTGCACCATCACTAGGTATCCTACATTACATTATACATATTTCCTATCTTTGGCATGTTGTGAACTCTTCTAAAAATGAGCTCTCACCTACTCATGAACCTCTCTCATTGCCTCTTCCATGTCTTCACTATGAGCACTTATTTTGTATAAAGCATGTATATATCATAATTGAAAAGTCCTTAAGAGTGTTGACCAGATACAATTTCAAATGATTTCAAACTAGTACTCCTATTGGTTGAATTATTGTAGGCATACTTTTCCTATGGTAGTACTACATCTCAATTTCATCAATGATATTTTTTCAAACACCTTAATAGGTTCTCTAGTGATTTTTGAATGCCAATTTGGTTCCCATATTCTTACACAATGTCCTCTATAAGTGTACCACATAATTTCTATCCATTTCAAACACAATGTTCAATGGAAATCTATGTAAACTGACGACTTCTTTGAAAATTAATACTTCTATATAAATACTATCATTTATGACTTTACATGGGATGAAATGATTTATTTTATTGAATCTATCTACCACTAAAAATATAATTTTGTGAGTAGTTCTTGTTCTAGGTAACCTTATTACAAAACCCATACTTAATCTATCTCAAGGTTTGGATTCAATAAGGGTTGGTACAATCTTGTATTTCTTGAATTTCCTTTTGCTCTTTGATATACAACACAACTCTCTACAACTTTATGAGATTATCTTCCAACTTAGGCTAGTAATAGAACCTCCTCACCATGTATAGTATCTTTTTGAGCCCAAAATGACCCCTTAGAAAACCTTGGTGCTTCTGTTTCATTCTATTGTCCTTCATAGAACACTTGGGAAAAAAGAGTTAAAAACCCTAGAAAAGTAAACCATTTTGTGAGGTATATTCAAAATAATAATAATGGAAATTATTTAAAAACCTATTACACACCTCAAATATATTTTAAAAATTAGCATCCTTAGCATACATTTTTATGAGTGATTTAACTCCTATGTTTTGCAACTAAAACTCTTATATTGGAAAATCCCTTCTACTATGTGCATCTACATCTTGTACCTCCTTGTGATTGATGATGAATGTGAAGTTTTCCAGGATTTCCACCAATGTAATGTGCCTATGATTTATTTTTCCTCATCCATTCATCAAACTCAAAGCATGGTTATCAGTGTAAACAACAAATCATTTAGGAAGTAGATAATACTACCATTACTTCAAGGCCTAAACCATAGCACATAGTTCTAGCTCATAGGAAGTATACTTCATCTTTTCTTCATTCAATTTTTCATTGAAGAAAGACATGGGTAGTCCTTCTTGGATGAATATTGTACCAATATCCAACCCACTAGAATCACGTTATATAGTAAAGACTCTGTTAAAGTCAAGAAGCACCAAGATGGATTATATAGAAACCTTTTTCTTCAACTTTTTAAAACCCCTATATGCTTCCTCTATCCAAGTAAACTTCACCCCCCACCATTGCTATTATGGTCTCAAATATTGGAGGAAAAATGTGATTGAAGTTCTTGACAAACTTCTTATAAAATGTGGTCATACCATAGAAGCTTGCTAGGATTAAAGAGACATAAATAAAAATTACATAGAAATATAAATAATATCATAAAATAATAAACTATATATAAGATAACACAAGACACAAAAATTTAACCTAATTCACCTAATCCTTGGGAAACATCCACCAAACAATCAGTCTAATATCGTTATTAGCTAGTGATTACAACCTAGTTACAATTTGTAATCACTTGTAGCTCAATACCTTTACAAGAATCTACAATATCATCATGCATCTTATATTCCTACCCTAAAGACATTTTATAAAATATTTTTGTCTCTTACAAAATTAGGAATAGAATAAGTTGTCTAATAAAAAAATAATAGCAAACACCTTTCACAATAATAAAGTTAGTTGAGAGTTTTGGGGTACTACCCTTGAAAACCCCTTGTGGGAGTGTTACCCCTTGACCCAACCCTATACTATGATAGGAAGTGTTCTAGGGGCTCTACCCTAGGAACCTAAAAGGATTATTGTCCTTTGATCCCATCTTGGGGGTTCTATCCTCAAACCCTCATAAAAATAGTCTAGGGAGAAATCATGCCCAATAAAGTAGGAAAAATTAACCTCTAACTCTTATTAGACTCCACATAATAGAAAATATTCTAACCTCTCCATATATTCTAAGTGTAGGCTAGTTCAAAATAACCTCTACCTTTGATGGATCCATTTTTAGATCCCCTTTTGAAATTAAAAATCCTAAATACATAAATTCCAATTTCATAAACTCACTCTTGACCAAATAAATCTACAACTTATGTTTATGCATTTCCTAATCATCATTTCCAAGTGCTTAAGGTGTTCTTATTTTCTCCTATTATATATCAAGATGTCATCAAGATACACCACCACAAACTTCCCAATCAAATATTTCAATAGATCATTTATCAACATCATAAAGGTGTTTGGTTTATTAGGTAGACCAAATGACATTAAAAGCCATTCATAAGGACCCTCATTTCTCTTGAATGTAGTTTCCTGTAATGCCTCGCCTAGAGATCCTTGGAAACAAGCATGAAATACAAGCCAAGATTTTTTTTTTTTACAAGTATGAATGCACATAACAACATCATATAGGGATCACAACGATTGCAACGGAAGACTTCACCACAATCCCACCAACTGTAATGTCCCCATTTTAGCAGTTGACCAAGTGTGTGCGCGTTAGCCTTGTTCTACATGGTCCCGAGGGCTAATGAAGGGTTTAATGGGATCTTAGAGTGTTTTGGCCTAGTCATTTCCAGTTTGGGCCAAAACGAAGTTGATTTACTTAGTTTCAGGCATACTTACTATTTTTAGTAAGTCGGCAGGACACACTGTAGGTCAATTGTGGTGATTGGATTCGATACTCCTCGGTGAGAGCTTTCCGATGAGCTATCACTCGCATTATTCGGAGTCCAATTGCTAATACATTTTAATGCCTGAAGTTTTATTAAAGTAACGTCTAATTTAATTGTAAAATATTAAAGTGTTACTTTAATATTTATTTTATGGTGATGTGTACCCAAGGGAGACATAAGGGGTATTTTAATATATGTTTTATATTACACATCTTTTATCCCACATTGCCCATATGAGTTGAGGGGACCCGTGGGAATAGAATAAAAGGAAGCATTTGTAGCTTCATTAGACAGGTTGAATATGAGAAGAAATTGGTGTGTGAGTTGCAGCTTTGTTTTTGGCATTTGAGGACGTCTATCCTCTCTTGTAACATTCTAGATGTCATTCCCTTAGGATTTGGCCTTTAGAATTCTTTCTTATTGGCTTCATTATTAGGCAGTTTAGTTGCATTTCCGGCTACAGGTAGATTTGATATTATGCTCATATCTTCTTCACTACTTGTCCGACGCTTATGCCGCTCGGAGGGAATGGTATTATGAAGGTAGTGGACTGATTGGAGGACAAAGTATTGTAGCAGCAAGTTCGTAAGCATGGGCTGGAGTATTATGACAATATTGCTGAAGTAATTAGTGAGTTGATAAATCTGCTATGTATTTGATTTTATGAATTCTAAAAATAACATTTTATTAGCAGCAGTTCATTTCCACTTTGCATATCATTGTAGTTGCTTTCTTGTTTATGTTGTATGATACCAACTCCATGCACGAAACACAACAAACAATAAATGTTTGATTTCTGGAATTATAAGGGGTTTAAAACATTAAACGGAGAAATAAGAAGTTGAATGCAAACTGTTTGACATAATTTTCTTTCAGCAATTTGGTTTAGTTTTTTGGGACATCCAGGGGTGCCCATTACAGTGGTATCAGAGCTATAAGTCCTGCCATCCTATGGAGGTCTTATAGGGAATTTGGAACAGCCGGATAGAGGGAAAAAGTAAGTAAAAAAAACACAAGCTAAGCATTTATGTTTGAGCATGCGACAGGGGTCTTATAATTTCCGCGATACCAGAGCAAGACAAAATAGGATTTCAGACTTGCAAAGCAAACAGTCTAGTACATCCGTGTAGGGGGACATTGAATTCAACCATACAGACACAGAGGAGATATTCTGTGATCAGGACAATAATATGGGTGATCGAGATGACAGGAATACAGGATTAGGCAGAGGCAGAAATGCTGGTCTAGATCAAGTGGAGGTACTGTTCCGACAGTTACTGGATACATTAGAGTAGGGGCAACATATGCAGCAGGAGCAGAATAGGTGAATGGACATGATGTTGCAGCTCATGGCTAGACAGATGGGTGTCAATATTAATCCAGGTGATGCCAACAACAGAAACAATAACAATGAGGGAAACAATAACAACGGGGGAAACAATAACCATGAAGGCCAAGGCAACAACAATGGTCCTGAGAATAACATTAATGGTAATAATGGACACGGCAACAATGGGAATGAGGTTGATAACTTTAGACACGTTGCACGCCCAGCATGGACTGTGAGCTCGAGACCTCTTCTACCCACTTTTCCACCCAAAGATCCGGTTCATCCAGTAAATGAACCGTAGATTATCGAGTTACAGGATCAGTTCAGGAGGGACTGGGAGGCTAGTGGACTAGAGTTTCAGGCAGATATTTCTCTTAGAGATTATATGGACTTGAGGATGAGACACATGCCTAAAGCAGGAGGGAGGAATCAAAACTTTGAGCTGAGGAAGAAAGTTGGAAAACTTTCTTTACCTTATTATGATGCTTCAGGGAAGATGACTGCACGAGCTTGGGTGCAGAAGGTAGATACATACTTGCAGCTTAATCCTATGCCTGAGGAGGAGGCTATCAAGTATGCAGCTATGCACTTGGATGGCATTGCACATGAATGGTGGCATCATGGCATGGTGACTTTGGGGCATAATCAGATTACATCCTATGAGGAATTCACTGAAACATTGATTGGGAGATTTGACACTAAGGATCCTGAGTTACATTTCAAGGAGCTAGCACAGTTAAAACAGTCAGGTTCTATGGATGCTTACATTGTCAAGTTTTAGCGCTTGTCTATACTTGTTACTGATATCTCTCCTAGGAGATTGGTGGTGTTATTTTGTGATGGTCTTGCTGATCCATTACGAAGTTGGGTGAAGGGACATGATCCACTCATGTTAGCTGAAGCAACTAAAAAGGTATGAGATTTAGCCCCTTCGGTATACAAAGGAAAAAACCATTCAACAGATTCTTCCTACCGCAAGGACAAAGACAAAAAATCATTTCAGAAAGAGTATAGCAAACCCAAAGAAGGATCAAAAGGACTAGACAATGAAACCTTGAATGAACTTTGAAAGAAGAAGTTGTGCTTCCATTGTAGAGAGCCTTGGGACTTATCTCATAAATGTTCTCTCAAGGCTAAGGCAAATCAAATGGAGTATTTATCAGCAGAAGAGTCAGAGTCAGAAGGGGAGGATCAGCACTCCGATTCAGATGAGGGTAACACTATAGAGGAGAGCAACATTCCTAAGGATGATAGATCATTGGCACGCTTGACAGGGGCCCAAAAGGCAATCACATTTAAGGTCAGGGGTACTATCCAGGGGCAGAAAGTGATATCTCTTATTGACACTGGGGCTACACATAACTTCATAGATGCACAGTTGGTAGCCAGAAGAGGGTTACAGACAGAGGAGCATGATGGGTTTAGAGTCATGGTGGCTAACGGTGATAAGTTATTATGCACTCGAAAGATATCTAATCTTCGCATCAGGTTTGGAGATGGCTACGAGTTGGAAGATGAGTTCTATGTTGTGGACATGGGAGATTATGATGTCATCCTCGGCATGACATGGATGGCTTCACTAGTTGAGTTCACACTCAATCTAGCAAAATTGGAGATGAGATT
Source organism: Cupressus sempervirens (assembly GCA_028749045.1). Taxonomy (NCBI): domain Eukaryota; kingdom Viridiplantae; phylum Streptophyta; class Pinopsida; order Cupressales; family Cupressaceae; genus Cupressus; species Cupressus sempervirens. Next base: position 751,611,928 of record CM053791.1, read on the forward strand.
CCAGCATGAGGGGAGAACTGTGGTACTTAGAGGGCTTTCAGATGGAGGTTGCAGAATAGTGTCCTTGAGGAGAATGCAGAGACTTTTTTGTCATGATGACATAGAGTGGGCGGCAGAGTGCCACATTATGCCAACTTCACCAGAGCCACAAGAAAAGAGTCATCCACTAGATGTCTAGAAGATACTTGATAGACACGCTAAAGTATTTAGCGATATTCCTCATGGGGTTCCTCCTGACAGAGGGATGGAACATGTTATTGAGCTCGAGGAGGGAGCCAAACCAGTTATGATTACTCCCTATCATCATCCTAAGAAACACAAGGATGAGATAGAGAAGGCCATTAAGAATTTGTTGGAGATGGGGCAAATCAGGCCCAGTAAGAGCCCTTTTGCTTCAGCAGTAGTATTGGTAAAGAAGAAGGATGGGACAATGCGCATGTGCATAGATTACAGGGCACTAAATAAGAAAACAATTAAAAATAGGTATCCCATTCCTAGGATTGATGAGCTGATTGATGAGTTGCATGGGGCATGCTTCTTCACCAAAATTGATTTGCGATCTGGATACCATCAGATCAGGATGAGAGCAAAGGACATTGAGAAAACAGCCTTTCGATGTCACTATGGCCACTTTGAGTTCATGGTTATGCCATTTGGTCTAACCAATGCACCTGCTACATTTCAAAGTTGTATGAACCAGGTATTCAGGAAGCAGCTGAGGAGATTTGTCTTGATCTTCTTTGATGACATCTTGGTCTTCAGTAAGACCTGGGAGGAGCACTTACATCATCTGGAGGAGGTGTTATCTATTCTGGAGAGAGAGTCATTGTATGCCAAGGAATCTAAATGTGAGTTTGGCATGACTGAGCTCCTTTACCTGGGGCATATCATTAGTGCAGATGGCGTTCGGGTTGATCCTGAAAAGATTAGAGCTATTGTAGAGTGGCCTACTCCCACAAACCTTACACAGCTTAAGGGATTATTTGGTTTATGTGTTTTTTATAGAAGGTTTGTTAAGGGATTCTCACAGATTGCTACACCCTTGACAGATCTTACCAGGAAAGGAGCCTTCGTGTGGACAGGGGCAGCACAGAGGTGTTTTAAGCATTTCAAGCAGGTAATGTCTTCATGTCCAGTTCTAGCTCTACTGGATTTCACAAAGCCTTTTGAGCTTCATTGTGATGCATCAGGTGATGGGATTGGAGCAGTATTGATGCAGAAGAAGCATCCCATTGCATTCGAGAGTAGGAAGCTTTGAGGAGTTGAGAAAAGTTATTCTGTCTATGACCGGGAGATGTTGGCCATAATGCATGCATTGGCCAAATTTTGATCATATTTGGTAGGTGGACGTTTTGTGATCAAGACTGATCACAAGAGTATTAAATACTTCATGAGCCAGCGTGATCTTAATGACCGGCAACAAAAATGGGTGACTAAATTGCAGGCTTATGACTTTGACATAGAGTTTGTCAAAGGTAAGAAAAATGTGGTGGCTGATGTCTTATCTCGGAGACCTCACTTATGTGCTCTGGCAGAGATTTCAAGAGATTGGAGAGATCAGATTATAGCAGAGTATGTTGGAGATGCTTGGGCTTCTGGATTGATTTCAGGTACCATACAGGATGATCGCTATGAGGTGATAGATGGATTGATCAGAGTTCAGGACAGGGTTTATTTGATTCCGTCATCACATTTGAGAGAGGCAATATTAAAGGCATTTCATGATGCACCCACAGCAGGACATCCGGAGGTCTTCAAGACCTACAGGCAGATCCGAAAGTGGTTTTCATGGAAAGGGCTCAAGGATGATGTTTAGAGGTATGTCAGGGAGTGTATGGTTTGTCAACAGAATAAGGGAGAACACACATTTCCTGCAGGTTTATTACAACCCTTGCCCATTCCTGATAGGAAATGGGAAAGTATTTCGATGGACTTCATCACTGGTTTACCACGAGTGCAGGGAAGGGATTGCATCTATGTGGTGGTGGACCGCTTGACGAAGTTTGCTCACTTCTTTGCTATTCCGTCCACTTACACAGCAGCACAGGTGGCAGATCTTTTCTTTAAAGAGATATTCAAGTTACATGGGCTGCCCAGATTCATTGCCAGCGACCGGGATAGTAAGTTTATGAGTTTTTTTTGGCAAGAGTTGTTTAGGTTGTGTGGTACAGATCTTACACCTAGCACTAGTTATCATCCGCAAACAGATGGGCAAACAGAGATTGTGAATAAATGGGCGAAAGGATATTTGAGGAACTATGTAACTACACAACAAAAGGCTTGGATCAGATGGTTGCATATGGGAGAGTATTGTTATAACACCACTTATCATATGTCCATCAAGATGACTCCTTTCATGGCACTCTATGGTTATGAAGCACCTAGCTTCATGGATTTAGTTTTGGGGGACAGTAGAGTGCCCAAAGCCAAAAACTTATTGCAGGATAGTCAGGACATCCTGAAAGTGCTCAAAGAGAATATACAACAGGCCCAGAATCAACAGAAATTGTATGCTGATCAGCACCGAATAGAGCGTAGCTTCGAGGTAGGGGATATGGTTTACTTGAGGCTACAACCATATAGATAGTCATCGCTCAAGAAGTGATGCAGGAGCATCCAGAGGTATAAGGGCAATCCTGTGTCACCCAAAAAAATGTACTTAGACTTAGTTTCTATTTTATGTCTTTACATTTTTGGATACCCATTTGGCTCAAATAAAGGTTCCAACTCTCATAGTTCAACTATCAGTTCATTTAAAAATCCCGAAAAAATAGGAGCATGCAATTTGACCATCATTTTGGTGACCTAGAAGGTGTGACTTGGCCAGATGAATGTAATCGAGATTTAGAGCATTCCAGAAAAAGAATCAGGTCAAAAGGCCCCACGGTTTGAAAGTTATTACAGTTTTTCGGGTTTTGGAGACCCCCTAAGAATGCTTCAGAGTCAAGTTTGGGGCATTAAATGACCTCGAAAAGGGTTGAAAAATGGGGGACGAGTGAAGCTTGTCATAGGGCTATAGAGCACTTCGAGAGCTTTCCGAAAATGTAAACGGTTCGTCAATCGGAGTTACGGTTCAAAAGTTATGCCTCCCAGAAGTTCGGCTACCGTTTCTGGATTCTTCTAGAATTGCACCGACTTCTAACGCAGCTTTCGGAACCTTCTATTTTGTCGATGGATGCCTACTAGCACTTTATAGAATGTACTCCTAGTCCTTAACCCTCTGGGGTCTATTTAAGGAGGTTTCTGGCATTGTAAAAGGCAGTTCGGATTGGAGCTTGAGAGGAGGTGCTAAAAGGAGAAATATTCTCCAGATTTATGCTATTGTAAGCCCACAGGGCATGTTTTGAGTTTATTTTCTTTGCACTATTTGTACCAGATTATTTTCTTAGTTAATATAATTTCCCCTTTCTATTGTGTCTATTCTGGTTGTTGGGTTGTGTCCCCATCAAGTGGTATCAGAGCGGGTTTTCCTGAGTGTGTAGACAGAGCGCCGACTGTGAGGCAGTTTGCACCAGGACTGTGTGGTTGTGGGTTCGAGTTAGAAGATGCCTCCACGAAGAGAGCGTGGTGGAAGGGCCAGAGCTATTGATCCTGAGGAGGTTAGAGCCCTCCAAAGATAGGTACAAGAATTGCAAGAGGAGCTTCGTAGAGGAGCAAATATTGCCGCAGATGACAATAGTGAGGATGACAATGAAGAGGAAGTAATGGAAGTTGACGGGGAAGTTCTGAATCCTGTAGAGGAAAGGCTTTTTAGGGCCATTTCTAGGTTTGGGAAAAGACCTACAATTGAAGTGGGTATATTTTCGGGGAATTTGAAACCAGATGAGTTGATCGATTGGATCAATGAACTGGACGAATACTTTGAGTATGAGGATATAAGGGACCCAGATAGGGTTAAGTTTGCAAAGGCCAAACTAAAAGGCCATGCCAAAATCTGGTGGCAAGAGATTCAACTGGAAAGACTTAGAAGAGCAAAGGAGAAGATCACAAGATGGGATCGCATGGTGGACAAATTGAAGAAGCAGTTCATTCCTGTGGACTACGAGCTTGATCTGTTTAAGAAGATGCATGGGTTAAAGCAAGCAGGAAGATCAGTCCAAGAATATACAGAGGAGTTTTACCGACTCTTGATTAGAGCAGGGCATGCAGAAGCAAATAAGGAGAAGGTTGCTCGTTATATCAGTGGGTTACGACCTAGCATCCAGGAAGAACTAAGTCTGGTAAGAATGACCAGCGTTGAAGAAGCATACCAGTTTGCCCTACGAGTTGAAGAGAAGCTGAGTAAAAGGTTTGAAGGAAGACAAAGAGGGCGCAGTCAAGGAGGAAGGGGAAGTGGTAGATCATCTGGAGGCTGCAATGAAACTCAAAAGAAAAATGAAGATGAGGGTACTAGCAGGAACCAGAGGAATGAGGGTTTCAACCGATCCCGTGATCAAGACTTTGGAAATCAAAGAGGAAGAGGTAGAGGACGTGGACAAGGAAGAGGAGGCTTTCGTGGTACCTGTTTCCATTGGAATGAAGAAGGTCATCGTGCCTTTGAATGCCCTCAATGACAAGGAAGGACAGATAGGAGAGCTGAGGGCCAAGCTAGGGTTGCTCATGTGGATGAGGATGCACAATCATCACATTCAGAGGATCCAGAAAGAGGAGAGACCTTGGTAAATGAAAGAGTCCTACTAAGTGGTGAAAATGAACCAGGACAACGGAGGAGCTTGTTCCGTACCAGATGCAAGTGTGAGGATAAATGTTGTGATGTGATCATTGATGGTGGTAGCACTGATAACTTGGTATCCGAAGAGATGGTCTCTAAGCTGAATCTCAAGAGGGAGAAGCATCCCCAGCCCTACCGGATTTCTTGGGTAAAAGATGATCATAAGGTCCTGGTAAGTGAACAATGTTTAGTAAAATTCAAAATTGGAAGTTACCATGATGAAGTTCTCTGTGATGTTATTTCGATGGATGTTTGCCATCTATTGTTGGGTAGACCATGGCAGTTTGATAGACATGCAATACATGATGGACATGCAAACACATACTCTCTGACAAAGGATGGAGTTCGCCACAAATTGAAGCCCATGAAAAAGGAAGGTGAAAAGGTATGTAGCAGTGCTAGGATTTGTCTTGTTGATGGAAGGAAGTTTTTAGATGGCATGAAACATCAGCGTATGTGCTATGCTTTGATTCCTAGGAAAGATAAAGAAGGTAGTAGTGAAATACCCTTTGAAGTTTCAGATTTACTAGGGGAATTTGGAGATATTATCTCTGATAATGTTCCAGATGGATTGCCACCAGTAAGGCAAATCAGTCATCAGATAGATCTGATTCCAGGAGCTAGTTTGCCTAACAAGGCTGCTCACAGGATGACTCCTACTGAAACAAAGGAGCTAAATAGACAGGTTCAGGAGCTGTTGAGGAAGGGCTTGATTCGAGAGAGCCTGAGTCCATGTGCAGTACCTGCAGTACTTGCACCAAAGAAGGATGGAGAGTGGAGGATGTGTACAGATTCTCGAGCTATAAATAGGATAACCATCAAGTACCGGTTTCCTTTACCAAGGATGGATGATCTTATGGACTGCTTGAGTGGAGCTCAGTACTTCACAAAGATAGATCTGAAGAGTGGCTATCATCAGATACGGATTCGAGAAGGAGATGAGTGGAAAACAGCCTTCAAGACCAAGGAGGGTCTTTATGAGTGGTTAGTCATGCCCTTTGGATTGACGAACGCCCCAAGCACCTTCATGCGGCTCATGAATGAGGTACTTAAGAAGTTCTTGGGAAAATTTGTTATTGTCTATTTGGATGATATTTTAATTTTCAGCAAGACTTTGGAAGAACATTTACTGCATATTCGTAGTGTCTTTGAAAGGCTAAGGGAAGAGAAACTATTAATTAATCTAAAGAAGTGTGTCTTTGCAAAAAGGGAGTTAGTGTATTTGGGATTTGTTATATCACCTGAAGGTCTTAAAATGGATCCAGAGAAGGTAAAAGCCATCTTGGAATGGCCTACTCCAAGGTCTGCTACTGAGGTAAGATCATTTCATGGTCTGGTTAGTTTTTACAGAAAGTTTATTAAGAATTTCAGTGGCATATGTGCACCTCTAACTGATACAATAAGAGGGGATAGAAAAGAGTTCAAATGGACTGCAGCAGCTGCGAGAAGTTTTGAATTGCTGAAGAAGAAGGTGACTGAACAGCCTGTGTTGGCACTTCCAAATTTTAGAAAAGTGTTCCAGGTGGATTGTGATGCTAGTGGTAGCGCTATTGGGGCTGTATTAAGCCAAGAAGGTAAGCCTATTGCATATTTTAGTGAAAAATTGAATGATGCAAAGAAGAAGTATTCTGTTTATGATCAAGAGTTCTATGCAATAGTTCAGGCCTTAAAGAAATGGAGGCATTATTTATTGCCAAAGGAATTTGTTTTGTATACTGATCATCAGGCATTACAGTACCTAAATAGCCAAGGTAAATTGAATCAAAGGCATATGAAGTGGGTAGAATTCTTGTAGAGTTATACATTTGTGTTAAAGCATAGAAGTGGAAAATCTAACAGGGTTGCAGATGCATTAAGTAGGAGACAATTGTTGCTTACAACAATGCAGGTTGAAGTAGTTGGGTTTGATGAACTCAAGAATTTGTACCCTGAGGATCCTGATTTTGCTGAAGCATGGAAAGCTTGTAAAGGACCTGTTGCTGTAGATAGAACCAAGTGGTTAGACTATTTGATTCAGGATGGCATGTTGTTCAAAGGTAGTCAATTGTGCATTCCAAGGAGTTCCATGAGGGAAAATCTGATTAAGGAGAAACATAGTGGAGGGATGGCAGGACATTTTGGTCGGGATAAGACCATTGCCATTCTTAGAGAACATTATTTTTGGCCTCAAATTACACAGGATGTGAAGAAGTTTGTACAGAGTTGCCAGGTTTGTCAAGTGGCCAAGGGGTTTAGTCAAAATACTGGCCTATATCAGCCATTGCCTGTTCCATCAAGGCCATGGGAGGACATAAGTATGGATTTTGTTCTTGGATTGCCAAGGACCCAAAGGGGTAATGACTCAGTATTCGTGGTGGTTGATAGGTTCTCCAAAATGGCACATTTCATTCCATGCCACAAAACTCATGATGTTGTCCATATTGCAGACTTGTTTTTCAAAGAGGTGGTAAGACTACATGGTCTTCCAAGAAGTATAGTTTCTGACCGAGATACTAAATTTGTGGGGTATTTCTGGAGGACATTGTGGAAGAAGTTGAGAACAGACTTGAAATTCAGTTCCACGCATCACCCACAGACTGATGGCCAAACAGAAGTGGTAAATAGAAGTCTGGGCAATTTGCTGAGATGTTTAGTTGGAGATAAGCCCAAGGGATGGGATTTGATTCTACCACAGGCAGAGTTTGCTTATAATAACTCTGTAAATAGGAGTACTAGAAAATCACCATTTCAAATTGTATATGGAAATAGCCCAAGGACTGCACCAGAATTGAGGAAGATAGAACAAGGGGAGAGAACAAGTGCTGAAGCTAAGGAATTTGCTGAACACATCAAGCATCTACATGAGGAGGTTCAAGCACACATTATCAAGATGAATCAAGAGTATAAAGCTAAGGCTGATGCAAGGAGAAGACATAAGGAATTCCAAGTAGGGGATCTTGTCATGGTGCACTTACGAAAAGAAAGATTTCCAGTTGGTACCTACAACAAGCTGAAAATGAAGAAATTTGGCCCCTGCAAAATTTTGAAGAAACATAACTCAGGAAATGCATATGAGGTGGAGCTGCCAGATGGTATTCACATTTCTCCCATTTTCAACATTGCAGATTTGACAGAGTATCATGATGATGGTGCAGATGAGGAGCTGGTTTTAGAGCCGTGTCCAATTCTTGCTTCTAAGAAGGAGGAGATAGAAGACATTCTAGATCATCGTGTGGGTAGGAGTACCAGAAACAGGCAGTATGAAGAGTATTTGGTCAAATGGAAAGGACGGCCAATTGAGGACTCGACTTGGATTTCAACAGCTGAGGTTTCCCATTTGGGATTTCCTCTACCATCCATAAAGTGATAGGGTCACTTTTCAATCTACCCTGGGTGTCTGATGCAGGAGCATCCAGAGGTATAAGGGCAATCCTGTGTCACCCAAAAAAATGTACTTAGACTTAGTTTCTATTTTATGTCTTTACATTTTTGGATACCCATTTGGCTCAAATAAAGGTTCCAACTCTCATAGTTCAACTATCAGTTCATTTAAAAATCCCAAAAAAATAGGAGCATGCAATTTGACCATCATTTTGGTGACCTAGAAGGTGTGACTTGGCCAGATGAATGTAATCAAGATTTAGAGCATTCCAGAAAAAGAATCAGGTCAAAAGGCCCCACGGTTTGAAAGTTATTGCAATTTTTCAGGTTTTGGAGACCCCCTAAGAATGCTTCAAAGTCAAGTTTGGGGCATTAAATGACCTCGAAAGGGTCGAAAAATGGGGGACGAGTGAAGCTTGTCCATAGGGCTATAGAGCGCTTCGAGAGCTTTCCGAAAATGTAAACGGTTCGTCAATCGGAGTTACGGTTCAAAAGTTATGCCTCCCAGAAGTTCGGCTACCGTTTCTGGATTCTTCTAGAATTGCACTGACTTCTAACGCAGCTTTCGGAACCTTCTATTTTGTCGGTGGATGCCTACTAGCACTTTCTAGAATGTACTCCTAGTCCTTAACCCTCCGGGGTCTATTTAAGGAGGTTTCTGGCATTGTAAAAGGCAGTTCGGATTGGAGCTTGAGAGGAGGTGCTAAAAGGAGAAATATTCTCCAGATTTATGCTATTGTAAGCCCACAGGGCATGTTTTGAGTTTATTTTCTTTGCACTGTTTGTACCAGCTTATTTTCTCAGTTAATATAATTTCCCCTTTCTATTGTGTCTATTCTGGTTGTTGGGTTGTGTCCCCATCAAGAAGAGTGGAGCTGAAAAGTTGAAACCTAGATTTTATGGTCCCTACAGGGTGATTCGCAAAGTGGGCAAAGTTGCCTATGAGCTTGAGCTTCCAGAGGGCAATCGAGTGCACAATGTGTTTCATGTGTCTAGGCTTAAGAAAGCCATTGGTCAGAGTGTAGTGCCTTCTGTAGATTTACCCCCTTTGGATGAGGAGGGGAAGCTTGTGTTAGTACCTGAGGCTATTGTGGATACTAGAGAGAGGAAGCTTAGAAACAGGATAGTGAAGGAGTATTTGGTCAAATGGAAAGACCTGCCAGAGGAAGATTCTACATGGGAGAGCGAGCAGGTTATTCAGCAGGCTGGACTGAGATTGCTTGAGGACAAGAAATTTCAAGGGGGGCGGACTGTAATGTCCCCATTTTAGCAGTTGACCAAGTGTGTGCGCGTTAGCCTTGTTCTACATGGTCCTGAGGGCTAACGAAGGGTTTAATGGGATCTTGGAGTGTTTTGGCCTAGTCATTTCTAGTTTGGGCCAAAATGAAGTTGATTTACTTAGTTTCAGGCATACTTACTATTTTTAGTAAGTCGGCAGGACACAGTGTAGGTCAATTGTGGTGATTGGATTCGATACTCCTCGGTGAGAGCTTTCCGATGAGCTATCACTCGCATTATTCGGAGTCCGATTGCTAATACATTTTAATTCCTGAAGTTTTATTAAAGTAACGTCTAATTTAATTGTAAAATATTAAAGTGTTACTTTAATATTTATTTTATGGTGATGTGTACCCAAGGGAGACATAAGGGGTATTTTAATATATGTTTTATATTACACATCTTTTATCCCACATTGCCCATATGAGTTGAGGGGACCCGTGGGAATAGAATAAAAGGAAGCATTTGTGGCTTCATTAGACAGGTTGAATACGAGAAGAAATTGGTGTGTGAGTTGCAGCTTTGTTTTTGGCATTTGAGGACGTCTATCCTCTCTTGTAACATTCTAGACGTCATTCCCTTGGGGTTTGGCCTTTGGAATTCTTTCTTATTGGCTTCATTATCAGGCAGTTTAGTTGCATTTTCGGCTACAGGCAGATTTGATATTTTGCTCATATCTTCTTCACTACTTGTCCGACGCTTATGCCGCTTGGAGGGAATGGTATTATGAAGGTAGTGGACTGATTGGAGGACAAAGTATTGTAGCAGCAAGTTCGTAAGCATGGGCTAGAGTATTATGACAATATTGCTGAAGTAATTAGTGAGTTGATAAATCTACTATGTATTTGATTTTATGAATTCTGAAAATAACATTTTATTAGCAGCAGTTCATTTCCACTTTGCATATCATTGTAGTTGCTTTCTTGTTTATGTTGTATGATACCAACTCCATGCACAAAACACAACAAACAATAAATGTTTGATTTCCATAATTATAAGGGGTTTAAAACATTAAACGGAGAAATAAGAAGTTGAATGCAAACTGTTTGACATAATTTTCTTTCAGCAATTTGGTTTAGTTTTTTGGGACATCCTGGGGTGCCCATTACACCAACCAATGAATCTCCAAATGCCACAACCAAACTGACACAAACAAACAAACCCAACAACGACAAACACATAAGCTGAGGGCTCAAGAAACGACCACTCAACAATAAAACACCAAGCTGGGATAAAATATAGAAACCTGAAATTTGGCCAAGCCTAAAATCCTGAAGCCCTGAAAATTGGCTAAGTTTGGATTTCTAAAGCCCTGAAATTTCCTAGAATCTTTATCTTATCTTAGTGAGGTCTAAAACCTATCTCAAAAGATTTGTCACATATATTAAGTTATATCTTAAGTTTAACTTATACATAAATGATATATTTTAAACCCCTAGGAAATCTATTTTGAACAAGGAAGGTGTAAAAACCAAAAGGGTCTCCAAAACCAACTTTCGAACTTTCATCCAACAAGCCTAGATAGCCACTATTTCTCATGTGAGAAAGAAAAATGGTCTCAAGTTTTGCACGAGATATTGCTCCGCTATGTGCAAGAAAGTACATAGCTTTGTGCGAGGACTCCTGAACATCGTGTGAAGCCTTTCAATCTCGTGCAAGGATTCCCTGCGCACTATGCAAGGATTTACATTCTTGCACAAGGAACTACCTTTCCATGCGAGAAAACAAATCAGCATGATAACAAAATGCAAACAAAAAGCTTAAAAACAAGGAAACCTCCACACTAGGGAGTACCAAATCCATGCAAATTGAGGAATGAACACTCGAGAGCAATCACAGAAAGGAAAGAGGAACATCTATCCATCTAAACCATAACAGTAAGGAACATACTGAAATAAACATCGCAGTAAATAGAAATACTAGAAACTAAACAACCAAATTAAGTGTGTGGTTCCTCCCAACTGTCAATAGCACCATAAGACCATCGTGGGTCCTAGCCATCCCCCATGCATAACATCCCAAGCCATTGACCAAATTGTTGGTACTTTCATAATAGGGACATCACTACTAAACATGCTACCAACAAAAGCATAAGGAAATCTAACATGCTAGTAGTAAAGCATCAGATAATCCTACAAGTAGATAACATCACCTATTACATGTTGAATAGCAATAAGCAATAGATATACTAATACAACAATTCACTGCATCTAATCATATGCTAAACATCAATATGGGAATGCGTCAAGTAAACTAACATCATCTAAACATGATATCCAAGCATTCTAATAAAAGCATAAATCACAAGAAAATATACTCTGGAACCCAAAGTCCCAAGTGAAAACATCCAACAACAGTCACACTAGGACAAGATCATCTCTATACACTGGTCCCTAGTAGTGGTGAAGGTAGCTATGCCTCCCAACCACGTGAAACCCATAGGTCCACACCCACCATGCTGATGGAGATAAAGATCCAACCACAACCACACATAAAGCACAACATCCAAGGCTAACACTCACGCTAGATAGTATGATGATTGAACCACAAACAACGCAATGCATAAACTACAGGTCCTGGTTAGACATCTCAGTGGGCTGTTACATAGGGGCTGAAATCATGGAGAGTCGCTTGGCATCAAAAAGCCTGAGCTCAGATCATGTGTGGCAACACTCTCAAGGGACTCTCTTGGAACCATCACACGAGTGTGGATCTTTTCATTTTCTTAAATTTTATTAACACTCACACATTTTAATTTAGTTATCACTTACTTAAAACTTCCTATCCTCTGTTAACCTTTAGTGCCATAAACGTCGAGCTACGAGATAGAAGCCCGCTCCATATGTTACCCTACCCTACCCATGCTCATCCTATGACAAGTGCCCATGGGAATGCATACTCCCATCCCAACCCCAATGATCAAAACTTCTAGAAAAGACATGGAAGGTAGAGACCTGCAAGTCCTCTGACAAACGTATGCACACATACTCGTGTGTGGCACACCACCATCATGAAGATCATAACACAAAGACAGGATGAGAAAATAATGCAAAACAAAACACCCAACCAAAAGAAACTCAAGAGGATGGATTCTACATGAATCCCAAAGCCAATACAACCATACATCATAAAACCACTCAACAGACCTCAATTCGAGAGTATGGATTCTACACAAATCCCAATGATGCAACAAGACCAAAAGTCATTAAATCACTCCATCAGCCTCAATTCGAGAGTATGAATTCTACACGAATCCTAGAATTCATGAAAGAAAAGCAAAGGTCTAAAAGAAACAATAACATAGGTATAAAATCACTCAACGGAACACAACGTCAGGAGTACGGATGCAACATAAAAGTGCAAAAGTGGTCTGACAGATATCCAAATGAATCATCCAAGTCCACAACCCACATTGTGCCGAGAAAACCTAAGAAAATAGGTCAGCATGCAAAACGAGGTAAAAACCCCAAAATTTGGAAAACTTCAAAATTAAAACCCATTTGGCCTTTGGGTACAAAAACCCCAAAAATCCAAAAATAAAAGGAATCAGACACTGTATGCAAGAATTGCCAGCATAATGGCCCAAAAACCCAAACCCTCATTTCTAAAAATAAGGAAATGATTGTACCCACCCAACCGGGTAGAACTAGTATATAGAAATAGAGGAGAACACTAGTTCTCAGCATCCAAACAAATGGCTACAAAAAATAGAAGTACAAACAGAGCAGAAATAATAAGATGGGAAAGCCCTACCTCACAGCCAAAAGGGTAAAATGAGAATCTGAACCAAAAAATAAAATGCTCGTAGAAGTGGCTGAAAATTGCGGCAATCCAAGGTTTCCCTGAGTTGGATCCAATGAGCTCAACCTCATGATGATACCATGCTCGTAGCTCCCACAATGAAAAAAGAAATAAATCCTCATGGAGAGGATTTTTGGTTTTACTCTCCAACTTTCTAATACAAAAGTGAGAAGTCTAAAATTAAATTCCTTTTTGGATACTTATTCACTTTTTGAGTGAATAATCGATTAGGGAAAATAACCAGCCAACCTAGTTAAACCCCAAATTGACCCAAATGAAAATAGGCTATTCCTATAAATAGGAATTCATCTATGGAAAAGCTACTAGAAATTAAAATAAAACAATTAAAAATTCCAAAAATCCAAAAACACAGAAATATCCTTAATAACTTTCGCGACAATGTGAACCTCTAAATGCACAAACATGCTTACTTGTCTAATCACATAATGCAAAAGAGTTCAGATTTAATAATCACTGAAAGGTTTAAATTAAACATTTAATTAAGGATACGTCAACCATATAAGAATGACATTGGTAAAATATGAATGGTTGAATCACTAACTCCATGTGCCACTGCTAGGGATATAAATCTTGCACACTAAACAACATGATCAAGTACAATTGCATATAATAACATAGCCGAAGCAATAAATGCATTAATTCACCTAATTTAACCATTTATTTAATTATATTAAAATAATTTATTTACATCACTCATGTTTGCATAAAGCATAACAATGCAGGAATGAAGTAAATAACCATAGCATTTAATCCATTACATAATGTAATTAGAGGTATGTCCAAAAACTAGATAACCAGATATCATCATAAAACACACTGTCATCTCAAAATGGCATCGTCATGCAATATGATCAACTGAACAACATAGTAGTCTAATATCTATGATACTGAAATCAAGGTATAACATCTGACCCTCAGATCATCTCAAATGTAAAGCATCACATGAGTAACAAATATCTCTCTAATTAGAAATATAACAAGGTAAATGTCCGCAACACATAACCAAAGAATCCAACAAGAACAACCCATTTTAATTACAAAAGCATTTAATAATGATTGTTTAAACAACATTAAAAAGGCACTTAAAATGCATAAGCAAACACAGTCATAAAAATGACTAACCACTAGCACAAACCTCAGTGAACCAAAAATCACCATAATCTCATAGATCAGTCAAAAGCATAATCAAAGCAATTGATACAAAAACATAAATCCAAATACCTTGACGATGTAGACCACTCAAGGTCACAATCATGATCCTATCACAACAAAAGATCAACAAGGTTGCATCCATAAGGATGACTCATAGAAGTCAAATGGGAGAGGCACTACACCATCCCCCCCAAAGACTAGGCTTACTCCTAGAAGCCTATAATCCAAGAATAGAAACCAAAAGACACACGAAACAAAATCCAAAGTGAGCAATAGGAATGACTCAAGAAACTCTCCACAAGTCAAACCAAATAACTCCCACATTTTCAAACCATCACGTTAACCTCCAAATAGGTTAACCACAAGAGAAATGGGTGTCACACAAACACAAGGTCTTCCAACAAGGAACCTTCTATGTGCTAGGAAAAAGCCATCTAGCCATAAACTCAACAATACAAGGTAAGGAAAAAGCCCCTCTACCTCATCTACAGGTGCCCAACAAAACATGCACCTACCAAGTGACCGCAAAACCAGGTCAAAACACTAAGCACTTCCAACAAAAGTTGGAATCATGGGGAATAACCATCCCAAAATTCTCAAGAATACTATCATGTCACACATGATCATTCTAGAATCCATGTAAACTCAACCTTAGAACAAAGAGGATGATAGTTTATGAACAAAATTTGTGCACTCCAAAAGACTACTCACCACCAAGCATAGGAGCACAATGCCTCTCCAAGGTACAAAAGCTCAACTAACATTGGGAACTAGGGTAACACAACCCAACCAGACAAGATATCACTTTCTCACAAGGTTCAAAGAATTTCATCAGTGGAAACAATCATGAATGTTTTTATACCAACTCATAAGATGGTAACCTGTGTCCAACAATACCATGTCCCTCTAGCACCAAGCTAGGAAAACTACACCCACCCTATCCCTAAACTCAATCTCTAGCCTCAAGTCAATGATTAATGAGAAAACTTGACCAAGACAATCCAGATGAAGATATAAGCTTAGGGAGAAGGATACTATAGAGTATTGGGACTGAGAGGGAGTAACTCTCAACCTCTGCACAAAATCAGCCCAAGATGCATTAGAGAACTCACAATTCCACCAACCATCAACATACTCAATAGAAAACACTAACTAAGCTAGTGGCATAACCACACTAGCCTACTCTCTCAAGAGAGAAAGAATATGGAGATGCACCAAAGACAACAACCAAAAAGGAGAATCTAGACTCATAAAAGAACTGAGTCACTCCCAAATGACTAGGCAACATCAACCTTGAGCAAGAAACGCTCAAAAAGCACACTCCACCTCACAAGGGTGGTTGAGTGCAATAGGAAACACAAAAAACCAAGCATGAACTCCAACAAGTACCTAGTAGATTATGAAGACAATATAACTCTTCCATTATAAATAACATGAAGAGTTAAACTTCTCCAATGGCCATAAATATGATATGTCATGATTGAATTGCCCTCTACTCAAAAAGGTACTTGGAACATCGATCAGCAACTCTAGAAGCCATAGCTTCACATCCGGACTTAGATTGGCTCCATTCGAAAAGTGTCAAAAAGATATCAACAAAGACTACAACAAGATGGAGCTAAGAGAGACCTAAGACCTACTATCTGAGTCACCACTCAAGACAAAACCACAAAGGCAAAAACAACAGTCTTGGCCACCAAGACAAGTGACGGACAAAATGTCCAAATCTACATAAGAGCACACATGCCCAAACAACATAAGACATGGAATGAAAGGTAGATCACACATTGAAACCATCATTACTTCCCTTTCATAATTTCATTAATGAAACATAACATAAGCACTAATGCACAATGAAAATGGAAGGTTTTTCAAGCAAGGGTTCAAGAGCAGTTTCCATAAAACAAGTACATATCTTTTAATTTCTTTCAAAAATAACATTAAGTTTAATCAGCATTTAAACCATTCAATTACAATAACAACTTTAAATCTAACAAAGACACACTAGCATGTTCTCCATGATATTATCCCTTGAACGTACTACCAAAATTTCAAGATGAACATGATAGAGTCACAACACACAACTGGGTAGTAGTAAAACACATCCAGAATAGTCATCATGAACCAAAACAAAAAGCCCAAATGGGGGAATTATCAATTCCAATAGTAAGTACCAAAAAGAGCTCATTTCAACAATATGTCAAATGTGACAACTGCCACAAAGAGAGTGATAGATAAAATTTGATGACTGCTCCAAGAGAGGAAAATACTAAAACCCAATGCTAGCCCAACAACATGAGGAAAGTACCTCTAGCCAAATAAAATAAGGCATCAAAAAAATCACATTACAAGTGATGACTGAGTATAGTCACACAAGAGGGATAAATCACCACACAATGCTAAGGAATACATCATCCTAGCAATGTTAGAGAACACACTCACACACATCAAGTAGTATACCATTAATAACCTCATGCATATGCAGAAAAAAATAATTTCCATGCAATGCAACATTTAGATATCCATCAAATTAATACAGTTTTACATAAGCTTAAGAAACAATCAGATTGGGGACTTAAGTCATTAACCCAAGGATATAATGCAAAACTACTACTTTGCAATGATTCACAATAAACACTCATTTCTCCATGAAAAGAACCATTTCATTATTATAACAACAAAATAAAGAATCAAAATAAGATTCATCTATTAACTTATAATTAGGAGAAAAATAGGAAATCAATGCAGCTAACTCCACAAGGAGAAACAAGAAGAGGCACACAAGCCAACACATGGAAACCAATCAGTGGCTCCATTCAAAAAGGGTCACACAAGCAACCAACCAACAAGGCACATCGACACTATAAAAAAAACAAGGAAGACTCACTTCCTTCTCCTCACACAGATCTAGTTGCATCTACTAGACAAGAAACTCCATCACGAGTAGATACCAAAGCAACAAAGATCACAAGTTCTCACCAATACACTCACACTCAACCAACGCAGCAACAACTACATGGGCAACATAAACACAAAGATCCTAATGTTTGAACATGGGCTCTAATACTAGATGTTATGCCCCGCCTGGAGGTACTTGGAAACAAGGATGAAATACAAGCCAAGAAGTTTTATTTTTTTTACAAGTATGAATGCACATGAAAAAATCATACAGGGATCACAACAATCGCAACGGAAGACTTCACCAAAATCTTGGCAACCAACGAATCTCCAAACACCACAACCAAACTAAGACACACAAACAAAGCCAATAATGACAAATGCACAAGATGAGGGCTCAAGAAATGACCACTCAACAACAAAACACCAAGTTGGGGTAAAATGCAGAAACCTGAAATTTGGCCAAGCCTGAAATTTTGAAGCCCTAAAAATTGGTTAAGTTTGGATTTTTGAAGCCCTAAATTTTTCTAGAATCTTTATCTTATCTCAGAGAGGTTTGAAACCTATCTCAAAAGATTCATCACATATATTAAAATATATCTTAAGTATAAGTAAGGAATTAAATATATGTCAACTTATACTAAAATGATATATTTTAAACCCCTAGGAAATTTATTTTGAACAAGGAAGGTGTAAAAACCAAAAGGGTGTCCAAAATAAACTTTTGAACTTTCATCCGACAAGCCTAGATAGCCTATGTTTCTCACATGAGAAAGTGTACAGCTTTGTGCGAGGACTCCTAAGCATCGTGCGAGGGCTTTCACTCTCGTGCAAGGATTCCCTATGCACCGCGTGAGGATTTACATTCTCACATGAGGAAGTGTATTATCTCGTGCAAGAAAACACTTTCTCACACGAGGAACTACCTTTCCATTTGAGAAAACAAATCAGCGTGACAAAAAAATGCAAACAAAAAGCTTTAAAATAAGGAAACCTCCACACCAAGGAGTAATGGATCCACGCAAATCGAGGAATGAACACTCGAGAGCAACAACAAAAAGGAAAGAGGAACATCTATGCATATAAACCATAACAGTAAGGAACATGCTGAAATAAACATCATAGTAAATAGAAATACTAGAAAAAACTAAACAACCAAATTAAGTGCGTGGTTCCTCCCAACTATCAATAGCATCATAAGACCATCGTGGGTCCTAGCCATCCCCCATGCATAACATCCCAAGCCATCGACCAAATCTTCGGTACTATCATAATAGGGACATCACTACTAAACATGCTACCAACAAAAGCATAAGGAAATCTAACATGCTAGTAGTAAAGCATCAAATAATCCTACAAGTAGATAACATCACCTATTACATGCTGAATAGCAATAAGCAATAGATATACTAATACAACAATTCACCGCATCTAATCATATGCTAAACATCAATATGGGAATGCATCAAGTAAACTAACACCATCTAAACATGATATCCAAGCATTCCAATGAAAGCATAAATCACAAGAAAGCATACTCTGAAACCCGAAGTACCAAGTGAAAACATCTAGCAACAGTCGCACTAGGACAAGACCATCTCTGTACACTGGTCCCTAGTAGTGGTGAAGGTAGCTATGCCTTCCAACCATGTGGAACCCGTAGGTCCACACCCACCATGTTGATGGAGATAAAGATCCAACCACAACCACACATAAAGCACAACATCCAAGGCTAACACTCACGCCAAACATTATGATGACTAAACCATAGATAAGGCAATGCATAAACTATAGGTCCTGGTCAGACATCTCAGTGGGCTAATACATAGAGGTTGACATCATGGAGAGCCACTTGGCTTCCAAAAGCCCAAGCTTGGATCACGTGTGGCAACACTCTTAAGGGACTCCCTTGGAACCATTACATGAATGTGGATCTTTTCATTTTCTTAAATTTTATTAACACTCACACATTTTAATTTAGTTATCACATACTTAAAACTTCCTATCCTCCGTCAACCTCTAGCACCATAAATGCTGAGCTGCGAGATAGAAGGCCCCTCCATATGCTATCCTACCCTACCCATGCTCATGCTATGACAAGTGCCCGTGGGCATGCATACTCCCATCCCAACCCCAATGATCAAAACTTCCAAAAAAGACATGGAAGGTCGAGACACGCAAGTCCTCCAACAAACGTACGTGCACATAATCATGTGTGGCACACCACCATCACAAAGATCATAACACAAGGATAGGATGAGAACATAATGCAAAACAAAACATCCAACTAAAAGTAACTCAAGAGGATGGATTCTAGATGAATCCCAAAGCCAATAAAACCATACATCATAAAACCACTCAACTAGCCTCAATCTGAGAGTATGGATTCTACACGAATCCCAATTATGCAACAAGACCAAAAGTCATGAACTCACTCCACCAACCTCAATCTGAGAGTATGGATTCTAAATGAATCCTAGCATTCATGAAATAAAAGCAAAGGTCTAAAAGAAACAATAACACAGGTATAAAATCACTCAACTGAACACAATGTCAAGAGTATGGATGCAACATGCATCCCAATGCAACATAAAAGTGAAGAAGTGGTCCGATTGATATCCAAATGGATCATCCAAGTCCATGACCCACATTGTGTCGAGAAAACCCAAGAAAATAGGGTGGCACACAAAATGAGGTAAAAACCCCAAAATTTGGAAAACTTCAAAATTAAAACCCATTTGGCCTTTGGGTTTAAAAACCCCAAAAGTCCAAAAATAAAAGGAATCAGACATCGTATGCAAAAATGGCCAACATAATGGCCCAAAAACCCAAACCCTCAGTTTGAAAAAAAAGGAAATATTCGTACCCACCCAATCGGGTAGAACTAGCATACAAAAATAGAGGGGAACACTAGTTCTTAGCCTCCAAACAAACAACTACCAAAAATAGAAGCAAAAATAGAGAAGAAACAATAAAATGGGAAAGCCCTACCTCACAGCCAAAATGGCAAAATGAGAATCTGAACCAAAAAATAAAACACCTGTAGAAGTGGCTAAAAATTGTGACAATCCAAGACTTCCCCCAGTTGGATCCAATGAGCTCAACCTTGTGACGATCCCATGCCCATAGCTCCCACTACGAACAAAACAATAAATCCTCATGAATAAGATTTTGGGTTTTACTCTCCAAATTTCTAATACAAAAGTGAGAAGTTCAGAATTAAATTCCTTTTTGGATACTTATTCACTTTTCGAGTGAATAATCGATTACGACAAATAACCAGCCAACCTAGTTAAACCCCGAATCAACCCAAACGAAAATAGGCTATTCTGATAAATAGAAATTCATCTATGGAAAAGCTGCCAAAAATTAAAATAAAACAATTTAAAAGCCCAAAAATTCAAAAATACAGAAATCTCCTTAATAACTTTCGGGACAATACGAACCTCTAAATGCATAGACATGCTTACTGGTCTAATCACATAATGCAAATGAGTTCGGATTTAATAATCACTGAAAGGTTTAAATTAAAAATTTAATTAAGGATAAATCAACCATATAAGGATGACATTGGTAAAATATGAATGGTTGAATCACTAACTCCATGTGCCACTGCTAGGGATATAAATCCTGCACACTAAACAACACAATCAAGTGCAATTACATATAATAACATAGCTAAAGCAATAAATGCATTAAATCACTTAATTTAACCATTTATTTAATTATATTAAAATAATATATTTACATCACTCATGTTCACATAAAGCATAACAATGCAAGAATGAAGTAAATAATCATAGCATTAAATCCATCACATAACATAATCAGAGGTATGTCTAAAAACTAGATAACCAGATATCATCATAAAACACACTGTCATCTCAAAATGGCATTGTCATGCAATATGATCAACTGAACAACATAGTAGTCTAATATCTATGATACTGAAATCAAGGTATAACATCTGACCCTCAGATCATCTCAAATGTAAAGGACCACATGAGTAACAAATATCTCTCTGATTAGAAATATAACAAGGTAAATGTCTGCAACACATAACCAAAGAATCCAACAAGAACAACCCATTTTAATTACTTAAACATTTAATAATGATTTTTTAAACAACATTAAAAAGGCACTTAAAATGCATAAGAAAACAAAATCATAAACATGACTAACCACTGCTACAGGAACCTAGTCCAGTGTAGCATGGTAATAGAACATAGTGCAATCTCTGCACACATCTCTGGGTAATCACGGAAGAACCTCATGATACCACATCAATCTTGGTAACCACTGGCACAAATCTTAGTGAACCAAAAATCACCATAATCTCATAGCTCATTCAAAAGCATAATCAAAGCAACTAATACAAAAACATAAATCCAAACACCTCGACGGTGTAGACCACTCAGGGTCACAATCATGATCCTATCACAACAAAAGATCAGCAAGGTTGCATCCATAAGGATGACTCATAGAAGTCAAATGGGAGAGGCACTAAATTTTCACTCATTCCCCTCTCTATTTCTAATATGACAGTATCCACTTTTGAGATCTATTTTTATAGAAGTAGGTATCCCCACCTAAAGAGTCCATCAAATTCTAGACTCTAGGGATAGGGAACCTATAGATATTTGTTATCCTATTAATGGCCCTAGAATTAGTACACAAAATCCAAGTTCTAACCTTTTTGGCTGCCAAAATAGTAGGGCCTTATGATTTTCCTAATTAGACCCCACTTATTTTTCTAATTCTACAATTTGTTGATTGGTGAGCTTACAGGTAGCTATATTAGGTAATATTACACCACAAATCAGGTATAGTTGATGGCTAATATGTTTGACAAGAGGAAGAGTGTCAAGGAAACCCTTGAAAATTGCATTTCATATTTCTCCAAAAATTCTTTCAATTCCTTTAGACCAAGATCACATACCCTCATTTTCTTCTCTTCCCTAGGTTTCTTGACAAAAGCAAACCCTATACCTTCTTCTTTCACAAATTTTGCAAACTCTCTCTCCCACAACCATGACACACCCTCCTAACTATTTGGTAGTTTTTTGTCTCTCTAACATTGATTTTTATAAGTGTTACACATTTCATCATTTACTAGGAAGAGTTAGATGGTCATTACTATGATCGAGCTACTCTACATATGTCGAGTCATGTAAAGACTTGTGTATATCGAGCTTTATAGGAGCTAAGGAAGTATGTGGTCACTTAGTATTCTCAATGTAATATATGTCTAGTGTTGACCAAGAAGTTTAATCTTATTCAAGTTGAGTTATACAGAAGATACTGAGCATAGTAGAGACTAGGCATCAACAACATATATAATGAGTGTTAGGTGTCAAAAGTAGTAAGTGTTGAGCAATGTAGAATTTACATTTAAGTTAAAAATGATACAAAACTTGAGGTAAACCATTTTAGACTAACATGGATGTGATATTTAATATTTGTATACTTTGTTATAGAGTGTTTTACATATTTTATGACATGGATCACAAATCCCTATGTTTTTTGATGAACAAATTAGATGGAGAGGCGAAACAAGGAAGCGTCTAGAATTTTTTTGATGAAATATTTAAATAGGATAGAACTTGACCTATTTTGATATATTTAGAAGATGATGATATGGAGGAGAGAACACACTATTCATGCAATTCAAAAGTCAATGTGTGAACATTGGAAAAGAGGTAAAGAGTTCTATTATTATAGAATAGAGAAGGAAACCCAATCAAGTAATGAAGGATAGAAGAGGCATATTAGATCAGAGATCAAATTAGATTGTAAAGAGGAGATCCAATATCATCTTGTTAGAGAAAATTGAGGATTGGGTACTGAATAAGTTTTAATAGATCGAGTCAGGGTAAATCTCTTAACAGAGTGGTCTTATCAGATCTTTGTAAATATCTTAATAGATTCCTTAATTTTTTGTAAGTGTGAAATCCTCTAAAAAGGTGAGATTTAATAGTCTCAAAAGATTTTAATAGGGTATATCCCTCACAAGGTACATCATTGGATATGGTCAAACATTGTTACCCTAATAAGTTAACTTTATTAATATAGTAGTGAAGATTTATGGTTGTCATCCCCACCCCAATTTTACCTTCATTCTTAAGTATTTCTAGGTAACCAAAATATTTGTGTCATGTAATTTATTTTCATGCATGTGAATGATATATTACATCCATATGCTATTTAATAGGTTATAGATGCATAAGCAGTTGGATATGATATGGTAAATTTGGTGAATACATTGTAGAATTATTGGAAAGGTTAAAGTATTATATATCTTGATTCACCCTCACCCACCTCTCGCTATCTTCATGTCCAATTAAAACTTCAAACAATTGGTATTAGAATTGATTTCTCTTGGAGAAGCTTAACAACATGAAATTTAGATATAGGAAATGGAGTTTTTTAAATTGAACAAAACTATTGATAATTAGATGATTGACATCTATCTCTTAATGTAGAAACTTGAGATAGTGAGACAAGATCTAAAGAATCCCCTAAAAAGGGTAAAGTAATTGGCTATTTGGGATAAGCAATGTCATTATGGAGAATTTGAAACTAAATGACTATTGGAAGCAATAAATCCAAAGGAAAAAACATCTATAGATCTACTAGAAAAGAACAGACTCTTGAATGAAGAAGTCAGAGGACTAAAAACGGAAAATGAGATTCAATCAGTAATGTAATGTGAAGTAACTAAGAAAAGGAATAAAGTTGAAGGAGATAAAGCTATCACTAAGGAATACAAAAGGATAATGGAAACTAGACTTGAAGATAGGATATTTTATGTACAAAATCTCACAAATACTCAACTTGATATGATGAATCAACTAATGCTTGCAAATCAATAGTTGAATAGGAAGGATGTGGAAATAGAAAATCTGATGTCACAAAAGGACCTAGTGAAGAATGAACTAAAAACTAAAAAGGAATTTGTGGAAATATTCAACAAGCCAAACCAAGAAATGAAATACTTTGAATAACTTATGAGGTTATCTGACAACATTACTACAATAGGACATTCATTGACTGAGCAAGGAGAATCATCCAGGAATGGAGAACTAAGAAATGGAAAGATAAATGGAAAACTTACATGTTATCATTGTGGAAAACTTGGTCATACTAAAAACATCTATCAAAGAAAAAATGGTATGCAAAGTCCTAAACTAAGTTTATAGGTTAGTGTTTTTACTATAAGAAACAAGGACATCAAATACATGAGTGTAGGTCAATAATGAAGAATGTATCTACATGACAACTCTCGAGAATTCACAAACTCCTATGTGAGAAAATATTAATATAATATTTAATTTACTCTTCCCAATTTAATTTATTTATTTATTAAATCTCATGCACTAACTTTAATAATTCCACTTTGCAATCTTAATATATTTATATTTAGCCACATGAAATTTAGAATCTTTTATTCATTTAAAATATATTTTCCACTTTTAAATTTCATTTCCAAGACTTAATTGCTAAAATATTTATTAGCTTTAATAATATTATTATTTAGTCATTTATTTAAAAATGAACTCTAAATATATTATTATTAAAATAAATATTGTCACATTCCAAATTTAAACTTATAACTTTTATTTTCAAATTTAATTATTTTATTTAATTAATTTTCCAATTAATTAAATAAAATAAATATTAAAATACTATATTAATTTTCCATTAAATTAAACCATTAATTAAATCTTTTAATTAGGCTTAATTAATAGAAAATACATCAAAGACTCTCAAGGTAAAAATATGAAAACCCATCACAACCAAAATACATACAAAATCAAACCAAGGGTTAATATCACGAGTTATGTCATCCGACATATTCAGAGGGTACTCAACTCAGATACTTGTCCTAATTTTCCAATTAGAACAAATGGCTTAAAAGGGTTGGGATTTGGACTTGAGAATTTATCCCCCCTCTCTTATCATTGAGATAATGTGATAGGGTACACTCAACCTGGCAAATTCAGGGAAGTCGATACCCGGTACCTGTAACCTGCATAAAAACCATGCATGTACAAGCACAATATATACTAAACTAAACAGGCAATGGTAGGAAGTGGTGCATCATGTAGATCCTGACTAGCAGGTGACTACGACTCCCTTCCTTAACCACATCAGACATGCCATACAAAAGAAAACATGCAAAGAAAACACACACACCATACACATGCAAGTATGGGGTAAGTATCCATAATAAAACACATATGATAATAAACCATCTTACTAATCATCATTAATAACTAAAAGCAATTTAATAATCATCATCAATAATTGCAAACACTAAAAATAATCACCATACATACATGAAATGTAGAGTTTAAGTAATCTCATCACATAATAAACTGAATCCATAGCACAATATCTAATAATCTCAAAAGAGTGCTGCTAACCAACAACATAAAACTAGCTCTAAAAGAGTTAAGCAATGATAACAAAATGCGAACTAGGGACAGGCACTACATCCACCCCCCCTGGGATTAGGCTTACTCCTGGAAGCCTACAAGAAAGAAAAGCTAAGATACTCACTATGCGGGTCCCATTGAACCCTTTCTCCCTATAGGGAAACATGATTCCACTGAAGATATTACAACACCCTTAGAACAATATGATTCTAGTTTAATGGTAAACCGAAAACCACATTGATCCAACATCCATTATTTTAACAACTACTGAAACAGATCCCCTAATATATTCTAAACAAGAGCAACTTAATGCGCACAAAAATAATCAAAGGCATACAACCTTAAAACATTGATAGAATGATACATGTTTTACAACTAGAATAAGTTTCAATTTTCAATTTTTCCCATGTTTAGGTTTAAGTAGAATTTTCAATTTTGAAAGCTAAGTGTTAAGCATGAAAAATATGCAAGTAACAGTTTTAAGTTTTCAGTTTGAAAGAGATGCATATAATAATTCAAAGTTTTCATTTTGTTCAACTAGTTGACGTTAATGGCAATCAAATATACCCAGAGCTCCCAATGTTGAAACTTGGGCTCTGATACCAAATGTAATGCCCCGCCAAGGGATCCAAAGAATTACACTAAGTTTGTCAAACAATTTTTTTTAAAAACATAAATTATAAACCATTCACAACATTTGCAGAAGCAATAGTAACATCCAACTGCAAGTGATCATAACATGCATAATAGTTACATTCTTTAAAGATCCCATAACGTTGAATTACTTTCAATCATAACTATCCATCTAACATTATGTCCTTAACAATGAAACATCCTACATTATACAAGTGTACATATTAGATTTTCTCAATCATCCACTATACATGTTACAAGGTATGAAAAAGCTTAAAGAATAAACATCCATGTAAATAAAGTACATCATCATCCAATATTAATCCATAACATAATGAAACCATAACAATACATGATACACCATCATCATGAAGATATAGACATCCATCATAAAAGATATCCATACATCACAAAACATAACTAACTAAGTGCACAGTTCCTCCCAACCGTTAATAGCATCATTAGACCATCATAGATCCTAGCCATCCCTCCGTGCGTAACATTCCAAAGCATCGAAGAGATCATCGGCTATAAACATAGTAGGAATGTCACTCCTAAAAACATCCTACTAACATGCAAAGAAAAGCATAATATATCATCAACTAACATATGCAAATCATCAATATAAGAACATACCAGTAAATACATCCATCATAAGGTATATCATCTATCATAATGATCCAAGAGCATAATGAAGATCAATACCAACCAAGAATACTCCAGCCACGGTGTCTCAAATGGATCTCAAATGATAAGAGTGGAAAATACACTACCACCCGACCACGTGGTACCTAAGTGGTCCACTCCCATCGTGCTGAGGAGATAATCTCAAGTCCCAAATAGGATATCAAAACCACAAAGAATAAATCTCTATAAATCCAGGAATCCTAATAGTATACTAACTCAAGTTTCCATCACACACAAAATTGACATCTAATTCTCAGAGGCACATAATAACATGTAGGAAACCTACTCTGTAAGCGAGAAAGTGTCATCGCATTTATCTCGTACAAGTTACCCTGGCAGTTAGCTAAACTCCACGGGTCCATACAGATCTCATGCGGCCACTAGTATCCTCTCATACTGACAAGGCATACTATGGAATGCAATGGTCACAACCATACATCTCACTACTCCCATCCTAGCCTGTACAAGCACTCAAGGCATGGGCGAGAACCGAATCAATTATATTTT
This sequence comes from Cupressus sempervirens, assembly GCA_028749045.1. NCBI lineage: Eukaryota > Viridiplantae > Streptophyta > Pinopsida > Cupressales > Cupressaceae > Cupressus > Cupressus sempervirens. The sequence goes on from CM053791.1 coordinate 751,639,414, forward strand.
TAGGTTCATTTAATCCCCATTTAGTGTGTAAATGTTATCACTTATTAACCAAACTTACAATGAGTTACCTTGGTGGCCACTTAGGGCCCCGGCCCCCATTGCAAGCCACTTCCCGACACTACAAGTAGATTACCTACCCTAATGCTCATGGAATCATAAATCACCACAGTCCTGTACAAGTGACTTTAAAGAAAATCCATAAAAAGAATCATCAAATATCCACAATATAAGCATTAAATATCCACAATAAGAATCATCAAATCTCCAAGATAAGAATCATCAAAATCTCCATGATAAAATCATCAAATATGCATAAAAGCATCAAATCTCCATGAGCAACATCCATAGAAAATCATGACCACAATAGTTCTCTATTGGCAACTGAAGGCATCATTGATAATCATAAGTATCCATTGGTTCTCAACAACCAAAATATATCATCACATCCATTGGTTCTCAACAAGCAACCAAGAATATCTCAAAATCATACTGATCGAAGACTCCAAAATGGTTGAGTCAAACATGTCACAACATGACATCATCAAGAAATAAATCCACATCATAGTCCCATCATGGCGACTAGAAAATAAACCAAAGATAACTAATTGATGACTCAAAAATGATTAGCTCAAGTATCTCTTACACATAAATCTCAGCTTCACACATGAAGACTGATGAAAAAATACAAACATTTCATAGAGCATACGATCACATAACCATGGTTGGGCTTATAAAGATCGAGACCAAATAAAATCAACATACCAACACATCTCATAACCCTCGAGCCTCTGGTAACAACCTAGGACTGGTCATCACTAGTCAACCCAAAACCCAAAAAAAGAAGCATAAAGAATACACGATGCAAACACATGTTTTGGTTTTGCTAAAATATCATAGTTGAATAATGTGTAGAGTTTCATTTTCCATTTTCAAGTGTAGAGGTTTCAGTTTCCATTTTCAAGTATAGTCAAGTGTCTAAGTTTCATCATTTGACCTACAAGTCAACCCAATTGTTCCCCGATAGCATTATACTAAGAATAACTTAAGGATAAATATTTACTCATTAAATTGATCATCATTGACCTTTAATTAAATTTTTCTCTTTATTTAACTAAGATCCATATTCAAATTGAATAACTCTTCCTAAATGTTATTTCAACTTTTCACATAAATCAAGGATCATTAATAGTTAAATTATAAGAGAACCAATTATCAATCTTCGAATAAGATATCATAACTTAATTAGAATGATCAATTAAATCAATCAATTCTCATAAGTGCATAATCCATGACTTTTCAAAATTCTAATAGTTCTCAATTAGAAACTTAATTAAGTATTACTAAAGTTTGAGTCTTTTAATTTAATTGTTATCACTGTTGACAACCATATAATATCTAAGGTCATAATTCAAATCATTTAGAATAAGACCTATCAATTTTGATATCAATGTTTCTACAATCTTATTATAATTAAATCCAATTAACTCTAGTTAATTAATAATTATACAACCATACCATCAACCCAATGATTATCAGTTGACTAACAATAGTTTGTACGTCAAAGTCAACTTCAATCCAATACACAAATATTAATAATTCAATAATAATAATATTAACAAGTTACTTTGGAAATCTTATCCATAATGACTACATTCATCTTTCTTAATGATTTCGTATTAATGATAATCATTTCCTAGTTAAATCTCTATCACATTTAATTATATTGACAACTCATTAATCAATTAATAATCCAAATCCAAAAACTAATGTCTTTACAAGACTTCAATCATTAAATAATCTCTTCTGGATTAATTCTAATTGAATTAGCCATTTATATTATTATTTATTAATAGTTTGTAGAGCCAAAAAACATTAATAAATAATAAAATCGTCAAAATTATTATTAATCAATATTGAGAATCTTTACATAACTTCATTAGTTAATATTTGACCAACTCTTAACACCATTAAGGTATATCCATAATCTATTTAATAATACATAACAATTCCAATCATAGCAAGATTATTAAATGTTATAACAATGTCTATGACCTTTGTCAATTAGATCCATTATCATTTAAAGTCTCTTAATCATCATCATTAAACAACTATTATCAACATAACATAAATTACCATCTCGTAATTATTTAATATTTATTAAATAATATATTTAATATACATTAAATAAAATTAATATTAAAGTCAACCAAATTCAAATTAATAATTTAAAAGAATTTCAATATCTCATTTTGATTAACAATAGTTGACAATTATCATTAAATCAATAAACAATTATCAACATTCAACATTTATAAGTAATAAGGTTGAAGTCAAGTGCTATATATGTATATATATAATATAACTATTACCAAAGCACATGTTTAATATATTAAATATATATATATATATATATATATATATATATATATATATATATATATATATATATATATATATATATACATATACATATATATATATATATATTAAAAATTACAATTTCAAAATATCATTGAAAGATCGAATTGCATATTAATCATGTTGCAAAATGGTTAATAAACAATGTATGCATTTTGCATTATGGTGCAGGCTTTAAGCCACTGCCACCAAGTACACGGTAGTGCCGTGTGGCAGAGAATAGGCCTGCCATGCCGGTTGGGCGCCCCGTCGTGGGTACTCTGCAGTACGCAGGTACCCTGCGACCACTGTCGCAAAGGTGAAGGTACAGGGTGTGGGTCCGTCCCCCCCGGTATTCATATATATATAACATTTTTAAATAAACGTTTTTCTTTTCTCTTAATTTGATTTATAATAAACATTTCCACTATGTACAAATTTGAATTTGTAGATAAAGTTTTCTCACTTACACAAATATATACATATATGTATATATGTATATATATGTATACACGTATATGTATGTATATATATATATATATATATATACAAAATTTGTTATCAATCAACACCATATTTAAAATACAGATATATGTATTTATTTATCTACAGATTTACAAGAGAAAATGCATACTTAGATTTAAAGAACTTTTCTAAATAAGTATTTTTCCTTTTAAATAATTGTTTTACATTAATTCATCCAATGGGTTTAACTATAAATTTGAAATCACCTTTCTCAATTTAATTCTAATTCGAACCCAAACCCATTTCGATCTAATCACTTCCTTAATTGGATCTAGGGTTTCCTAATGTTTTCTTTTCAACCAAATAAAATATCTAGATTTCGATTCAAATTGCAAATTCATTCATGAAATATAATCAGACACATGTAACAACATGGTGAAGACAGGAAAAGAAAGAGTGCAAAGAGAGTATGTGATTATCACGAGTGCACCTAGACACTGATGCTAATTTTGCCATGCCTCAGAAGTCCATAGAAAATCATTTCCTTCTCCATCATTCGCAATCCTTCCAAGATCCAAGCTAACCGAGAATTCCCCAAGTGACTAAAAATGCTAGAAGAAGCATGGAAGCATGTAGAAAATATATGAGCATATGAACTTCTCCAATGCATGTATGCTTTGAAGCTTCCATTTTAAGCTTGCAGCTTGTAGCTTCCATTCAACTTTCCTTTAAGCTTGTCCACACCCACTAGGAGAGCCTCAATTTAAAGGCCTCTAAGATGCATCTAGAGTGTCTCTAGAAACAACTAGAAGATAAGCATGACAACCAAGCATGGGTCTTCTCCAACCTTCTAGATAAGTCTTAAGGTTGTAGACACCATGTGCTCAAATAAAATGCTAACTTCTAAGTGTAGACAACTAGTGCATTCTTAGAGTGCAAACCCCTATGTTGTCTACATGACAACTCTCGAGAATTCACAAACTCCTATGTGAGCAAATATTAATATAATATTTAATTTACTCTTCCCAATTTAATTTATTTATTTATTAAATCTCATGCACTAACTTTAATAATTTCACTTTGCAATCTTAATATATTTATATTTAGCCACATGAAATTTAGAATCTTTTATTCATTTAAAATATATTTTCCACTTTTAAATTTTATTTCCAAGACTTAATTGCTAAAATATTTATTAGCTTTAATAATAATAATATTTAGTCATTTATTTAAAAATGAACTCTAAATATATTATTATTAAAATAAATATTGTCACATTCTAAATTTAAACTTATAACTTTTATTTTCAAATTTAATTATTTAATTTAATTAATTTTCCAATTAATTAAATAAAATAAATATTAAAATACTATATTAATTTTCCATTAAATTAAACCATTAATTAAATCTTTTAATTAGGCTTAATTAATAGAAAATACATCAAAGACTCTCAAGGTAAAAATATGAAAACCCATCACAACCAAAATACATACAAAATCAAACCAAGGGTTAATATCACGAGTTATGTCATCCGACATATTCGGAGGGTACTCAACTCAGATACTTGTCCTAATTTTCCAATTAGAACAAATGGCTTAAAAGGGTTGGGATTTGGACTTGAGAATTTATCTCCCCTCTCTTATCATTGAGATAATGTGATAGGGTACGCTCATCATGGCAAATTCAGGGAAGTCGATACCCGGTACCTACAACTTGCATAAAAACCATGCATGTACAAGCACAATATATACTAAACTAAATAGGCAATGGCAGGAAGTGGTGCATCGTGTAGATCCCGACTAGTAGGTGACTACGACTCCCTTCCTTAACCACATCAGACACGCCATACAAAAGCAAACATGCAAAGAAAACACACACACCATACACATGCAAGTATGGGGTAAGTATCCATAATAAAACACATATGATAATAAACCATCTTACTAATCATCATTAATAACTAAAAGCAATGTAATAATCATCATCAATAATTGCAAACACTAAAAATAATCACCATACATACATGAAATGTAGAGTTTAAGTAATCTCATCACATAATAAACTGAATCCATAGCACAATATCTGATAATCTCAAAAGAGTGATGCTAACCAACAACATAAAACTAGCTCTAAAAGAGTTCAGCAATGATAACAAAATGCAAACTAGGGACAGGCACTACAGTAGGTTGAATGCATCCATGAATATATCTTTGATCTCATTCATTGCCTACTTTTATTTGTAGCCTTTTCTCAATGCCTCTTGCCTCCTTCTCTTATCCAATGCACTTTGTATTTAATTCATCTTTTCTTCAGTTAAAGTGCTTGAATCATAATAGGGTATTTTGATTTCTTCATCAAGCTCAGGAATACCATAATGAATGGTCCTAGATACCCTAGTAGAACTTGAGCTTGGTGTACTAACTTGTAAGCTCAACTTGTCAGTACTCGGTTGCTAAACAGGTTTGGTAGGAGTTCCAATTTTGTGCAATTCAACCAAAGTTTGTATTGTAGACTCCTCCTTATCCTGTGTTTCTTCTTTATCCTCTTCTTCTTGCTTATCTTCTTCTTCTTGTATCATTATGGGTGGGGGTGTACTTATTTTCTATATTGTTATACTTGTATCTACTCCTGCTGTTGCACTCGGCTCCTAATGAGCTTGCATGGCAATTCTTGGTGGTGATGGAGGTGGTATAAATGGAAGTCTAGTAGTTTGAGTGATTTGAGGTGGTTCTTGTGGTGACACCTTGGCTTCTTTGAGTTTATCTATGGACTTTTGGAGATCGTCTACACTAACCAATATGGGACTTGTACACAACTGTGCTTGAAGAGTTGTTTGGTCAAGGATCTTAGTGAGATCCTCTGCAGTTAGTGGATTCATGTTTTGAAATGAGGTGTCAACAACATCCTTAGTCTTTATGATTTTTGTAGGTGTGATAGTAGAGTGAGGAGGGCTAGGAGGTGGAAGTTGTGTGTCTTGCACACTTTTTTGCTCATCAGTACCCCTGTCTTCATCTTTTCCTTCCTCCTCTTCAATCTTTTTCTCTACTTTTGTCTTCTCTTCTTTCCTCTTTCTTCTCTCTTCTGGCTTAGTAGTAGCTTCTTCTTTATACTCCTCTTCAAGGGCATCTTCATTTTTCTTATACAAATTCTTCCATGATCTTGTTGTCCTTTGTACAACTTCTTCAATTTTATTTTGCAAAATGAAGAATGCCCTATACTTAGGTGTAAACCTAGTGTTATGCCTTTTGATTGCTTTAGTTATCTATTCCCTTGTCAAATCAGGTAGTATGCTTGCTAGGGTTGATTCCCTCATCTCCTTCTCCATTTTTAAATAGAAATTCCATCTGTCTTCTACAATTTTAGACAATTCCTTGGGCAGATTTTCATCTAGTTCAAGAGGTGTATACTTGAGCTATGCCATCATTGCATAGACTGATTCTTCTATGATGTTTTGTTCCTCTTTGGTGAACTTATTGAAATCAATCTTTTTCATGTTACTTAAGTCTCCATTCCTAATATTTTCACATAATGTATCAATTGAAGACTTAGGAGGATGACTTACCTTTGCAAACTGATCTTCTTCATAAGTATCAGGTTGAGCCACATATCTTTTCCTTTTCCTTGGCTCTTCCTGTACCTTCTTGGTTGTCTTCTTCTTTGAGGCTTCCTCTTTGGCCTTCTGTGTGGAGGCCCTTGTTGTAGCTCTGGTTGTTGGCTTCTTAGATGTTGGCATGGCAACTTCCTTTGGTTTAGGCTAAGGAGCAAGAGGTGTCTTTGCCTTTGATGGGTGCTTCCTTGGATTCTTCTTCCTCAACACTCTCATCTTTGTCTTCACCTTGGCCTTGTGACAATTCAAGTGGCCCTTGTTTTGGCTCATCCTCATCTTTCTCATCATCACCTTCTTCTTTTCCTTCACTAATCTCCTCTACTTTGCCTACTGCACTTGTTTCTTCAACACCAAATTTCTTCTTTATCTTGTTCACTAGCTTGTCCTCCTTCTTTACTATTGTGGCTATCTTGAGTTCTGTAACAACTATTGATTTGATAGTGTCATAAGTTTCAAATGCCTTGGTAGTTTTTTCCATTTCTTCTGCAAGTAGTGTTTTGATTGCTGCTAAAGCTTGGTCAATATCAAGCTCATATCCCAATGGTCTAAGCTATCTTAATCTTGGAAGGACTACTTGAATATAAGTAAAATCAATGTCAACAAGAATACATATGTCATTTACATGCTTTTCTACCAGTGAAACTAGTATCCTCATTCTTTTCTTCATTGCATTCTTGAAATCATCAAAATAGATAGACATTTGATCATCAAAGCTATCTCCCATTTGTGCAATGAAATCATTTATTTGATCAACAATTGTTTTGTTCAGACTCCAGTTGACTTTGCCTAATGAAGGGAATTCCTTCATCACATGGAAGAACATATAAAACTAGTACTAACCCAAATTTACATTGTGCTCCCTTGGACTTTCTAATAGCTCCAAGATTTTCATTAATCTGTTGTAACATGAGCTCTGCAAGGTCATAGGTGTGGTCTTTCTTTACAAGCTTATATGCCACATCCACTACTATGCAGGGTACACTATTCAACCTACTGGATTGATAAAACTTATGTGATATGATCCTTACATAAAAGTCTAGAAGGGGATCATTTATGGTGTCTATGGTCATGCCTCTGTTATTCCACTTTGCTCCTGTGTTCTTCTCAATTATTTCCTTTTTGTCACTTCTCAATGTCTTTGGCCGATCTAGGATTGGAAAACCTATGACCCTATGAACCATTTTCTTGGTAATCTTGACTGGTCCTTGCTCTAGCTAGAATGATCCATCATGGATTCTACTAAGTATTATGCATATCCACTCAGTTTTGAATATGATTGGAAAAACTATGGCTTTGGTTAAACCCTTCTTCTCTATGATTGAAAATTCATCCTTAAATATACCATTGTCACAGAGTTAGTCAAAAGCATTAAATATTTTCAAGTCTACTATGGCTCCTATTTTGTAATTATAACACTTTCACACATTCTAAACCATAACAACTTTTTTAGGAATGGTGGATAGGGCACTAGTGGGATCATTTAAATAAGCAACTTCTGGAATTGGCTTGAATTTGGGTTGCTTAACCTCGTTACTAACAAGTTGAATCTCATGGCTCTCTTTCCTTTGGGTTGATTTTGAACTAGACGCCATTTTTAACTGAACTAGGGTTTGATGTTTAAAATAAACTTCTCAAACTGTACAACTTCGCACCTAAAGGAAATACCTAGTTAAATGCTTAAATCACTTGGGTAGATGCTGAATCGCTGCAAATCACTGGTTGATTTCTTGAAAATCACTGAGTCATGCTCCTGGTAATTTCTCTTCATTTGAATGGCTCAAAATGAAACGATTTTCACCTTTAAGCATCTCAAAAACCTTGCATTAAATTTATTTTTGTACCTTTACCTGTCACTCAACTTCAAAGGTTTTTCAACTCGTCATCTACTCAATAACTACTCTCACTCGACATCTACTAACTTTGTTAATAACTCGCCCACCACTATATTTTTTACTCAGCTTCCACTTGACTACTTAACTCATCATCCAAAGTAGTTTTACTTGGCAACCAAAGATAGCTTGACATCATCATTCAAGTTTTTTCTTAGCATCTTACCTCATGCAAATTTATACTTTGTAGTGCTTCATGACGGTTTACGGCTGATTTATGATACTTCCTTATATGTATCAGCCCCATAGGCTCATCTTGTGATTAGTTGGCTGAGATATGATTACTTGACCTCTTGGGTGAAGTGACCCTTCCATTGGATGTACTTGGTCCATCCTTTTTTTGCCATCTCTTCTTTACGTATGTTCTAATGTGTGCCTCATCAACTTTTTCTTTGCCCTTATTTACTTTAGTCTTGGGTGCCTTGACCTTTATTAGACAATTCCTACTGACATGTCTAGTTTTAAAGCAACTGAAGCAAGTAGTTTGGTTCAACCATCTTTTATAGTTCCCCTTAAAGTGTGTTCTTATGTAGTTTTGGGGTATATGTTCATACTCTTGACAATAGTGATAGCTTTTCCTTGTATTGTAGTCCTAATTGTAGTGGTGTACATAGTTGTCCCTCCTTACATGTTGATTTGGTGTCCACATAGGCTTTGATCTGCATTCAAAGGGTCTATGTCCATACTTTTTGCAATTGTGGCAATGTCCATCAAATCTTTGTGTCCTTGTGACTTTAAACCTATAGTCTTGTGTCATGTGTCCTTTCTTATTACACTTGTGATAGTAACCCTTGCTTTTGGGTGTGTTTGGCTGATTGATCCTCCTACTCCTACAAACATTACCAGTGTGCCCCTTTTTATTATAGTAATGACAAGTGGCTTTAGAATCCTTACCTTTGTCACTTCTTTGCTCAACATTCTTTGATGATTCCCCAACTTTAGTGCTGATGTATCCAAGTCCTGATGTATCATGGGCTGATCTTAGAGATTTCAGCAACTGTTCAAAGTACTTGATAGCTTCACTTGACTTGTTGAGATTATCTACTATTTGTTTTTCTCTATTCAATTCATTTTGTAGTTGTTCATTCTGCATCCTCAAAGTAGAGATCTCAATATCTTTCATATTGAGTTCATGATGAAGATTCATCAGTTGGGCAAGTGTATCCATCTACATGATTGAGATCCTTGTTAATTCAGTACATTTTTTTTCAAGTCTATTTGCAAGATTTATTTTGTCATCTTCCATCATGACTCTATCCTCAACTACTCTTTTCTTTTGTTCAGTGATTTCACATAGCATCATGGCCTATGATGCATGCTCTATCTTAAGAGTTCTTATCTCTTCTGCTTGAACTCTATTTTTCTCCATTAGTTCTACTATTGCTGCATCAAATTCCTTGGAATATCCTTTGGAAAATACTTGTGTGGTGTCAATCTCCTTGTAGTGAATATCATTTTTGGCTATAGCTATTTCCTTCCTTCTTTTCAAGGATTTTATTAATTCCTCTCTAGCTTCCTCTACCTTGTGTAAAGTGAGATGCACATCTATCACCTAGTTCTCAATGATCTTCCCAAGTTTGAAGGCTTCCATCTTTAGATCTTTTCCTCAAGTTGTTAGGCTTCTTCTTAAGAGAACGTAGCTCTGATACTAATTCTTGGAATGTCTTAATGGGAAGAGTGCTTCTAAGAGGGGGGATGAATAAGAAGTACTGGCCTTTTAACCACTTTTATACCCTTAATAACATATAACTGAAATTAACATGCATGCATATAAACATTAAAGAATAATAAGAAATAAACATGCATCACCACACAAAACTTTGAGATTTTGGTGATCCAAAAACCCTCCAAGAATAAGAAGGTAAAATTGGGGCGGGGATGATACCCACAAAATTACTGCAGTAATTGATTTCAACCACTTGTGATGGTTTCCCCTGTTAAAGGCCTACCCTATTAAAGGCTACAACACACTATTAAATGTGACCCTGTTAAAGGATTTCTACACCCTGTTAGGAGTGTGCCTTGTTAGAGGACTTAAGAACATTCAACTTAGAATGCCACCCTATTAAAGGATTTACATAGAGCTGTTAAACCCATCTAACTCAATAGGATTTCCAAATTCCTAATGTAATTGTGAGAGAGTATTATAATAATACACCTGAACTAATGCAATCTCTGATGCTGATCTTAGGCTCTTGATCTGCTCTTCTATCTCCGGTCTCTACTAGATCTGATCTATGGATTATGTTCCTTGTTCTGTTCTGATCAACTAGATGTGTAAATGTCATCCTTTCCACTAAATCTTTGACACTAATGTTCTGCAATGATCTTAATAATAGGCTCTACCTTTCCTTCTTCTCTCCAACTTGTTGTTCAATGGTGTTAGGACTCTCTTATAAAGATTAGTGGTTTGTTATGCATCCTTGGTTAAAATGTTTCAGCTCAAACCCTTGAAATTCACCCATTTTCTACATGCAATCTCCAATTTTCTAATTGGCTACATGAGGATAGCATAGGTGGAAGAGAGGATTTGATCTTATCTTCTTATCCTGTTATGAGTCATGCATAACCATTTTACATCTTTGTTTGCGATTGCACAAAATTTCATATTGATCTTGCATTGCTCAGCACATGAAGTAATATTGATGCTCAACACCATCTATTCTGGATTGCTCGACATCCACTATGTTTCCTGCATTACTCAGCTCATATAGAATTATTGTGTTACTTCACACCTATTAGTTTTCTACATTGCTCGACACTTGCTGATTCCTAAATCAATCAGCTCCTATTAACATCACAATGCTCAGCTCCTGTTTGATCCTCAGTTACTCAACACATATTGGTCTCATCTACTTAGCACCTACTACAACTTGCTCAACACATACTATCTTCTAGTCTAATCGGCACTATCTATAACTTGGCATGTGTTAGAGTTCTGGCTTGGCTTCCATTGTATACTCGACATGTATAGTGAAAATGGTTAAGTGTGTTGACACTCATTTTTTAATCTTTTTTATTTGATCAACACTTCAAATTATAATTAAGGAAGCACCCTATTAAAGGAATTCATATAGCCTATTAGGACTACTATATTAAGAGATTTAACTAAAATCACCTATTAAAATGTCTCAACATAGATCCTATGATTGGCACTTGATTGTCTGATAACAGATCACCTCTACACAGTCTCCAATTGATCCTTCATGATTTGATGTATCAATATTATATCCTTCTCTATCCTCTATTCTTCTCTAACTAATTGTGAAATTCACTCTTACTTCTAAATCACCTTGAATGCTCTACAAACTATCTTATTTGCCCCTCCAATTCATTCACTTACTATTACATAGTTTAGGGCTTTGTCCTCAAGATGACTTAGGTGACTTAGGGTTAGGTATGAATCTATGGTTAAGATTCATCCATTTTTACACTTAAACCTTCCCATTTTCTAACTGACTGCATGTAATTACATAGGAAATCCAAATATAGATTCATCTTTATCTCCAAAAGATCATAATCTATCCTTAAGTTGGCTTTAAAATGGTTTACATAGTTGTTTGTATCATTACAAACAAATATGTCAAAACTATTTCACTTAGCATATGAAGTTATTGATTCTCGACATGCATTGTATTTTTATTCTTGACTTGGCACTTGCATTACTCGGCATCCACTATTTAGTCAACTCCAAAATCACTCACCATGGTCTATCTACTTGGCACTTGAGTGACTCGGCATGGTCTAATGTTTACATGTTGTGCTCAACATGTATTACTAGTTCCACATGAACTGAGTAAATGGCTTAAGTTTATTGACACTCACTTGTCAAAACCAATCGAGGATCAACAATCTCCCCCTTTGACAAGAGTGTCAAAAACTAAATATACAATATTCTACTTAACTTCTTGAGCATAACATATCCATGACTCATCTTATATATGAAACTTCAAAATTTCAAAATTCTACAATAACCTATATACCTCAAAATTAATAACTCCCCCCGAGTTAATGTGTATATTTTGTATCCAAAATCTATGCTCCTTTCTAACTTCAGTGCACTATATATGATACTCTGTCATCTGATATGCCCTATCTTGGCTAATATTTGTATCTATTTACTACTTTCTTCAATGATGTATCTCAAAAATGTATATCACCCCAATTATATAACATTATATTATGCTCTACTATTATTTATACTCCCCCAAATATGTTTCTCATATTCTATCTCTTCCTTTCTTTTATTCTCCCCCTATATGTATCTCCCTCATGGTATTTTTCTCCCCCTTTTTGATACTGATGTCAAATGGGCTATACACATATAGTGTGTTTGTCCAAAAAATAATTATGGACTTCTAATATGATCTTGAGGGGTGCATCCTAGTTGTCACAAGCAACATCCAATGACTTGATTTGGATTGCAAGCTTGGTATCAAGGTGCACTAGGCCATCTAATGTAGAAAGATTGAGGTTTTTCTTTAGTGAGGTCTCGGCATAACCTAGTTCCTTATGTAGTATCTCCATGTGTGGGGTAAGGGATGCTCATATACATTTCAATTTGGCTCTTATACTAGCCTTATCTATTTTTAGTACAACTAATTGACTTTGGGTTTGAAGCAATGTTTTGAAATGTTTCTCACTTTGAGTTGGGTTCTAAGGTAGCTTAGTACCTAATATGTTTAGGTTTCTCTCTAGACTCAAAATATGACTCCTGGTCTCTTGAGTGAATATTTTAGGATCACATAGCTTTGTGTATAATGAGAATATATTCTCAAGTACCTTCTTCACATCTTCAACCTTAGTTGCCAATGCAACTTGAGTTAGTGCTATTTCACTTGATATTTTCTCATTTACCTTTCCTTGAAACTTTTTCTCAGACCATTCTAGAAGTTCTATAGTAGTATTATGGTCTTCATTACTAACATTTTCCACTACATCTATCAACTATTCTATCAATGGTTTGGTCTCTTTAGGAGTTGGCAGGCTAAATGCACCTTAAAAGATGTCTTTGATGTCTTGGAGTGCTTGTTTTTGTCTATGTTCTCTCCTGAGCATTTCTTGATGCTTTTTCTTCTATAAGGTTTGTTGCAAAATGCCTATTTGCTCTAATGTCATGATGTAATAGTCAAATTTTGGAATGAAAATTTCTTCATCAAGGCTTGTGTCTCCATAGTGGGTTACCTTATCAACCTTTGATGATCTAGGGCTAGGAATTGAGATTTGCAATGGAATGTATTTTGTACTTGGCTTCTGAAGAACTTGTGTCAGTGGAGTGCCCAATGATGGTAAGGCTTCTAGTGCTTGGATGGTTTACTATTTCTTCACCTAAGTTATTTTCTCATGCTCTTTAGGCATTCCCTAATCTAACACTATGACTTAAATAGCACCTTGTTCTTGTGCTTTAGGTATAGATGAGTCTATCTATCATATTTTCTATTGTCCTACAATATCTTTTTCTTCTACCTGCTTCTTCTCAATAGTATCATCTTTGACACATGTACCAACCTTAGTAGATGTATCTACTATTATTTGAACCAAAGGTTGTACACTAGTAACTAAAGGGATGACAAAAGGTGGTTCTTGTGTATTCACCTTTTCCCTTGTGACCTTAGTTACTGCCTTTTGCAATTCTTCTACACTGACCAAAACTAGATTTTCATAGAGTTTTTCTTAGAGTGTAGATTGGTCTAGAATATTCTTTAGGTCTTCTACAGTAAGTGGATTGATGCTCTAAGCTAAAGCATTAGAAACATCCTTTATAGTTATAGTCTTAGTAAGTTGCACTTGTGTCATGAGGGGGACTAACACTAGGAATTTGTGTGACCTACACACTTTGTTCATCTTGTTGTTGTTTAGATGTTGCCTTGTAATCATCTTTTTTTTTTGTTTCTTCCCCAACTGTATCATCTTTCTTATCATTATTTTCCTTTTCATCATCATTGTCATCATCTTTATCATCTTGTTTACCCTCTGAAGGGTCAGCTTCTCCTTATTTCACAGTGGTCAACCCATAGATAAGTTTCCATATTTGGGTTGATTTCTTGACCATATCCTTAATATTATTTTGAAGAATGCTAAAGGCTCTATATTTAGGTGTAAACTTAACAACATATCTCTTGATAGCCTTAATAATTTGTCCCTTTGTTAGCTTTGGCATCACTTGAGCTAATATTGTTTCCCTAATTTGTTTCTCCAAATTTAAATAATAATGCCACTTTTTCTCAACAATATTATATAAGCCTTTTGGTATTGTGTTGGCAAGTTCTAGTGGAGTGTTCTTAAACTTAGACATCATGGCACATCATGCCTCTTCCACTTGATTCTTTTCTTTTTTCCCAAGTTTATCAAAATCAATGTGCTTTGAACAATCTACATTGCTTTTGATATTTTCACATAAATTTTCAAGATTAGATAAAGGATTATGACTTACCACTTTGAATTGGTTATTTTCATCTAATTTTTTCCTTTCTTCATCTAAATCTAGTTGTGCAACATATTTTCTTCTTTCTCTTTTCTACTCTTGTCCACCTTGCTCTATTTTCTTGGACTTTTCCTTGGCCTTCTAAGTTGTAGCATGCATGCTTTCCCTAGTGGTAGGTACTATGGGCTTGGCTAGGCTAGGCTAAAAAAATTCTTTTCCTTTTCCACTAGCTGTGCCTTAGCCTTCCTCTTCGTTGGCTCGATAGGAGTAGGTACTTCCTTGGCTTCTTCTCTCTTGGAACCTTCAGTTTCCTCATTTTTCTTATCCTCTCCCATGCCTTGAGTCAATGTAAGAGGTTTGTGTGCTTATGTTTTTTCTACCTCTTCATCCTCTTCTTCTTCCTCCTCTTGCTTTGCTCCTTCTCCAAATTTATCTTTTAGCTTCTTCACCAACTTAACTTTCTTCTTCAGTGTGGAGGTGGTTTTCAACTCTGTGGCAATATTTGATTTTACCATTTCATAGTTGCCAAATATCTTTGCACTTTTATCAATTTCCTCTTCTAGGAGTGTTATGATGGTTGTTGAGGCTTAATCAACATTAATTTCACCCAAGTAGCCTTAACCATCTTATCCTTGGTGTGGTAGCTTGTACAAAGGTGTAATCAAAATCAACTAGAAAACATATGTCATTATAATGTTGTTCAACCAAAGAAACTGGTATCCTCATTCTTTATTTCATTGATTTCTTAAAATCTTCAAAATAACTTGTCATAAAAGTTTCAAAATTATCTCCCATCTGCTCAATATACTCATTGATCTACACTACAATTGACCTCTTGGTCTTCCATCCTATAGTACCAAAAGAGGAAAATGTATTCTACACATAAAAGAATATATAGACTAAAATTGAACCAAATTTACATTGAGCACTCTTGGTCTTCCTGATAGCTCTAAAATTTTCCATCAATTTTTGTAATTGAAGCTCAGCCATATCATATGTATAATCTTTCTTTGCAATCTTGTATCCAAAATCTATAGCTATGTAGGATACACTATTCAATCTACTAGATTGATAGAATTTATGAGAGATTACCCTTATAGAAAATTTTAGCAGTGGATCAGTGATGGTATCTATAGTCATACCTCTTTTATTCCAAACTGCTCCAATATTTTTCTCAATCACTTCCTTGGAGTCACATTTGACTATCTTTAGTTGAACTAGGGTTGGATAACTAGTTACCCTATGAATTATTCTATTGGTGATCTTAATAGGTTCTCCTTCCAACCATAAATAACTATCATGAATTCTACTTAGAACAATTCTTATCCACTGAGTTTTAAATACATTTGAAAAATCTAGGGCTCATGTCAAACCCTTTTTATCAATGATTTTGTATTACTCCTTTAGAACACCATTCTTGCACAATCCATTATATGCATATCTAATCTCCATATCTCCTATACCTCCTATTTATAAATTGCAACACTTCCTAACATCTTGCACCATAATAATGTTTGGCAAGATCATTGACAAAGTACTAGAAGGATCTTGTTTATAGGCTATGTTAGTGATCACTTTAAAAATAGGTTGTTTAACTTTGTTACTAACAAGTTGAATATTCAAAACTTCCTTCCCTTCAACATTTTTTGAACTAGATACCATTTTCTCAAACTAGGGTTTATGCAAAAGCAAACTACATAGCTCAGGTTATGATAAATACCTTGTGAAATCTATATGTTGGTGTGAGATCATTGTTAAAATCTTTGCAAATGCCTTGAACAAGTTTCTGAATCATCTTTTACTCAGCTTTCTCTTTCTTGAATTTTAAATGATGAATAATGGGTAGAAATTGATCATATACCCTTCAAAAACCTTGCATTTAATACTTAGTGCTTATACAATTGTAAGCTCAATATCAACCAATTTTAGAATCGCTCAGTAGCTACTACAAGTTTAGGATCAACTAGAATTCCACTTAGCACACACTAGAAACATTTCATGCTCAACAACAACATGAAAACATTAAAGATTTAACTTGAAATTTTCAACAACATCTTGCATCTTTATTCATTCTAATATAGTCTTTTTAGTACTATCTCCTTTGGAACTGATGTTTGATATAACACTTCAAATATTAATCCCACATCCCTCTTGGTTGTTTAGTTTGATGAGGTGTGATCACTTGACCCATTGGGTGAAGTGATCCCTTCTCCATTTCATGTGTTGCAAGCATCTTTCTTTTTCCATGTCTTATTCATCTCATCTCTGATGTGTTCAACATCTACCTTGCCTTTGCCTTTATCAAATTCACAACTTGGTGCATTTGATCTAGTTGGACAATATTTACTGATGTGACCAGTCTTCAAATAGCTAAAACATGTAGTTTGGCTCAACCACCTTTTGTAGTTTCCACTAAAGTGTTTCCTAATACAATTCTTAGGAACATGTCCATATTCTTGACAAAAGTGATAGCTATATCTTGTATTATAATCTCAATTACAAAAGTTCCCATAGCTTCTTACCTTTGCTATATTTTTTGATGACCACATGGATTTGGATTTGCACTCAAAGGATCTATGTCCATACTTCTAATAGTTGTAGCAATATCCTTCAAATATTTGTTTATGCATGGTCCTGGTTCTACATTCATGTGCCTGATGGCCTTTCTTGTTGCACTTATGACAATGAGTCATGTTCTTAGTCTTGAAATTCTAATTCATATTCTTGCTCCTACAAACATTAGCAGTATGTCCTTTCATACCACAATTATGACAAGTAGGTTTGGAATTTTTACCTTTGATGTTTCTTTCTTGAGCAACTTTGGATGATTCTCCTTCTTCAGTGCTTGTGTAGCCTATTCGTAATGTATCCTTTTTGGATCTAGGTGTTAGTGAAAAAATTGTCCTCCAAGAAAATGAGGGCAAATATAACCCTAAATGCTAAAATCAGAAGACTAATCAGCACCAATAGTTGGACAGGTTATCATTGGATTGATAAACTTCCTCTAAATGTTATCTAGTATAGCTCCCCATGTAAGATATACAATGAATTGATTATGGATGCTTTTAACTAGAAAGCACAAAAGAATTTCAAACATCTACCTGTAAACACAAAGTAGACATGGAAAAACTAAACAACTATAAGAAAATAAATGGTAAATAACACAAAGTCCATTCTCCTTGACATGTTACAAAAAGAATGAAATCAAGAAATGCATTTTCTATCTTCTTAAGAAAGTGTAGAAACAAAGTTGTGAAGATTTCTTGCAATTAGAATGTGTTTTCCTAGTTTTTCACCACCCTTGTTTGTTGTATTTAGCAGTGAAAAACCCTAAATGTGCACTCCAAAGTAACTTGAAATTTGGTCAAAAGACCCTAGGCAAAAAATTCACCAAATAACCTTGTGCTTTGCCTTGTTTGGCCCTAGCCTGTGAAAACCTTAGGAAGTATCATTTCAAATAAATTTTGGTGGGAAACTTTTATTCTAAAAATTTATCTGCACAAAGATGCCTTTATTAATCTTTTGATAAACTTTATGAAGTTTTCTTGAATTGCATTATTTTGTTTTGAAAATTTCCTACATAACAGTAAACTTTGTGTGACCATTGATCTTGATTAGATCAACGACCATCACATTCTCGCAATTCTAAGGTGCAAGAAATTTAAGAAATGTGGGCAAGTGGTATTGCAACACATAGCCTTGTTTTTTTAAAGCCATAAAGCTTGTTGCATCTCACACTATACAAGTCCGATTCCAAGGCTAGAGAAAGGGTCCAAATTCTATTTTTTCTAAGTGATATACTTATCTTTTTTTGGTCCCATGTTTGGAGCAAGTTTATGATGTATTTTCTCTGTTAGTTCCTAAGAATACATGAATAATAGAATGATCTTTGTGTTTCTTCCTAAGGTCATTCTGAGTTTACTGTAAATGTATACAATTTCCAAAGAAAATGAATACAAATTATGAGTTGTCCCCATATCAGTTCTTTTTGAATTTTTTCTCCTTTTGATTACTTGGTTATCTTGATATTGTATGAGTAAAGGCTTATGAAATTGAATGCAATCCAGTTAGGTTGTATATCTATTCATCACTGCTATTAGTCCAATGGATTAAGTAAAAGCATTGATGAATTTGATAAGGTTGCTATAGTAGTGGAAAGGATTTTTGAATGATGAATTCTGATAAGAATTGCTGATAACATTTGTTGTAAGGCAACAAATTAGATCTAAGGATTTGTAGTAGACTCTAAACCCCAATAGATTAGGCATTAGTCAAATTGATTCAGCTAGAAGAAAAATGTGTCATAAATGGTTTTCAAATGCAGAATTATAATCAATTTTACTTTTATTTCTTATAGATCTTCAAGTTGGCCAGTACTTGTTTGCATGGAATGTTTTAGCTTCAATTAGCCACTATTGCTCAGAACACATGTAGATCTATAGAAGAATTTTGGCTAGATCTGTTATATGGGATGTGTTTAACAAATTTTCATGAATTATGCATGTATTTGAGGATTTGAGATGAGAATTAGAATGAAACTAAAAAAATCCTCATACAGTGTTTCCCAGTCTTGAACCATCCCTGGGTATACCCACCCTGGTTATGCAGAGCCTGAAGAGTAGAAAACCACCCTTAGTTTTGTTGAAGTTGGGCCCAAATGGTTTGCACACATAATTATTAGTAGAAATTGGCTGATACTTAGATTTTGTGAGTGATATCATTTTGGTATTGAGCATTTTGTTGCTTAGTAGTTTTTCAAAACACCAACAAAATGGTGGCTCTATTGGGGAGTTGTCCAACACGTTTGCAAAAAGTACTGCAGTTTCTTTGGTTCTATTGTGTACGTGTGTGTTAGGTTATCTAAGTTTTTCTCATGGTTATAAGGGAGTATTTTAGTGACAAACTTTGAGAATTTAAAGAGAGAATAGCCCAAGTACCATAGTGACACAATGACGTATCTAGTCTGTACAAGTGTCTTATCTAACAAGCAAAGAGTTGTAGTCTTATGATCTCAGTGATTGGTCTATCTGTGTCAGATATTTCTTTTTCTATTTGTGTGTTGTTTCCTTGGAGTCAAGAAAAATTTTCATTGTGTATTTTCTCAAGAATAGGGTGGTGACTCAGTCAAGGTTTTGAAGCTAGTGCTTATTTTAACAAAAGGTCAATATGGCTAACAAGAGAAAGAACACAAGAGCTTACATGAGAGACAATCCTAATGTACCAATGTATACTAATTTACCCCGAGGTGGTAGGAAGAACTAGAATAAGAAAATGATAGATCCAAATCCCACCTAGAAACCCAGAGGCAATGCATTTGTCAATTCCTAGTATAAACTAGTATTAAGGAGAGAGTCTTCTTCACTCAGTTTTGAATCCGAAACTACAAGACTCTTAGGAGGCATTTTCAGTACCCCATTACTAGATGAGAGAGTTTTTTAGGAAAAAGATGTGTCCATGGTAGGAATCGCTTCATCAAGACCAAATCTCATAGCAGATATGAACCATTGGCTAGGATTTAGAAGTTCATTTGATGATCCTTTTAGTCCTAGAGCAGCCCCATACACGAAGCCCAATCTTATAGATCTGGATGATCCAGCTGATTTAGAGGCTACTTCTGTAGATCCTAAAGAAGTACATTCTGAGATAGGAGTTCTGAAGAAATGGATTGCTAAAGAAGAAGCTAAATGCTTTCATCTTGAAAAGGAGAAGGAGCAAGCCACCTTGGATGCTATAATAGAAAGGGATGCTCTATTGAGAAGGATGGTTGCCTTGAAGGAGTAGAATAAAAAGTTAGAAGAAAATACAAGAACCCTCCATACTGACATATTTGGAGATGTAGAAAATTTGAGAGCTAAAGTTCAAGAATAAGAAAAATGCCTGAATCAAGGGCAAGAACTAGTTATTGCTCAAGTCCAAGCCTATAAACCTGTTCAAGTGGACCCTGTAGAACCCACTACAAAAGCTTCAGATAAGGGGAAAGACAAAGCTATAGAAATCCAAATAAATGAACCTCAAGCTCTATCAAGCAAACACATACAACCCTCCATGTCAAAATTAGATCTCGATCTAGAAAAGGGTAGAAAGGAGAAGGAAGATCTTGCAAAAGAACTTGAGAAGGTTGAGAATGAAGCTCAAGCCGAAGAAACTAGAAGAAAAATCCAATTCATAAAATTTAATTTTGCATTGGCTTCATGGAAAAATTTGTCTATCCCATCTGCAACTCCTGCACCAGCTAGTGGTCCAATAATCTCAACTTAGGGAATATCCCAATCTGCCCCTGCCTCATCATCCACTATTAGCACCCAAGTCCCCTTTGTCCAACCTCAACATTCCCAAGCTGCTCCTCTAAACCAAGCTAACAGAGCAAGTACCTCAAATGTTCCTAGTTTCTAGAAGAAACCTATATACCTAGAAAAGTATAGACAAATATCATTTGTTGGTATTCCTGGTGCTCCACATCCCATATCATTTGATTTAAGAGACAAAGTGGTTAAGTTTTCTAGGAATAATGCTGTTACTAGTGAAGAACACTTGAGAATTTTTATTGATATTAAATGATTATGAAGTTGAACATGAAGATATGGTAATGAAATTTTTTGTGCATTCACTAGCTAAGGATGCAAGGGATTGGTTCAGGAGGCTGCTTGATGATAGTATCACCTCATGGAGTGACTTGGAGAAATTATTTAAGGAGCAATATGGAGACAGCACTAATGAAAGATTCATGTTGAATGAATTTAATAACATTAAGAAAAACTCAAATGAGTCCACATTTGACTTCAATGTAAGATTCTAGAAAGGTATGTACAAACTATTTCAAGTTATGAGGTTGAATGAGGATGTCTGTCTCACAACATATTTCAATGCTTTTGATAGAAAAATGGTTTATCAATTGAGGGATAAGGATCCCAAAACTTTAAGGGATGCTTATAAAATTGCAGTAAATATAGAGAATAATAGGAAGGCATCTGGAAAACTAGGTAGGAGGGATGATCCAAAGCTTTTTAATCCCAAGAATAATAACAAAAGGGAGGGTGATAAAACTCCCATAGGAAAAAAGCCAGAAGAACCTACAATAGGCCAGGTGTTGGAATTATTGAAGAAGATGAACCCCACCAATTTTAATAAGCCAAATGACACTAAGAGAACCCCTATGAATAATAACAATTTCAATAGGTAACCTAGAATGCAAAATTACCCTTACACCACCCAGTGGAAAGATGGTAAGCCAGTCCCCAACCATACACAAAATGTGAAGGATAAGGGTACCCTAGAACCCCTACAAAGGAACATTATAAATATGAATCATGATGTACCATGGTGCATTGTATGTCAATCACCTCATTCTTCTAATTATTGCGTTGTTGCTCAATCATTTGCCCAAGATCAAGGTGTGCAACCTGAAGAAGAAAGTGAAGAGAAAAGCCATGATGATATAAGTTGCAATATGGTCAGCATGTGTGATGACTTTACAGATTTTGATTCTAAGGAACCTAAAAATGATATTACCAGTTAGAGAATTTCTTATCATTTACATCACCAATTAGTGCTTTCATATGATGAAGGTTATGATACAGATAAGGTATGTGTTACATCTTCTGATGTAGGTCACACAAGCTTAAGATTGTCATTGCTAATCTGATAGAGGTGCAAATAGAAACCCATAACTTTTGATCCATAATGAATCTCATAAAAATATTTAGCAAAGATTTAGATAATTATTTTTTCCAAAAAATATCTTAAATTCAGCCTGATCCAATAGTCAAATTGAGAGATATGGCCCCTAAAATATGACTATTTTTCTTTCATCTGCAATTTATGACTGTTATTGCTGATCCGAAAATGGTGCACTCAAGAACCTATAACTTTTGATACATAATTAATCTAACAAAACTCTTTGGAGAAAATTTAGAGAGCTATGTTTGGCCATACATATCCAAAATTTAGCTTGATCTAATTGTTGTATTGAGAGATATGACCCCCAAAATATGATTTTTTTTTGTCAGCAGAGAATTTGTGCTTGCAGGTTGTATTCTTGCATATGTACTTATGTGCCTCCACCAAAGACCATATTTGAGTGAGTGATGACAACTTTCATGCCATGTATTATCCTAAGGGAGCTCAGCTCATGCACTTACCACTTGATTTCATGGTTTCCTTTTCACCATATCTGTTTCCTTCCATTGTGAGGTTGATTGAAATATTTGTTTTTCACATTCAATGAAAGGGATGTTTAGGTTGAGGATGATGAATCACTATGCATGAACACCAAAATCATATGCCTTTTTAGGATTAAAAATAGTATTTCACTCCACATGCATGAATTCAAGATTATGGGTCATGAAAACCTGATAGGGTAAACTAAATATGCAAGTCTTTGATCTATTTAGGTAGAGTAAGAGTAACCTTGACTCTTAAACTCAATTTTAATTATGCAATTTGAATTGTGAACCCAAACTTCTAATTAATCATCTGCACTTGAACTTGGAACAAAAATCTATGGGGCTTGATCCTCTGAATTTGAACCTTCAAACCAGTGAAATCTAAATTTCAAACTTTGGATGCCAAATTTTGGAAACTAAATCTGCATTTCAAAATTACATTCTGAACTTTCCTGAACTAAAAAATTTGCACTTTGAACCCTAAGTCTAAACTTTTCTTGTATTGAACCCACAAGATGAGCCATTTGAACCATTGAACCACTTCAAAATACTTTGAACCTTAGCTCAAAGTGGTTTGAAAACAAAAATTTTAAATTTTAAATTCTAGTTTCATATGTGTACCAACAAAGGCTCTAACTATAGGACTGATTTTCATACAAAATCAAAGAACTCTAGTGATCTCTAGGAAAAGAATAGTGCCTTGACCATTGGGAAAATAGAGCCAACAAGAAAAGAAGAGCTGCTTGCAAAGAAGGCGGAGGGGAGTAGGGAAAAACCAACAAGCCAAAAACACCTAAACTACTAGCAAGCAAGAAGCTTGCATGTTATTCCAACTACACTGTGCACACCAAAAAGATATTTACAAAGTATATACAAAGGTAGGAAGTGAACCTACCATGAGAGTCATAAGAAATAAGAATTCATATGAAACCATTTATTGGCTGGGAGAAATAGGAATATTTCTGAATCAGCAAATTGTACCTCAATGGAATAGCTCCAAACCATTGCTTGTTGATGACTCTTGCAATGCCAAACTTCAAACTAATAGATTACATGCATATACTGATCCAACACTCTTTCTCAATATTCATAACTCATCATAGTACTCTCCTTCACTTGAAAATTGATCTTTCATAGTTACAAGTTTAGATTCTACTTCAAGCTAAAAAACATAAAATGTAGAAACCTCACCAAAAGATGATGCACAATACCCATAAATGTTGTCATGAAGATTCAATTCTTGCACATGGTCATGGTCAATGTGTAGCCATAGAGATTCCTCATTCAACATGGGATCACTCCTTGGATATATGTTCTTTCCATTTCTTTCAAGGAACTAGCTATCATCAAACATGCCACAAATTCCATCCTTTTCACTTTTCAAAATGCTATCACATGTTTCAGCATTTCTCCCACAATCCAAATTAGAAAAACTATGTGTAGATGGATGAAAAGAAAAATGATCAATGAATGCTTCATTCCTAATTTGACTTGAACAAATACCTAAGACATCATCAAAGAAATGATCCAGCTTGAGTGATGACAAGAATGTGTCTATGATTTCTTCTTCATCATTAAGAGGAATGTCTTTCAATATCTTAGCTTAATCACCATTAGATTGGAAGTCAGTCTCATACCTCCTTTCCTCGAGAAGAAAATTTGCATGAAGTTCTTCATTCAAATGCATCTTTACCTTATTTTCACGAAAGATCATGTCATCATCAAATGGGCTGACTTGAGAGAGGTCTTCTAGATGAAGATATAACAAGAATTCATCAATGATTTCTTCTTCTTGATCTAATGATGTTCCTCTCCATGCTTCAACTGGATAGTTTAGAAACTAAGTACTAATTTCAGCATCTTCATCTTGAGAAAGAAGCTTCTCTTCATGCACTTTCACCTTGTCATAATTACATATTTCATCATCAAATAGAAAAATGTTTACATGAGCTGATTACTTTTTTCAAGCACGAGGAATCGTCTTCATTTTAAATAAAAATGGGAAGTTCATCTTTAGGTTGCATGTTATTATAAATCATTTCATCAAGAAGACTTTTCAAAGGAAAATGATCAATATCAAAGGTGAAAGATTGAAATTCCAGAGGCATGTTGTCTACCTTCTCATGAATAGAAACTTCTAAAATGAGATGACTATCAATATTCTTGAAACTGAAACTTTCAAGATGTGGAGAAAAAGATTTAGATGCACCTCCACTAAAATAAACATTACCTATAAGGTCTACTACTACAATATCTTTAGAATGGAAAGATTCAAGAGTAGGATCTTTTTCAGCATTCACATTCAAAGAGCCAATGCTTTCACAATTTCTCATGACATTTAAAGATTCATTTTTAGGCAAAGCATCACTAGAAAGCATTCCAATAGAATTTTCATGCAAAGAATGATCACCATGATCCTCTACTATAAAAATTTCTACATGAGATGAAGAAATATCTTGAGACAAGATTTGACCATTATTTCTTACTCTTTCTCCATTGTTGGCACATATATTCTCATCTATTGAAACTGGATTAGTATGAGGCTGAAGTAGCTCTGGCTGTACCTCTTGGTCATTCATGACAAGAAGATTGAGATACATGGGTGAGACTGAGATAATGAGAGGTTCATCATCATCTACCTCCAAATTCTTTTTCAACTAGGCCACTCTCTCTTCGAGTTCTTGCAAGTCCTTCAACTTGTGAAATCTTTCATAGAGACCTTTCCAAAGCAACCAAAATCTTCAATCATCCTCAAAGCTTATATTTTTCTAGATACCCTTGGAAATACTTTCTCTAAATCTATCCACAAAGTCACGTAACACTTTATCATCAATTTGACAAAGTTTCAAGAGAGAAGGGTCTGGCCTTGGTCTTCTCATGACTTATATATCTGGCATGGTCTTTATATAGAGTCACCAATCTCTTGCACATAGAGATAATCATAAAATTGAGGAAGTAAATGTTAGGCACTTAAATCTTCACTTTGAATCCCTAGTAGAGTCACCAAAAATCTATTAGTGAATAGATTGTCCTCCAAGAAAATGAGCACAAATATAACCCTGAATACCCAAATGGGAAGACTAATCAGCACCAATAGTTGGATAGGTTATCATTGGATTGATAACCTTCCTCTAAATTTTATCAGGTACATCTCCCTGTGTAAGATATATAATGAATTGATGATAGATTCTTTTAACTAGAAAGCACAAAATGATTTCAAACATCTACCTGTAAACACAAAGTAGACGTGGAAAAACTAAACAACTACAAGAAAATAAATGGTAAATGACACAATGTCCATTCACCCTAACATGTTACAAAGAATGAAATCAAGAAACACATTTTCTATCTTCTTGAGAAAGTGTAGAAACAAAGCTTTGAAGATTTCTTGCAATCAGAATGTATACAAGAAATAGTGATAATAAAAGCATATTTAAAGAAAACTAGAGTGACACAAAGATCACGATTAGTGGAAAGAGGATCGCTCAAACTCTAAGTTTTGATATGCAATCAACTTTCAAGTCTCCCTTCCCTAAAGCATAAAAGATACAAAGTCCTTATTATGCATTTGCAATTACAATCACCATTAAAGAAAGCTGAAACTCCTCCTCTGTATTACATAAACAAATCAGAACTCTCCTATTGTCTAACACACAGTTCAAAAAAAGAGAAAAGAAAACCCTCACTCTACTCCCTATTACCTTCACAAGAAAATGGGATAATTCTAAAAACCTCTCCTCTTGCTGAAGCCCATAGTCTCCAATCTCGGAGAGAAAAGATGGAACCCTTTTTTACATTGCTACATTCCCAATATAAAGAATTTCAAAATTGTTATATGGTTATCATAACTGATTCTAGAAAAGTATCTCCTTATCAACTTTAATTTTTTACAAACATTAGAAATATGAATAGATTAATAATAAAATCTCATATTAAAATATGCACCCATATAATTTTCCAAATGTGACATAATAGATCTTTTTTTAATCTCATGACCATTTAAAGTATGCTAACATGTGGCATTTGTTGGTGACAGAGTGTTGATCTGATAGTGTTACACTCAAAATCCTATAACTTTTTATCCATAGATAATCAAGAAAAAATTCTTGGAGAGATTTTATATAATTATGTTTTTTAAAACATATCCAAAATTTATCTTTATCCAGTAGTTGTATTAGGATATATATCCCCCACAACAAGACTTATTTTCTTGTCATCTGCATTTGTGACTGTCATTGCTGATCCAATAGAGGTGCAAATAGAAACCCATAACTTTTGATCCATAATGAATATCATAGAAATATTTGGAGAAGATTTAGATAATTATGTTTTATAAAAAATATCCTAAATGAAACCTAATCCAACAGTTGGATTGAGAGATATGGCCCCCAAAATATGACTATTTTTCTATCTTCTACAATTTATGACTGTTATTGTTGATTTGATAGTGGTGCACTCAAGAACCTGTAGCTTTTGATCCCTATTAATCTGAAAAAATAATTTGGAGAAGATTTAGAGAACTAGGTTTGTCCATACATATCCAAAATTGAGCCTAATCCAATGGTCGAATTGAGAGATATGACCCTTGAAATATGATTGTTTTTCTATCATTAAAGAATCCATGCTTGCAGGTTGTATTCTTGCATGTGTACTTATGTGCCTCCAGCCAAGACCATATTTGAGTGAGTGCTAACAAATTTCATGCCATGTATTATTCTAAGGGAGCTGAGTTCATGCACTTACCACTTGATTTCATGGTTTCCTTTTCACCGTATATGTTTCCTTCCATTGTGAGGTTGATTGAAATATTTTTTTTCACATTCAATGAAAGGGATGTTCAGGCTAAGGATGATGAATCACTATGCATGAACACCAAAATCATATGCCTTTTTAGGATGAAGTATAGTATTTCACTCCACATGCATGAATTAAAAATTATGGGTCATGAAAACTTGATAGGGCAAACTAAATATGTAAGTCTTTGATTTTTTCAGGTAGAGTAAGAGTAACCTTGACTCTTAAACTCAATTTTAATTATGCAATTTGAATTATGAACCTAGACTTCTAATTAATCATCTATGTCTAAACTTGGATAAAAAATATATGGGGCTTGATCCTTTGATTCTGAAACTTCAAACCAATGAAATCTAAATTTCAAACTTTGGATGCCAAATTTTGGAAACTAAATTTGCATTTCAAAATTGCATTCTAAACTTTCTTGAACTAACAAATCTGCACTTTGAACCCTGAGTATGAACTTTTCTTGTATTGAACCCATAGTATGAGCCATTTAACCACTAAACCACTTCAAACTACTTTGAACTAAGGTTCAAAGTGGTTCAAAAACACAAATTTTAAATTTTAAATTCTAGGTCCATATGTGTACCAACACTAGGCAATCTCAATAATTGCTCAAAGCATTTGATGGCTTTATTTGGCTTGTTGAGACTTTCAAAAAATTCTTTTTCTCTTTTTAGGTCACTCTACAACTATTCATTTTGCATCTTCAATGTAGTTATCTCAATGTCCTTGACATTCAATTCATAGTTGGCATTCATTATTTGACTTAGAGTATCCAATTACATGTTAAAGATCTTGGTTAGCTCTATTGACTTCACTTCCAATTTTTTTGCCAGAATTATGTTTTCTTCTTCAATCATGGCTTTTTCTTCCATGGATTTCTTCATCTATTCAATCATCTCACATAGTAGTATAGCTTGTGATTCTTGCTCTAGCTTTAGATTTCTAATTTTCTCATCTTGGATTATATTCTTTTCCATTAGATCTACAACTGCTACATCAATTCGTTGGTGTTTCCATCTATAAATAGCTTGGTATTATCTATCTCTTTCTATATTGTTTCATTCTCTACAATAGCAATCTCTTTCCTTCTCTTCAAGGATTTCTGTAGTTGCTCTCTTGCCTCATTCAGTTGATGTAGTATGAGATGTATTTCATTCTCCTGGTTCTCAATAATCTTTTTCAGCTTGTAGACTTCCATTTCAAGATCTTTCCTCAAAGTTGCAAAGCTTCTCTATTAGAGAAAAAAAGCTCTAATACCAATTGTTGGAATTACAAGTGGTAAGAGTAAACTTTTGAAGGGGGGGTGGATCAAGAGTTTATACTTGGACCCATAAAAATTTCACCATTCATTCATCATATACGTTCAATATGTAAAATGAAATAACATGTGAAGTATATGCATCTAAATCATGTAAACATGTAATCAATCACACACATAACACCAGATTGATCACCTAGAAACCCTCCAAGTGAGAAGGTAAAACTGGGGTGGGGATGACACTCACAAATCTTCACTGCTGCAATAATAATGTGTATCCAATGAAGGTTACAATAATTTGACCATGAATCATGGTTTGCCCTATGAAAGGCCTACCCTATTAAAGGCTTACAAAGACTATTAGGTCTCACCTTGTTAGAGGATTTCAACAACTTATTAGAAGTGTTCTTGGTTAGAGGACTTCAACTTACAATTAAGTAAACATCCTGTTAAAGGATTTCATATAGCCTATTAGGACAACTCTATTAAAAGATTTAACTGAAATCACTTGTTAAAATATCTCAGCATAGATCCTACAATTGGCACTTGCTTTCTTGATAATAGATCACCTCTACACAATCTCCAATTGATCCTTCATGATTAGATGTATCAATGTTGTATCCTTCTCTATCCTCTATTCTTCTCTAGCTAATTTTGCAATTAACTCTTACTTCTAAATCACCTTGAATGCTCTACAAATTATCTTGTTCACTCCTCTAATTCATTCACTTACTATTAAAGAGTTTAGGGCTTTATCCTCCTTAAGAAGACTTAGGTGACTTAGGGTTAGGTATGAATCTTCGGCTAAGATTCATCCATTTTATTGCTTAAAACTTCTCATTTTTTTATTGGCTGCATTTAATTACATAGGAATCCAAATATAGATTCATCCTTATCTGCAAAAGATCATAATCTATTCTTAAGTCAGCTTTAAAATGGTCTACATAGTTGTTTGTGCCATTACAAACAAATAGGTGAAAACTGTTTCACTCGACATATGAAGTTACTCGTGCTCGGCATGCACTATATTTTTTTTCTTGAATCAACACCTACATTACTCAACATCCACTATTTACTCAGCTCCTAAATCACTTGGCATGGTCTATCTACTCTTCACTTGAGTGACTCGACACATGGATGACTTAGAATGGTCTAATATTTATGTGTTGTGCTTGGCATGTATTACTAGTTCAACATGAACTAATTAAATAGCTTAAGTGTGTTGAAACTCACTTGTCAAAACCAATCTAAGATCAACACATAATGCATTAGGGTAGATCATGTTATTCATGTTTGATAGGTTGTGTTCACGTCATCTAGTCTTTTAATTGCATTTAGTTATAATAAAGGCTTATTTTGTAAGGCATTACATGATTTGGCACACTTATGAGTGATCATGTTCAATTTTTCAACTATCCTATAAGCATATAATTAGTTCAAATAATTCAATATTAGGATCATCTAATTATTTCATAGGGGTCACACAAATAGAAATGTGTGGTAGTTTACTATTGCTTGCATAATACAAAGTTGCACTTTTAAAAAACTAGGAAATTCTAGAAAATTCTAGAAGTATAAGAGTCTTTTAAATACACAAGAACTCAAAGCCCAAGAACCATATTATTATAGGATTTTTTGGTCAAATTATATCAAAGGGGAAATTTATGAACAACAAAAAGGGTTGTTTTGACAAGTTTGGATATAGAAACAATAGAGATTTTATGATTTTTGAAACATATTTACTACTGCCTAGTTCTCATTTGTATATGTGACTTGGTTAAGGTCTAAAACTTATATAGTTAGGTAGATATTCAAATTATCTTTCCAAAAAATCTAGTTGGAGGTTCTAACTCTTCTGTATGAGTGTGAAAACTTAAATTTACTAAACAGTGGTCAAAATTATGGGTATTGTTCTTCACATTTTTTTCTTGTTTCCAGTTTTGTCATGTGTTTGTGTGGAAGGATAAGGGTTTTAATCCTTCATAAATGTTTAGAGGGGTTGGAATATCTTTCAAATGAATTAGGTTTGAAATATTGAGATGCTAGTATGTGTGAGCTATGATAAAATCTTTGACAGAAGGTCTAAATTTGCTTGAAAACCAAGGGTTTTACAAAGAAATTTGTTGTTTTTGATGCAAATAATCCTACAAACTAGACAAACAATAGGATATTTCCTAAGAAATTTGTTTCTTGAAAACCAAGGGTTTTACAAAGAAATTTTCTAATGTAAATCATCCTACAACCCAGACAAACAATAGGATATTTCTAATATATTCGTCATCAATTCAATAACTTCATTAATTAGAGGCATCTCACAAGGCAAAAACAAACCATTTTGTGACACTTTTCCTACAAAGATCAAAAAAATAATTTTACAACAAATCTTAGAAATAGGTCTGGGCAAAGGTGAATTGTGACAAGTTGTGGAGAGAACTTATAGAGTGACCAAAAGACTAGGTTGAGTGGAGATAACCTAGAAAGGAGAAGATGGTCACGCAAGGATATTTATCTCATGATAAGAGGATACTACTAGATGCATGGGTTTCATATTGGGATTTTCATAAAAAGAAGGAAGAGGGGAAAAAAAAAAAAAAGAGGAAGAGAAAAAAAGAAGACAAGGAAGCTAGAATGGATCAAGTGATAGAAGAGAAAATAAGATTCCTAATGAGGGAACTTAAAAAGGAGAAGAAAATTTAAAGAGGGTAAAAGAGCAATTGAAGAAAAATATGGAAAAGGAAAATAATTATTTGGAGCAACCATTCATTGAGGATACAAAGTTATGTGAAGATGGAATAGAGATTTTGGTTACTAATGAAGAGAAGAATTATCCATTGAAAGGACAAAGTGAGAATATTGATGCTGATGTAAAAAGTTTGCAACATATAATTATTGATGAACCTTATGATGAAATAGTTCTTGAAGATAGAAAAGAGGTTGAAGTGCTGCTTGTTGATGAGCCTTGTAATCAAAAGGTTCATAAAGATGGAAAAGAGATGGATGTGATGGTTCTTGATGGAACCAAGAGATGGCATTTGAGGTTAAGAAAGAAGGTGGTATGGCCTATCAAAAGGTCAATAATTGCAACAAGGAAGAAGACTCATGATGAAGCCAAGAGGATAGAGAAGGCTCAAATAGTGATAAATTTATCTCCAACAATGGATATATTGCAACATAAAGACATTGAAAAAAAGGATGCAAAGGTTCCTATAGTGAACCAAATTGAAGAACTGATATATGATGAGGTCCCATTTAATTTTTATAATCCATTTATTATAGGTTTGTAGGAGTTCTACCTGAATTCTTATGTGGAAGAGGTTTATGAAAAATAAAAAAGTTGACTTGGGTACTTGGCAAAACTACAAACAACAAATACCAAGGAATTGGAAGACAAGAAAGAGGAAGGACAATCGAAGGGACTTGGTATGGTGTAGGAACATCTATCAAAAAGAATAAAAAGAGTATACATGAGGATGAAAAACTTTAACTTTTAATTGTATTTTGAATCCATGAGAGTGAATATGTAAGGCTAAATAAAGCCATTTGTAATAGATTGATCAAGTTGTCTAGCATGGTCAAATTATGTAAATAAACCCATAGAAGGGTAAAATATCATAAAATATCATATATAGTCTATTTTGATATATTAGTAGTGTTTTAATAAAGTTTCATTGGCACTTATGAGAAAATGTAAAAGTTTTCAAATATGTAATAGAATATTGTCATAAAAATTTGACAATATTTAAATTTGATGTAAAGAAGAAGGTCAAGAGTCATAGGAGGTAGACAATAGGTTAAAGGTGTATACATGAAAATGTGACCTTAGATGTTTCACCTACACTTCAATAGATTCATTATATGCAGAGTCATCCTAGAATAAACATGGAGTTGTTTATCCTTGAGGCTCGACAATATGACATGTTTCCTTCTAACTACAAGGATTTTGCCTATTGTGCTCTCGGATTGAGATGCAGGCAACCAAACCTTTCTAGAATGAAGGATTTTTTTATGCAAAGTATGATTATGCAATTAGTCTAAATGAACTGGAAGCATTAGTCTAAGAAATAAAAGGTACTAAGCTAAATGTATGCATATTTAATCTAAATGAGAATTTAAAAATGATGGTAATGTGAAAACTAGAAAGCAAATGAGAACTTAGTTTGACAGCAATTCAATACAATTCAAATTCTAACTCCCTTAATGAGGTATTGGGGGTCCCTTAAATAGAATCCAGGAATTGATCAATGGTCAAGATCAATTTGGATGGATAGTTAAGATCAAAGAGAAGATTTAGTTGAAATGGAAACTTCCTTGTGCAGGTGAAGTCAACTTTTTCAAATTTGAGTGTGATGAGTAGTTAACTGAGCTTTTCATGAGCATGAAAACAAGTTAACTAAATTAATTCCAATTTGAGGGGTAGTCCACTCAAAGTTTCCATTTTGGAATTGAAGAGAAGATTTTGAAGATATTATTTAATTTAATAAAGTGAGATATGACCTCATAAATACCTTTTTTATTTAGTTGAATAATCCCACTCAATTAATTAAAGTGAGCATAACTATTAAATTAAATATTTTAATACCTTAGTACATTAGCCTTAGGATATAATTTAATTTAATTAAGGTATAAACACTTCAAATTAAATTAAATCTTAATCAATAGGTTTAATGTGACTAATTCGAGTCAATACTTTAGGAATTAAATAATTAGCTCGATTAATGCATATTAGGGTTTTCTGCCTTTGACAATTAAGTCAAGTAGTGAAAATTAGAATAAGAATTGCCTAGTAAAATAAGACTTAGGAGTTCCTTGAAATAGACTAGAATTGGTTAACATGGAAATGAGCCAATTTTGGGGTATTACGTTTTGCCCCTCTTTGAATGAATATGCAAGAAGCACATTCAGTTCAAAGAAAATAAGAAAGCGTAGATCAAGAAATGAAATTGATTCTACAATTTGATGATGTAGACACTGATTGATAAGCTTTTAAACATTATCTCCAAAATGGAGTTTAACCTTAGGGAATCTAGATGGAACACCTAGATACCTAGAGTTGATAAGATTGGTTCTAAAATTGATGACACAGAGACCAATTAATAAGCTTTTAAAGATTATCTCTAGAATGGAGCTTAATCTTAAGGGATCTAGATAGAACACCTGGATACCTAAATTGAATAAGCTTTTAAATATTATCTCCAAAATAGAGCTTAATCTTAAGGAATCGAAGCAAAACACTTAGATACCTAAGTTGGATAATCTTTTAAAGATTATCTCTAGAGTGAAGCTTAATCTTAAGGAAACTAAGAAGAACACTTAGGTACGTAAGTTGAATAAGCTTTTAAAGATTATCTCTGGAACAAACCTTAATCTTAAGGTATCCAAATTGAATAAGATTTTAAAGATTATCTCCAGAACAGAGCTTAATCTTAAGGAATCCAAGCAAAACACTTAGATAACTAAGTTGGATAAGCTTTTAAAGATTATCTCCAAAATGGAGGTTAACCTTAAGGGATCTAGATAGAACACCTAGATATCTAAACATAAAAGATAGTAGGATCCAACCATGGGTCGTAGAATCACTCCTAAAATGAGGCTTGATCCTCAAGAGTCAGGGTTTAGCCTATCCCAATAACTATCCATCGAACTCTAATAATGACTGTTATAAGATGTGATTAGCTAATGAAAAGATGAGATAGATGAAAAAAGATACCAGATAGAGGGGAACAAGATACTTCTAGTGATGATTTTCCCCAACTAATAAGGACATAGGATTCAAATTGAGTTGAAATTCAGATTCAATAATGCAATCATCTTGCCCCCTCAGGAGCGAATTGAAAGATGACACACCAAAAATATGATATAGAGTAGTATAGAGTGAGATATAGAAGAAATTGAAGAGTTAGTAGAGTATAGAAGAGATCAAAATGATTAGAAGAAAATTTGGATTGAATTCAACATGATTTTGGGGTACAGAAGACCAAGTTTGACCAAAAGTTGACCATATTTTACTAGAGTTGACTTTTTTGTCAAAATTTTTTAATATATTGAAGGAAATGGAATTTGAAAAGATTCCAAGATTCACAAAGTATCAAAAAAATTTGATTGTGCAAGTGTTTAATGCATTGGTCCCAAAATTGTAAAATGTGTTTTTGAGTCACTTAAGTGTGTTAGATTTCGAATTCAATACTAAAAATGGATTTAGAATGGTTAAATTAGCCAAGAGTGATTTTCATGCAAATTGGAGCACTTTGAAAATTTAGGTCAAAACCTATATAAGGGCCCAAAGGGTCAGTTTCAAATCATTTATGCATTTTTTCTTCAGTGAAGATGAGAGCTCTAAGAGGAAGATGGCAGTTCTAGTGCATACACACTATTTTGAGTGCTCTCGATGACACAACTGACTAGCAGACTATGGACCTCTAGTGAGTAATCAACAAAATTTCTTTACATTTGATTTTTCATGCATTTCAAGATTTTTTTGTACTTTTTTAGCATGTTTTCAAGCTAGGGCTATCGGTTCTCGTGCAGGGGTTTCTTTCCTCATGCAAACCTAGTCTTTTTTCATGGAAAGATCCACTAGCCCAGTGTTTCTTCACACATGTTGGTGGAGGATCTCACCCAAGAGATACCTAGCTCTTGCACAAGATGTGCATGATTTTGGGTGCATCTCACCTATAGGCTTGTCATTCCTCATGTAAGGATTGGCTTTCTCGCACAAAGATGAAAGACCTTGCACATGAAAATGCATGTTCATGTGAAAATCTAGCATGCTAGGAAAAAATTAAAGTTACATTTGTGATGTTTCATTAGAAAGTTGCTTTTTTTTGTTGTCATTTTGACTTGCCGAGCAAGTACTAGCTATTTGTGTGTTGTGTTTTCTCATGTGTGCAAGTTGTCTTTGATGACAAAATTTAGGTCTCATTATCTGCCTTATGGAGCTTTGTTGTAGAGTCTTGATGATGTAAACATGGCCCACATTGATAGATTAGGATTAGCATATCTATGTCAGATCTCAACAATGCTAGTGAATCACAGCTTGTTGACTGCCTTGGTAGAGCATTTCCATTCAAAAATGAACACCTTTCATCTTCCATTGGAGGTGATGACTATTACACCAAAGGACATCTATCAGATACTATAGATACCCTTCCATGGGCTACTAGTAGTTTATGACACAATGTCTTGAGCAGGCACAAAGACAGTGAGATCCATCTTTTAGTGGGAGTTGGTGATAGTGTGAGCAATCACATGGGATGAGCTTGTTCACACATATGGCACTACTCACAGGTTGGCATCATTTTTGGCCATATTCATCAGTTGTTTTCTAGTACCAAATAAAGGGAAACATAGATTAGAGTGTGGGTCGGTTGTGATGTTGCAGAGGATGCTTGACTCCCTAGAAAGATTTAGATGGGGATAGTGCATGCTTGCACATATGTATCATGAGATGCATGAGATAGTGTATCAAAAGTGGAGGATCATGGTTGTTAGTGTCTATGTTCTATAGATCTAGGCATGGGAGCACCTACTAGCTATGAGACCCATTTTTGAGGATGCCTGAGAGCCTATGGAGCCATTCATATGTAAATATAAGGGGAAGCTTACCCAAGCTAGTCTGGGTAAGATGGAGCACTAGAGAACACATCTCAATGTTCTAGTCTCTATCATATGGTGGCCTTGGAGAGAGACTAAAGACTAGGATGATACTCCTTAGGAGCTTAGCTAGATATTTTCCTCATGGCCACTATTAGGCTGAGCCACCCACATTATAGAGAGATTCCCCATCACAAGGGTATGGCAATAGTATGGCTGGCCCCAGGACATCTCATAGGAGTATTGTTCATATGCTCAGGTAGTGAGAGTTCTAGATCAGGAGTGGTTAGCAAGGTTAGACCCTAGGAGATCAATGATAGATGTGTGTAACCTAGTTGTGGCATAGTGGGACTATCTGCTAGAGATATTCAATGATAGTATGATGATTTC
Organism: Cupressus sempervirens; assembly: GCA_028749045.1. Taxonomy (NCBI): domain Eukaryota; kingdom Viridiplantae; phylum Streptophyta; class Pinopsida; order Cupressales; family Cupressaceae; genus Cupressus; species Cupressus sempervirens. The sequence goes on from CM053791.1 coordinate 751,676,399, forward strand.
CTACCAGACATATTTTATCAACCACCCCTTCCCATGGTTCACAGATCCATTGGAGATGGTAGCACAGGGACCTTAGCAAGCACTTGTACAGGGTCTAGTCTAGTAGCCAGTGCAGCAACTACCATATGGACCAGCCAAGAAAGTTAGATACCAAGACCAGTAGGTATAGATTCCCCCCCCCCCCCCAATAGATTGGGTCAAATCTAGGCATTGGGGGCATTGGAGTAGAGCAAGGTCAATGATAGAGACTATGTATAGAGGAATAGGCATTGATAGAGCAACATGTAGAGATGTTGGACGAGGAGATGTAGGATCAAGCTACTGGTAGACCTAAGGATGCTCTAAGGAGAGTGACAAAGAGGATAAAATAGGCCTCCTGATGATTAGGAGAGCTCCAGATACAGCTGGCCATGCAAGTCACATAGATAGTAGAGCGAGATCACGAGATCCATCAACTACAAGAGCAAGTGCAAGTAGCTAAGTGGAGAGTAGAGATACTACAATATGAGCCTTGATTATAGGTGGCCCAAGCAACCTACTATTTTTTAGCATATTCTATAGTGGTGTTGATGAGGCTCAGTAGGTGCCGCAATTTTCTGACTATGCTTGAGAGTCTAAGCGTGCATGACCACCAACTAGGCTAGATATACCACCTCCTCCTCCTCCTCTAGGAGGTGAGGATATTGGGAAGAGTTAGTCATGACATATTTTTTTGAATCTTCAAGTTGTGATTCTGCCTATGTATTGATTGGTGTGCTAGCACCATTTTGTATCATTTTTTACCAATAGTGCTCAAATAGCACCCTTTTTTTGTACTGACACATTCGTTGATACTAATATATATATGAGATTTTGAGCTGAGTATCATGTGTACATGTCATTTTCATTGTCTTCCTTTTAATTTGATGTACATGAGATATTTGATGCTATGATTGTGAGATGCAAAACATGATGTGATGTATGGATGCATTTTTTATTTGATTTGTACATATAGATGAGATGAATTTATGGATTTATGGATGAAATGCACAAGTAAATGGACTGACATCTCATGTAGTGTTTCATGTTCTTGCTTGATAGTGATAGGTATTCCATCGATGAGTGCAAGAGGATGAACCAAAGAACTAAATGCTTGTGCAGCCATGAAAAATCATGATACTTTGAAGAGACCAGAAATCACCCATCACAAAAGACAAAATTAAATTTTGAATCAAACCACATACTTATGCAATGCAATCCTATGTTAGATGCAACCTTAAAATAGATGCAACCCTAGGTCTAGTTACCAAGCTTTGACAATTATCGTCACTGAGCATATAGCAAAACTGTAGATGTCATACAATTCTCACTGACAATGCAATAATGAGAATGTGAATAGGACATCTATTCTAATTTTGTCTAGGCAAAATGTAAGCATTTGTTGGCACAAGAAGCCAGAATGACCAAAACATTTGTCCCTTTTAATGTAGCAAGTTAGCATAAGCATCAAAGCATAAATTATAGGGTGACCATAATGTTGCTTGCATGCAGACACACCAGACACATAAGAGATCTATCTTATGCTATGTATTCCATAAGTATACTATCCACAATGACCCTTGAATTCATAATTTGAGATAGAAGTGTGCTAAATATACTCATAGTGACCCATATGTTCACTTAGTAGAACAAGTATCAGTATTTACTATAGCATGAAGAGTTCACTCCAACAAGCAAGGAGAAGAACCAATGTTATTTGATGTATCCATATAAGAGGATTCAAGGTACACCCGGCTATCCAATACAAGATGGAGGCTCTTATAGTGTGGTGGTCTAATTTTTCACAGTGCAAAAAAAATCCAAAAATATGTGTGAAAAACCATGTAATTCTTGTATCCTATAGATTTGGGTTTATTTTCTTATATTTTTTCAAAATCTTATGTTACCCTAGTTATGCCCTAATCTCTATGTTGTTTGAATTTTATTAAATTCTTAAGGTTTTTCATCAACATAGTCATTAAAATGCCCTAAGTATGTTTAAAACCCTAGGTTTATCTTCAATTTTTCAAAAGGGTTTGTAAAATTCCTGAGTTCATCTCCTTTATGGTTTTACAGTGTTAAGATTTTCTGTAGGAGCATTATGCTTTCTTTCTTTTGCTTCCATGGTCACACTTCACTGAATGACATAAGGGCATAATTATTTTTTTGTTTACAAGTATATAGTTGTGTAACTCATAACAAAAAAGCAATGAACTTTGAAGCTTTTCAATCATATGATTCATCCTTGGGTGAAGGTGTGTAAAAGGTTTTAAATGATTGTAAGTTTGACTTATGGTTCCATGGTGATGAGTTAGCTCAGATGAGTAAAAGCAATTCATTAAGCTACCTCTAGCTATATGTTTTCCTTTTAATCCTATGAGTGTAATAAGGTTTAAAGTGATCATGTTTGTTTATTTATAGGTGTACGAGTAGTAAGTTGAGTAGATGGGCGGAAAGGTGTACTGGATTGATTTATGCTCTTACATTTTTCTAAATGGCATAAGAATATAAAGACCCATTGTGGTGTAAAAGGTGTATCATAGAAATATCAAATGGATTTTATGATTCTACATGCAAGGGAAACTTCTAAGAGTGAAGCAAGGTTTGTTTCTTCTATGAGCTTTCACTGTTTTTGTTTGTAGACAACCATAAAGTGATGTCATATAGAGGAACGTGTTGTGTGGGACCTGATAAATTGCCACTTGGGCCCTTAGAATTATAAAAAATTAAATTATGACATGTCACATATGTCAAATGGGCCTAACCCTTGTGGAAGATAACTTAAGTCATCCATTTTTCATATACTTAAATCAACGGTGATGTTTTTCCTGAGATCTAATCTGGTTTGTTGATTTGTTGAAGGGAGAAATTTTCCATTATGCTCTTACATTTACAAGGATACCATGTGGATGAAGAGGTTCTTCATGTCTTTCTCTATGGATACAAGGAATGGTTTAATGTAAGAGCGTAAAAGGTAAAATGAAAAGTGGAATGAATGCCTTATGTTGGTACGAGATGTGTTGGAGCATAAATACATAAGGGTTTGTTGATAGGGTTTGAGCTCCTATGAATAAAGGGGCCATGTAGGAACATAAAACAAGTTGCAAGGCCATTCTTAAAGAAACCTAACACTTCCATGCTTGAAGTTTTCTAAAGCATCACTTGACAAACATAAGGGTTTGATAGTTGTATCTCTGGAGTTACAAGGATTTAAGGGTTGGACTCAGTGTATAAGCGAAAGACCAAATTTGAAAAAGAGATCAGCTGAGGTGACATGCTAATTAAGAAAAAAGGACAAATTCACCATAGCCAAGTAAAATAAAAATAGAAAGGTACTTCAAGATCAAACTACACAGTTGATATTATTTGCTAACACCCTATAAGGATGGTATTAAAGCTCATGCATGCAGAATTTATTAAAGCTAGTAGATTGCATGATTAAACTATAAAGATTTGATTGAAAGTTTAGAGTATTCACTATTTCTAAGAGCTTGTGTTTTCCATTCTAAAAGTTCTTCAAGTGTCCATAGCTTTTCAATTTTTTGAGCTATTGTTGCAGGAGTTGAGATATAAATTTGTAGAAAAAAATGGTTAACATGGATGTGGAAGAGGTTCCTACTAAGGAAGTAGAGGTTGAAGAGGAAGGTAATGATGTTGTAGAGGTCACACCAGAAGGGAAGAAGAAGAAGGGTACAATAAAAATAGAAAAGAAATCAAGGGTCTAAAAGCCAAATAAGCATGCAAAGGACTGGTTGAAAATACTTCTAGGGTCATCTAATGCAATTTTAGCTAATGACCATGTTTTCAAAGACCCTTACTCCTTTTAGCAATTCTTATTGATGAACAAAGAGATGATTCCTCCTTCCCTACATAAACCTACATTTGTTTGTAGAAGCTTTAAAGTAGGATATTTCATAATTTGGAAGAATGCTTATGAGGACCTTAGTGAATATTTAGGCCAATATAAATTTTCCACTAGAACCTATAGAATGTATGACCTAGAAAATTATGTAAAAAATGAGGTAAAAGTCATTAGGGGTTACATTCTGCCTCTTAGCAAACCCATCCCTATAGAAGATTTAATTGCTAATATAGTAGCAATAGTGGAGGCTGATGAGTTGTTGGAGAAGTATGGTGAAATCAGAAAGGTGGAGGATACCTTGAGAACCAACCTAGATTTCATGGGTTTTTACATAGATATTCCATATCCTGGCAATTTGAGGAAAATGATTGAGAACTTTGATCATATCATGGCCCAAATGCCAAGTGAGCCAATAGGAGAAGAGGCAACAATGAATAGAGAATCCCCTAAGCTTGATGTCCAATTGGAAATTGATGTTGAGGAGGAAGAGCAACTATCATCTTCTACATAGGTGGTAAAAGAAAATAAGAGACAAAAAACTATACACATCCTAGAGAGGGTGGTGAGTAGAGCCTTGCAAATTATACTAGGAAATGAATAGTATTTTGTTGATATCAGGCAGAATTACTTACAAGAAAGGGCAATAGAGGTAGGAAGAGCCTCAACTGATTTGCAAATTGCAGCCTCCAGATTGGATGATAGACTCCTCCAATCTAAGAAATTCATGGAAGATGATGATTTTATTAAATCATCTAAATTTAATTTTTTTATTATATAGAATTAAGTAAAATGAGCTCACATTGACCCTTATGCCAAGAGAAGATCCTGAGAAGAATAAAGAACTTGTGGATAAATTACTAGCATATGATCCAGATAGTGAAACAATGACCCCTACAAAAGCTAGAGAGTTGGTACGTAGAAGTGGCATGATTTTAGTGCCAAGATGGGACATTGAAAGGGCCTTTGTACTTGACCAAATTAGAAGGCAAGATAAGGCAATCAGTTATGAGGCCAACAACAATGAAGGATTGAATAGAGGGCTAGGTTTTAGTATAGATACAAAAACCCTATTTGTATGGAGTGTTGCTCTTAACACTAAGAAACCTAAAATGATGAATATAGAGGAGACTGCTCAGGGAAATATGATTGTTTGGACATTAGATAACACCACTAGAAGGTAAATCTCTAGCATGGTTAAACACTTTGAACTCAAGAATGAGGCAAAGATGGATCAAATTGAGAATAGGCTTGATGCTACCTATAATAAATGTCTAGATGTTAGAAAGGTGTATGAGGAAGAGCTCAAGACAAGCTATGTGAAAAAACAAAGAATAGAAGAGTTGGAGGGAAATGTTTAGGGCCTAGAAGAGGAAGTTGCATCCCTAAAAGACCAAATCAAAATTGCAATAGAGGAAAAAAATGCATAAGGGAATGTAGAGGAGGTGACCCACACTGTTGAAGCAGAAGCCCAAATAGGAGATATACCCATAGGGGTAACAATGTCGGTGCTAGTGCCTGTGGTAAGTGTGCAAGCTAAGGTTTCTCAATTTGATAGTGCACCAAAAAGGGGTGTAATGATGAGTGTGATAAATCATAGGGTAGACATCTTGAAGAGAATCTCTCAACATGCATATAATACATTCACCAATTTGCATGTTGTTGAACAAATGTGCAAAGAAGTAATAGGTTGGCTTGACCCCATTTTCCAACAATGGGGACCTTATATGATTTTTTTGATAGATTGATACCTCTGCTAGCTAAGAAGCCAAACCTTCTTGATAAGGTCATTTCTATTAAAGAGGGCATGGATAAAGGAAAGGATTTCTTATAGTTCTTTATAGGAAAATTGGCAATTATTTAGAATAAGATATAAGTCTTGATTAATGGTTTTTATTCCTTAATCCTTTCAATCCTTAATTATGATGGCCAAATTAAATAATGAGTGGTCTAGGTCTTTTGAGAGGTGATATTCATTTTTGAAAGTGACATTAATGAGTTTTCTTTTAATGAACTCATTGATACTTTGTTCAAAATTGAAACTGAAATAAATAGATTCATCACAGAGGAGAAGGCAATTATAGATGTCAGGTGTAAAAAGTTTTTTGGTGAATTAACAATCATCAAAGAATCTAAGTGGCATAAAAAAAGAGATATCATTGTATGGGAGGCAATCATAGAAATAAAGGCTTTACCAATAATGTGTAGTTGAAGATTCAAAGATTCAATGCTCCAGCTATCATGTGTAACTATTTCTACTTTTTTTTTTTAAGGATTCAAAGATATTTTGAAAAGTTTGTTGTTTTCCTCATTGTAAAAGGACACCTGTCAGTTACATTTTTCCCTTTTCTTTTTGCAATCATGCTTATATAAATGATTTTTCAAGGCATTTTGATGGGTCCAAAGGCTTCTATAATTTTTGCTTCTTTCAAGAAAAGTACAGTCAGTATAGTTGTATGTAGTTGTTTTGAGTTTACTTTCAATTGTGTACTCTCTAATAATATATAGAATGACAGAATCAACAAGATATTCTAGGCTTTTCATTGAGTTTCTATTGGTCATTGTATTAATCATCTAAAAGGATAATATAAAGGGGTACTTACATTATATCTGTGTCACCAATTTCTATCTTCATTTTATGAGTTTGTTTACTTTGAAGTCATTTGAATAAGGTTTAATTGATTGAATGCATTCTAGATGGGTTGTATACTAGTTCTATTGTTGCTTTTAATTCAAGGAATTATGTAAATGCTTCAATAAATTAGTAGTTTATGAGTTTACAAAAGGGATACTTCATAAGAATGGAAATGGGTGATTACAATTGGTAGATTCATTTAAAAGTTATTTGAACTAGATCTCCTACCAATAGTTAACCTTTTGCCCAATGGATAGGGCACTGGTCATATAAATTAGAAGTGAGAGAGAGTAAATTCTACCACTACATATCAAATCAATTATAAAATCAAAATCATTTTCATTCCATTTTTTTCAAAGTTATAAATGCTGGTCACCACTCATTTATATCTAGTTTCTAAGTCTTAGGCAGTTTCTATTTTCAAAGATATTTATAAACCCTAGGAAGATTATGACCAGATCTACTTATGAGGGATTTATATCAATTTGAAAATATTAAAGAATTGGATAAATTGTGTATGTGTCTAAAGATAGAAGATGAGAATCAAAATGAAAGAAAGATAATTTTCATACAATAGTTTGCATTTGAATCATCCCCTAGGTATACCCACCTTGGTTCTGTAGAGCCTAAAGAGTAGAAAAAAATCTTTGTTTTTGTTTAAGTTAGATCCAAGTGGTTTGCACATGTAATTGTTAATAGGAAGTGGCTAATCCTTAGGTTATGTGAGTATTATCACTTTGAAATTGAGCATTTTTTTGTTCAGTAGTTTTAACCATCAACAAAGTGGACACCCCTCTAATATGAATGTTTCAAATTGTTGGAACTAAACCAAAAATGGAAAGCAAATAGAAGATCATGCCCCCAATCAGTACTTCTCTAGTCAAAATTACATCATTGAGTTGCTCAAGGAGATATGATGAAAGTGAAAATGAAACAAACAAAGAAAATGCTCAGCATATCTAAACAAGTATACCATTTTGAGTTTTTGTATTATAGGATTAATGTCAAGTGTCAATGTGCAAAACATGGATGAAAGAAATCTCTTTAGTAGGGTGATAATAGTAGACAGATGGAGCTAGAATGACTGGTGACTAAGGCCAAAGAGGAATCTTCAAGGTGAAGAAACTAAAGAGGACTAAGCAAAAAAATATGGACATAGCCAGAATCACTGGTGACTAATGCAAGAGAGATCTTCCACAAAGGAATCTTGAAAAGTGACCTGAGCAACAGTAGGCAGACATAGCCAAAATGACTAGTGACTATAACAGAAGAGATTTTATGAGGAGAATTTTGAAAAGTGTGACACTAGCGATAGTAGGCAAACATAGTTGAGACAACCAGTGACTATCATGAAAGAGATTTTATGAGGAGAATCTTGAAAAGAGTAACATTAGCGATAGTAGGAAGACAAAATTGAGACATCTGATGACTGTTACAAAAGAGATTCTATGAGGAGAATCTTAAAAAGAGTGACACCAGCGATAGTAGGTAGACATAGTTGAGACAACCAATGACTATTATGAAAGAGATTCTATGACACTAAAGGGCAGTGCCCTTGAGTTGTGACCAGACTCAATCCATGAATACATGAGTGAAAAACCAAGAAACTAAAGCTTGAAAATAATTGTTTAGGAAGCCAGAAGATGCACTATAAGATGAAGAATCGGGAACAAAAGGTGCTTGTTTGTCAAGTTTTCACCTTCTTGGTAGAGCTTTTTATTTTTGCTACCATGATTGCCTATTTCCATATTTTTATCAATGGCATTTTTCTTGTTTTTCAATTTTTTTGTATTTTTCCATTTTTTTGGTGTTACCAAGGCACCTATTGCTAGGTTTTCACTAGGGTAATATTTTTTTTAGGACCTTTTGCAATTTTTAGATTTTTTTCAAAACATTTAAATATGTACAAAAAAGCTTCTAAAATAAAATTAGCTATAATACCACTTCAAGTGAAGAGTGTTGATAGGATCCTTGGGCACTTCCCCCTCAGCTGTAGAAAGCTAGTAAGCACCAGATCCATACATTGTAGTGATTATGTAAGGACCAAGCTAGTTTGGTTTGAACTTCCCTTTGGGACCCGTTGTTACTAATTCTTAGGATTTTCTCTCTAGATGAGATCACCCAGTTTGAAGTCATGTGGCTTAACTTTCTTATTGTATCTTTTGGACATTTACTATTGATAAGCTTGTAGATGATCACATGCCACTTGTCGATGTTCATCTAATAGTACTAGCTCTTGAAGATGAGCTATTCTATAATCTTCATCAATAATGAGGCCTTTCATAGAGATTCAAAAAGTGGGAATCTCAACCTCTAGTGGAAGCACAACATCTACTCCATAAACCAAAGCAAAGGGAATTGTACTCGTTGGAGTCCTAATGCTTACCCTATATGCCCACAAGGCTAGGTTAATCTGAAGGTGTCGGTCCCTCCTAGATTTGCTAACTGTATGATGGAGAATCTTGAGGATCACCTTGTTGGATGCCTCTACCTAGTCATTACCCTAGGGGTAATAGATATAAGACCAATGTTGCATGATTATGAATTTCTTGCATATCTCCTTGACGTATTTGTTTTTAAATTGTCATCCATTGTCAATAATGATGGAGGATGGTACACCATACCTGCAAATGATGTAGTTTGTGATAAAAAGAGCTTTAGTTTTGCCATTTTCTATGGTGAGAGGTACTACCTCGACCCATTTCGTGAAGTATTTTGTAGCAATATTAATGAACTTATGTCCATTAGAAGAAGATGGGTGAATTTGGCCCACATGATCAAAGGCCCATTATTAAAATGGCCATAGTGTGGTAGACAAAATCAACTCCCTGGCTAGAGTGTGAATTAGATTCCCATGGCGCTGGCACTATTTGTAGAACTTGGTGTACTTGATGGATTTTTGCTCCATTTTTGGCCAATAGTAACCAACTCTAATGAGCTTGCGAGTGAGTGTCAAGCTATTTGAGTGAGATCCACAAATGCCCTCATGAGCATCAATTAATGTTCATTTGGATTCTTTAGGTTCTAGACACCTAAGGAGTGTTCCACCAAGACCTCTCCTAAGCAAGTCATCAGCAATAATGACATACCATGAAGCATTATAAATAAGGTAACATTTTTCATTTTGGGTTAGACCATTTGGAATGGTTTGGTTACAAAGATAGGAGTAGATGTGGTGGTAGCAAGATGACTCTTGTCTTACAATAGAACAAATCATCCTAGAATCAGGAGTATCATAAGCAGGGTAGACTAATGCTTCCACCAGGAACTCACGTTAGAGATTATTTTTGAGCATCCATAGCAAGGAGGCTAGAGTAGCCATGGCATCAGCCAGTTTGTTATCTACTCAAGGAATTTGCTAGAAGGTGATGTGAGAAAAATATTTCTTCATGTCATCAACCATGCATTTGAAAGGGATTAATTTTTTATCCTTTGTCTGATACACATCATTAACTTGGTTGATGATGAGCTGAGAATCCCCAAAGATATCTAACTGATCTACTCTCCATTCAGCTACAATATTCATGCCATTAATCAGAGCCTCATATTTAGCAATGTTGCTTGTAAAAGGAAACAAAATCTTGTATGCTTTGGGCAATGAATATCTCTATGATGTTATGAATAGTAACCCAACACCAGATCCCTATTATGTGAAGGACCCATCAAAGAACATCACCCACGTTTGATGTGTGAGTGTCAGAATTGACTCATCAGGGAAATTAATATTCATCAGGAGAAGACTCTGTATAGGTGCATCTGCTAACTAATCTATAATAACTTGTCCCTTGATAGCTTTTCATTTGACATATTGAATGTCAAACTCACTAAGTATCAAGACCCACTTATCCAATCTTCCTATCAAAGCCTCTTTACTGAGAAAGTACTTTAGTGGATCAATTTTAGCCACTAGGTGCATAGTGTGAGCAAGCATGTAGTGTCTCAACTTTTGGGAAGTAAAGACAACCACCAAGCAATATTTTTGAATGATATTTTAATTCATCTCATAAAAGATCAATGTGTGGCTCAAATAGTAAATAGTTTTTTCCTTGTTGTTGTTTTCATCTTGAGCTAATAGAATTCCCCAAGATGTTTTAGTTGTTGAGATGTACAAAATCAAAGGCTTCCCATAGATAGGAGGCATCAAGATTGGTGGATTAGCAAGATATTGTTTGATCTATGTCAAGCTTTTGTCATAATCCTAACTCCAATTGAATTTTACACCCTTATGTAGAGTCTTTGTAAAGGGTTATGATATATCTACCAACTGTGAAATGAATCTGTGAATAGATTGGAGTCTTCCTTGTAGACCTCTCATCTAGCTAATATTATAGGGTGGAAGCATATCCATAATCGCTTGAACTTTCTTTGGATCCACCTCAATTCCTTTTATAGACACAATGTATCCTAGTAGCTTCCCTAATGTGACACCAAATGCACATTTCTTAGGATTAAGCCTAAGATTGAACTTTTCCATGTGATCTAGGATAGGTCCCAAATCTTGCAGATGAGTATGGTATTTTTCATTCTTGACTAAGGTATCATCCACATAGTCCTCCATGTTCTTATGCATCATGTCATGGAAAATTGTAGTGACTACTCTTTGATAGGTAGTACCAGCATTTTTCAAGCCGAATGGCATTACATTCCAATAGAATGTTCCCCATGCACATGTGAAAGTAGTCTTTCCCTGATCTTTTGGCACAATTTTGATCTAATTATAACTAGAAAACTCATCCATGATTGAGTACATCTAATATCCTATTATCATGTCCACTATCATATCAATATTTGGAAGTGGAAAATCATCCTTAGGACATATTAAGTTGAGATCATGGAAGTTAGTAAAAACACTGATGGATTTATTGTGCCTGGAGACTAGAACAATGTTGGATATCCATTCAACATAATTGATGGCATGGATGAAACCAGCTTTTAGAAGTTTCTCCAGTTCAGCTTTGATGAGCAATGCAACATGGGATGCATTTTCAAAAGTTTTTGTTTAACGAGTTTAATGCCTCGTGCAATGGACAAATGATGCATAATGAGATCAAGATCTAGTCCTAGTATGTTAGAATATGTCCATGCAAAATTTATCTTCTTCTCTTGGAATAAGGCAATGAACTCCTCTTTTTCTTCATGAGACAGTGACTATGCTAGATATATCATATGAGGATGTTCTTCTATGCCTAGGTTGATTGGCTATGCTGGCTCTATCAACAGTGATGATCTCTCTTGAAAGTGATGTGGAAGTGCATCAAATATCTCATCTGTAGGTGCCTCAAAGAGGTTTTCACTCTTCGATGCTTCTTTTATTTTTACTTTTTTGGGTTTTGACACTGCTACAATGTGGTTTTCACCATCAAACCTTCTACTTTTTTTCTTTTTAATTATATGACTGAGATATTTGATATTCAGCTTCAATCATGTTGACACTTTTTTCATTGGTGGAATACATTACTAGTTTGACAACATTCAAGGAGCAAGTGAGAGCATTTCCATTCTAGAATGTGGGGACTTCACTCGATGTATTAGGATTCTAGTCTATAAGCTAGGGATATGCAAGCGAAAGAGTAGTGGAAATTTTGATTGCATTCATGGTATAGTCATTAAATGGTTGGACTAGCAATTTGAGACCTAGAGAAACTTCATCCATAAGTGTGTTCAAATGCCTTTGAGTTCTAACATCAACAATTGAAGACTTAGGGACTCTAGTTGGATCAGACCTTTCCAACCTAACCCTAGACAATTCACCTACTTTGAGTTGGTTTTCATAGACATGAACTTGGTCAATGTGTTTTTCTGTAGTCACTTCTAAAAGGGAGTCAAACTCATATTCCTTAGAATTAGTGTTGCATGGTGATAGGCTGTAGAATTCCCCAACAATAATAAGGACATACTTGCCTTCATCATCTAGATTTTTACATAGGTACTCAACATGTAATGCCTAACTAGATTCTCCCTATTCTAAATGAGTACAATGTGGATTAGCATATTCCTCAGAGGAATCACTAGTACCATCCATAGTGTTGACATGTGGCACAAAGTCATCTACCTTAGGAAAGAATTTAGCAAGATCATGAGGAATAGGATAAGGATAAGGATCCTCATCATCTAAATTATCTTCTTAAGTATCTAACTCAGCTTGTGACTCATTTCTAGATGAACTCTCAAGTTCTGGTATGAATTTGTTAGTCCCTAAATGGAAGGGAACCTTCTTAAAGCCTAGACCAAATGTATCTCTATTTCTTTGAGCTATTTCCTTGATGGGATCAACTAGACCATTTTTATTGCATCCAATAGGACTAGTTCCCTTATATCCAAAGTGCTTCATGAGTCTAAGACTAGGGCCATATTTCTTAGGAGTGATCTCACCAGCTTGTTCTATTATGTCAACTAGAGTTTCCTCTCTATAAAGCCATGCAGTAATAGCTATGTTTTTGCTTTCATCCTCTAAGAGGACCGTGGCCTTGACAAAAATTCCATTATACTTTGTTTGAGGCATCAACACAAATGGTTTCTTTGCCTCAAATGGTCTCCCATAATGCTGAGGAGACTCAAGAAGAGATGTTAATGACAACACTAGTTCAATATGGTATACACCCATGCTAGTTTCTTTAAGCTTGAATGAATGCTCAATTTGTTTCAACTTTTTATCATGATAATCAATAGATTCCCTATTAGTGGGGACAAAGTTCTCAGCAACTTTGAGCATATTGTAGGTGTAGCTAGTGCTGGTAGGAATAGTGACTTTGGAGCCATGAAATGGGAATTTGATGCATTGATGGTATGTGGATGGCACAACATGCATCTCATGTATCCATGGCCTTCTTATTATAATGTTATAAGCCAAGGGAATGTCAAGGACTTGACAAGTGACATCCCTTTCAATTGGACCGATGTGAAGGGGTAATACCACAAGACCTAGAGACTTTCATTCAACTTTATCATATGCTTTGATAGTGATCTTGTGGTGAGGATTAATAGAGTCCTTGAAATAATTTAATTGTCTTAAAAAAGTAGTAGAGATAATGTTTAGCCTAGTGCCATAATCAATGAGTACCTGAAAAACACATGTCTGATGTATCATGACTTCAATGTGTAGAGGTTGATTGTGTGGGTGACTCAATGAATTATCATCCTCCTTAAGAGAAGGACATAAAGAAAGATGAGGTTAGGTGACCTACCATATATTGAAATCACTCAAGATCAAGATCTTGAGGAACATTTGCCTCAGTGAGGGCTTTGTCTAGAATCTACCTATGAGCAAGCAATATTTTAAGTAACTCAAAGATTGTGATTTGAGCATTAGTTCATTTTAATTGATCGAGAACATTGTAGCTAGTTACTGCTAAATTTGTTGTGAGTTTTGCACCTCTACCAAATGGACTAGCAACGGTTTTAACTTTATTTTGTTCAAGATAAAGAGTAGAAGGTGTAGGGCCTTTGAGCACCAACTTGACATGAGAGTGTGTGACAGCATTGGCATAGTATTGCGAAGATGTGTTGTTAGTTGCATTGGAAGTAGGGCCCCTCAAGAAAAATTGTGTCTTGGGTTTATTGTCATCTTGCTTGCCCTTGATGGTAATATCATCACAGTACTCAAAATCCATAGGTTCAACCATGTTGATCACCTTATTATTATCAAAGTATGCATAGTTGACCTTGTTGTTAGGTTTTGGCTTTGAGCTCTCTGATTTTTCATATGCTAGAAAGGGCTCTTTGAAAGCCTTGTGATCCAAGTTCTTGTTATGTCCATCTACCACAATGTCACCATCATCAATCATGTCCTAGAATTTGTGACACAATTTTATGCAGTTGCTAGTTTTGTGCCCCTTATTTTGGTGGTACTCGCAGAATGCAATTTCATTCCACCATGGTGGGTGTGGTTATAGATCATAAGGGCGAGAGTTGTCCAATGGTGAAATAAGCTTGATTTGTGACAAGGTCTTGTAAACTACATCCAAAGGTTCACCCAAAGGCATATACTCTTGATTAGGGTGGGTAGCCTATGAGTTTCTCAGTCTATTCCCAAATTTCTTGTTGTCAGGAGGAGGATTTTCAAAACTCTTGGTCGTGTTGAGACCATCTGTGAGATTAAAGTCTACCTTAGTAAGTTTAGGAGTGAAATTGTCAACAATCTCATCATTTACATTTTTTTTTAATTCTTGTTGACATACTTTGGTTTTTCCTTGTTAAAGGTGAATCTTTGTTTTGTCTCATTTTGAATGGTAAGTTCACACTTCTTGACCATGAATTCCTCTATGTAGATAGCTTGTGTGACCATTTCTTTGAAGGTGTGTGGACCTTGAAGCTAGACTCTATACCCAAAATCAGGTAGGAGATTATCATTAAAGATGTCAAGCTTTTCTATTTCATGAATTTTGCATGAATATTTAGTGTAAAGTTGTCTCCACTTTTGAAGAAATGTGAGGAAAGGTTCCCTAGTCTTTTTCTTAATGTTATATAAATCTTGAATATTAACAGGATGTTGAATGTTATGAGAATACTATTGGAAAAACAAGTTGACAATTTCATCAAATGTCTTGATACTAGGAGGCAAGTGTGACAAAATTCCTACAAGTGATCTTGGGGATTGGTGTTTCCAAAGTATTTATCATAATTGGGTAGCTCTACTCCTCTCAGAAAAGGAGGCATGTCTATGCTCCTGTCAAACAGAAATGGACGAAGAGCATCTAAGGTGTATGTTTTTGCAAATTTATTTTTATCATGCATCATCTGAGCTAGTTGTTCTTGCATGATTTTTAGTTGTTTTTGGAGTTTGGAAGTCTCAGTTTTCTCTTTAGGTATGATGATAGTTTCCACATTGAAATGATGGGGTAGCTTAGCTCCCTCTTGGGCAATTTTGAGAAAGTATTTTTCTTTCTCTCCATTGAGCAGGATTTCCATGACCCTTTGAAAGTTTTTGTCTTCACAACACTTTGCTATGAGTTCAAGAAGTATTTCCACCTCTTCCTATTCCTCATCAGTGTCATGGTCTTTTTCTTTGTCATTCCTAGGTTGGTCTTGGTGTCTGCTATGACTACCATGTTTAGGTTCATAATCAGCAATTGTAGGAACATGTTTAGTTTTAGTATGTTGTGATTGGAAAGGTCCTTTGAAAATGAATTCAAAAGTTTTGTTTGGAGATGGGGGACCTTTGCTAGTATCAAGATCCTCTTTATACAAGGGATTCCTAGTTTGTTGTAATTTTATGGAGAACATTCATTGGACTTGAGGTGATCAAACAAGTGAAGGAAATCGTGAAGATTCATCACTGGAAAAACTAGATGTAGATTGTGTATAAAATGGAAGGTGACCTCTACCATGATTATGAACCCTAGCTTAACCTCACCTAAGTATAATGGGATAAAACACATTCCCACTTCTTTTTGCAATAGTCATAGACAACAAAAAGAAGCAAAAACCAAGACAAGGATCACACTAACATGTAGTCTCAAAAAGAAATGGAAGAGTGATGTATACTAAGGTACAAGTAGTCTAAGTAGAGTTTAGAACAAACAAATATTATGACTATCATGGCATGGAGTATAAAAAACACTAGGGGATGAGAATAAGACAACTAAGAGACAAGACTACATAATGTATAGAACATGAGTCATTAGCTAAGAAAAATGCCATTATTTGGGACTATTCATAGATAGAGAAGAGGCAACCCGATATAGGAAACAAACTAGATGTAAAGCATAGATAGCTTGAATAGATTAATTGGATAGTTTTGACACAATATTTCATGTGAATATCCTTTGGGAGGTGCACGAGAAAGTACACAAGTGCAAGAAAAATCTCAAAACAACAACCTAAACTCACGAGAAGATGTATTGGGATTTGACAGATAGAACAAAGCACTATCAGCAAGATCTCATGTAGGGATGTGCAAGTAGTTGTGTGAGGATCTAGATAGAACCACACAAAGAAATGATAGGACAAAAAGTAGTCATGCAAAATGTTGCAATCTATGTGCAAAAATTAAGGCTAGACTGACAACTAAATTGGATTTTGAAGAGATTTTGAAAATTGTAAACTATTCCAAATAGATCATTGCTGAATTTGATAGATAATAGATTTATTATAGGGTTGATTTTTAGTTTTTGAATTAGTGTTGGGTTTTGAACAAGACAAAGTTTTTTCAATAAGACACTAGAAGCAAGCAATAGTCAAATACAATCCAACTAAGGATAGAGAAACTTAGAGAGATAGGGAAGTCTATACTTTCAATTTGTTTAGCTAGGTTTGGACATGTTTAAGACTTGATAACAAACATTCTTTATCCCCAGAAACAAAAAATGGTAGAGAAGGAAAAACCTTTGTCCCACAACTTATGTGCATGCATGTACCTCACACAGATGTGTCACCCCCTAGAGGGCACCCATGTTTTTGGTGTGTTCAAAGGGCTCAATAACATATACACCAAATGAACACCCTTGTGGCAAGGGTCAAGTGTATATACCACCTTCCAATGCCTAGTAGCATGCCTATGGTGAGTTCTACAAGAGAGATTAATTCCCCTCCTTGTACAAAGATTATGCCTCCTTTTGGAGGTGAATTAGGTGGCCTCTAACTAAAGGTTTTTAATTGGCTTCCATTTGTATTAATCCCTGGTGGCTCTGCAAGTGGAGTTAAGACCAACAACCCATACTAGCATCTAAAAGTTGAGACACTTTCTTAGTAAGACTAGGGATGACATCAACTAGTGCAACACATAGAGCTTCCCCTTGATATGCAATATCAAGAATAAAGAGGAAGAAATTAATATGGATTTGATGTCTTTCGCTCTAAAAACTTCTTTATTATAGTGAGTTGGAATATTTGAAAAAAGGAGTGTGCTCACTTGGGTTGTTCCTGAAGGTTGGATCACTCTAGTAGGCCCTCTAAAGGATTGACTGGGACTGGTGGTCCGAACATAAGGGTCAAAGTTTTTGATTTCTTTCAAGGGGAAAGAGCATAATCCTCTACCCTATTTTCTCACCCAAACATGCAAAACACATTAATCACTGAGTTATCTTAATCAATCTAGACTCCTCCTTTCTAAATATTTTGATCCCCTAAAAGGAAATCATCATCTCATCATAGAAAAGGATTAGCTCTAGAGAACCACTAAGTTGCTTGCCTCCCTTGGATGCCATCTTTTAGAGGCTTCTAGGTTTTTGATTCACCCTTGGTAATAACCTCAAGTGGTGAAGAGTATAGTCTGCTATTCCTTTGTCTTGCACCCTACAAAGTTCACAAGCCCTAATTAGACTATGTTTTGAAAGCAAGAAAAAGACAAATTGTTTTAGTAGGTTTTAAGATTGGTCTTTGAAAATTATATCTTTAATAGTGTCCTACAAACACATATTTAGTTTATGTTTGGGAAAGTTTATATAAAGGAGTCTTCATCAAACATCCTACAAACAACTATTAGGCAGAAATAAAGTAGAAAAACTAAAATAAAGATGCTTCAAATAAAACATGTTAGTGAAAAACAATAAACAACATACTGAAAAATTGCATCTTAATTGTGCTATTTTAAGATCTTGTGCAAAATCTTGCATAGGTCTATGCATTCTCTTGCACTTACGCACATGAGAAAATGAGGTGTCAGACTAGAATCCATGCAATAGGGCACTTTTTCACATGAGGAAGTGGTCAAAAACTAGTGAAACCCTCAAATCTTCATCCAAGAACGAGATTTTCCATGCAAAAATCTAGAAGATTGTATAGACAAGTACGGAAGAATCATGAAAATGTCAAAAAACAAGATAGATGAGACTAGAAAAACTGTTTTTCTCTACCCCATGGTGGGTACCAAAAATTTATACATGAAAATGTGACCTCGGATCTTTCACCTACACTTCAACATGGTCATTATATGTAGAGTCATCCTAGAATAAACATGGAGTTGTTTATCCAAGAAGCCTAACAATATGACCTGTTACCTTCTAACTAGAAGGATGTTGCCTATTGTGCTCTCAGATCGAGATGTAGGCAACCAGACCTTTCTAGAATGAAGGATTTTTTATGCAAAGTATGATTATATAATTAGTCTAAATGAAGATCATGCATTAGTCTAAGAAATAAAAGGTACTAAGCTAAATGTATGCATCTTTAATCTAAATGAGAATTTAAAAATGATAGCAATATGAAAGAAAGAAAGAAAATGAGTACTTAGTTTGATAGCAATTCAATAAAATTCTACTTCTAACTCCCATAATGAGGGATTTGGGGTCCGTTAAATAGAATCTAGGAATTTATCAATGGTCAAGATCAATTTGGATGGATGGTTAAGATCAAAGAGAAGATTCAGTTAAAATGGAAACTTCCTTGTGCAGGTGAAGTCAACTTTTTCAAATCTAAGTGTGAGTAGTTGACTGAGCTTTTCATGAGTGTGAAAACAAGTTAACTAAATTAATTCCAATTTGAGGGATAATCCACTAAAAGTTTCCATTTTGGAACTGAACAGAAGATTTTGAGGATATTATTTAATTTAATAAAGTGAGATATTGTTGGAATTAAAGATAGAGTAACTAAGAGGGGGGGTGAATCAGTTACTGCGAAAAATTAATCCACTAATCCCTTAGATGTCTTAAAGATCTAGTTACTATTTTTACTTGGTAAACAACTGTTGTAACTTGGTAAATTAAACTATTACTTTCTTTTCAAGTAATCATGCATGGAATTGAAAATAAAGTGAACACAAGAGACATTGGATTTAATGTGGAAACCCAATATGGTAAAAACCACCAAGTAACTAGTCACCAATTTTCACTCTTTTGAAGTAAGCCCTGTTAGGAGCCAACCCTATTAAAGGTTACAATACACACTATTAGGTATGACCTTGCTAGAGTATTTAATCACCCTTTTAGGAGTGGCCTTGCTAGAGGTCTTTAGAAAAATTCAACTGAACTGTCACCTTGTTAGAGGATTTACAAAATGGCTATTAAACCAACTATGTTAAGAGATTTGAAATCACTACTACAATGGTTAGAAAGTAACAATGAATTGACTTGAACAAGATGCAACTGAATTTTCTAGATATAGGTCTCTAATCAGCATCATTAGATCCTCCTTGATCAAATATGACTCTTCTGCTCCTCAATGATCTCTGATCATTCTTCAAATTTTCTTCCACAATAATCAATCTTCATATCACATTAACTTCTCATATCTCCATATCATACCTCTTTGAATTTGCAACTTGACTTATTACTTATACCATTCAGATTGTCAAGTCAGCTCATTTACATGTTACATTTACCAATAAACCATTCATCAGTTGGCTATAGATATTATTCTTAAACAAATAAATGTGCTTTACTAGCCAACCCTGCTCGGTAAATATTGCTTCTAAGAATTTCTAGAGTTAACCTTCATGACTTGGTTAAGATTACAATATCTTAAAATCCTTTGGCTATTGAGTTTACTTGGTAAGAACTCCTTTTACCAAATTACCTTTGATGACCAAGTTAACTCGGTAAGAACTATTTCTGTCATATTTTCTTCGATTACCAAGTGATCTCGATAAGAACTAATTTTGTCATGTTTTCTTTGATTACTGAGTAAGCTCGATAAGAACTAAATTTCTTTGTTTACCTTGAAAGCTTGGTAACTAGCTGTCTACTCGGTAGACACTGCAAGCTATCTTTACTAACCATTTGGGCTCAGTAGACACTGTCTATTGCCTTTCTGACCTTCTGAGCTTAGTAGACACTATCTATTGCCTTGCTGACCTTCTGAGCTTGGTAGACACTGTCTATTGCCTTGCTGACCTTCTAAGCTTGGTAGACACTGTCCTTTGTTTTGTTGACTTTCTGAGTTCGATAGGCATTATTTGATGACTGATATGACATTTGTGTGATATCAAAGACAACACACAATTGAACAGTTGTATCCAACAATCTCCCTCTTTGGCGTTGATGGAAACCAAACATGTCATAGCAGAATGAAATTTGAAAACAAGTCTTTTTAATGACAAAACTCCCTCTTACATATAATCTCTCCCTCTTATACAAACTCTTATTATTTGCAAATTTCAAAAAGATATGAAAATATATATTCTTCCTCTTTGACAACACATGCCAAAGATAAATCAAAACAACCGAATAGCATTGTACCTGATGTACTGATTCATATGCAATGTCATCATTGGTTTGCTGCATCAACTGATAGATCTTCAATTCTGTTCCTATTGATGCATCACTAAACTATATTTTAGTGAGCTTCAGATAGGGGAATGACCCCTAACTTACCTCTTAGATACAAGAATGCATCCTTAGGTAAAGGCTTTGTGAATATGTCAGTAATTTGTTCCTTTGTATGCACATATTCCAATCTTGTTTCCTTTTCTTGCACCAATTCTCTAACAAAGTGATATTTTATGGCAATATGCTTGGTTTTAGAATGCATCACTAAATTTTTGGAGATGTTAATTGCACTTGTGTTATCACAAAACATAACAACTGGTTCTTTGATTTCTTGTTTCATACCTTCTAATAGTTGTTTATACCACACAATGTTTGAACAATTCACTGCTGCTACAACATATTCAGCTTCTTCTGTGGATTGAGATGTACAATTTTTCTTTTTTCTTGTCTAAGAAACCAATATTTTTTCGAGAAAGAAAGTTCCTCCACTTGTGCTCTTCCTTTCATCAATATTTCCTACCCAATCTACATCAGTAAACACCTTTAAATCCAATTTTCCCCCAAGTTTATACCATAATCCATATTCTTCAGTTCCTTTCAAGTATCTCATGATCCTTTTGATTGCCATCATGTGATTTTCTTTTGATTTTGCTAAGAATCTTGCTACAATTCCTACTGCAAGGGCAATGTCTAGTCTTGTGTGCACTACATACTACAATTGTCCAATCATAGATCTATACAATGTCTGATCCACTTCCTTTGATTCATCATCCTTGGTGAGTTTTAATCCAGTAGACATAGGAGTCCCAACTAGTTTGTAATCTTCCATAGCAAACTTTTTTAGTATCTCTTTGATGTATTTAGATTGAGTGATGTAGATGCCATTCTTATTCTATTGAATTTGAAGACCAACAAAGAATTTGATCTCACCAAAAATTGACATTTCAAATTCCTTCTTCATTTGTTCTAAAAATTATTTGCAAAGATCATCATTTCTTGTGAACAAAGTATCATCTACAAATATTTCTACCAAAATAATCTTATTATCTAGTCCTTCTTTTATGTACAAACTATTGTTTTCATTAGTTCTTTGAAAACCAATCTGAATAAGATAGTTATGCAATCTTTCATACCATGCTCTAGGGGCTTGTTTCAGACCATATAATGCTTTATGCAATTTGTAGACCATGTCCTTCTTGTCTAGATCAACAAAACCTTCAGGCTGCTCAATGTAAACCTCTTCCTCCAATATGCCATTGAGAAATGCTAACTTGACATCCATCTGATAAAATTTGTATCCTTTGTGTGCAGCATATGCAAGTAAGGTTCTGACACCTTCCAATCTTGCAACAAGAACAAAACTTTCTCCATAGTCTACACCTTCTTCTTGAGAGTATCCTTTGCATACTAGTCTAGCTTTGTTCCTTGATACCTTACTATCTTCATTTAGTTTATTTCTGAATACCTACTTTGTTCCAATCACATTCTTGTCTTTGGGTCTAGGTACAAGAGTCCATGTTTTGTTTTTCTCTATCTGTTCTATCTCTTCATTCATAGCTTCAATCAAACTTTCATTGTTTAGTGCATCTTTGACATTTCTAGGTTCAAAATCAGCAAGTAAACAAGTGCCTTTCAACTTACTTCTTGTCATTGTTTCTTCTAATTTATCACCAATGATATGATCTGGTGCATGATGCTTTCTGACATACCTAGCTAACATAGGCTCCTTTCCTTTTGAATGACTTGCATTGTTATCCTTCTATATCTCAACTTTTGATTCTGATTTAGGTTGCTCGGACTCAATAGATGCTAACTGGGTAGCTTTTGTTTGCAACTCGAGTTCTTACAGCTCAGTAGATGTTGACTCAATTTGAACTTCTTGTAACTCGATTAATGAAGACTTGGGAGTTGAGGATTCATGATTGATAGGTATACTTGGCATTGTATAAGGTTTAATGTAAACAAATCTTCTGTAGTCTTCAGGTTCCTTCTTGCTTTCTTCTTCTTTTCTTTCTACAAACTCATCAACTTTCACATGTGCACTTTCTATGACTTTGTGAGTAGATAAGTTCAAACATCTATATGCTTTGCTTTTGCAAGATTATCCCAAAAATATTCCCTCATCACTTTTTACATCAAATTTACCTTTTCTAGATTATTTCAAAATGTAACATTTTCTTCCAAATACCTTTAGATAACTTACATTAAGTTTGTAGCCATACCATAATTCATAGGGTGTTTTGAATGAGTCCTTTTTCAGCTATACTCAATTCAAGGTATGAATTGTAGTGTTGATATCTTCCTTCTAGTATTTGATAGCAATGCCTTTCTCAATAAATAAGGTTCTTACACAATCCATTATAGATCTGTTCCTTCTTTTTGGTATTCCATTTTTTTCTAGAGTTCTAGGTGCTGAAACCTATATTTTGATTCCTCTTTCAATGCAAAAGTTATTGAACTCATGTGAAATGAATTCACCACCTTTTTCAGACCTTAAGAATTTTAGTCTTTTTCCTATTTCCTTTTCTACTCTGGCCAAATACCATTTGAACTTTTCAAATGCTTCTGATTTCTCTCTAAGGTACATGACAGTCATCATTCTTGAATAATCATCAACAAACAGAATGAAGAATTTTTCACTAGTATAACTTTCAATGCCAATAGGTCCACACAAATTAGTATGCACAATTTCTAGAAATTCTTCAGTCTGATAGTTCTTACTTTTAAAACTAGTCTTTCCCATTTTACCAATTTGACAATTCTTGCATAGACCAACCTCAGGTTTCTTTATGTTAGGAATACCTCTTAATTTCTTGAATTTACTAATCTTTATTAAGTTGTAAAAGTTTACATGACACAACCTCCTATGCCATAACTAGCTTTCTTCAATTTGAGGAATGAAACATGAGCATTCACCAAGTTTAAGATAAAATAAGTTACCTTTTGTTTGAGTGCCAGATCCAATCAGCTTTCCTTTGCCATCCAAAAATCTTGCCTTTCCATGCATGAATTCTACCTTGAATCCATTATTAAGTAGTTGTGCCACACTCAACAAATTTTTTTTAGTCCTTCTACCCAATATGCATTATCACACACAAGTTCCTTGGTTAGTGAGATTCTTCCTTTTCCTTTTATACAACAAGGTTCATTGTTACCAAATCTTACACTGCCACCATCATAGTCTTCAAAGTATTCAAACTTAGTTTTATCACCAATAATTTGATGAGAAAAACCACTATCTATGATACATGTATCATTTTTGCTCATATGAGAAATTAGTGCCATTTCTTCATCATTATCAGATTCATCTTTTATAGAAATGTAGACAATTTCGTCTTCTTCTTCATTATTAGAATCATTAGAATCTTTTGCCATAAAACATGTTTTCTTACCTTTATCCTTGAATTATTTGATGTCTTTCTTGCCATTGTACTTGTGACCTTTCTTCTCATCTTTGTTTTGCTTATTTGGGCACCTAGCAGCAATATGTCCAATTTCTTCACAAGAGAAACAGAGGAACTTTACCTTTGTATTTTCCTTTGCCTCTTGAATAGTTTATTGCTAGTAGAGCTTCAACCAATTCAAGATCACTGTCTAAACTCTGTTCTAATTCTTCATCACTTTCTAATTGTGGTTCCTTCATCTTTTTCCCTTTTTCTTTGAGTGAAAGTTTTGCTTCAAATGCTGATTCCACATTCTTGGCAGCTAGAACATAGTTGCCATAGTTGTCTAGTTCAAATGTAGTCAATCTTCCAACTATGTCCTCTAAATTTATTTTATGATTTGCTTCACATCTCCTTTCTTGAATTGCAGAAAGTCTAATTGCATAAATAGGAAGTAGAGTTCTAAGAACTTTACTTATAGTTGTCTCCTCACTGATATCTCCTCTAGATGCTTTGATTGCACTAACACATGCTTTAACTCTCTCAACATACTTTGAAATATTTTCATCCTCTCTCATCCTCATTTGATCAAATTTCCCTCTCAAACTTTTTGCTTTGGCTCTTCTCACATTATCATTTCCTCCATAGATTTCTTTCAGCTTGTTCCACATTTCAAAGGAAGTTTTGCAATCCTTGATGTCATCAAATTCTTCATAACTCAAAGAAGATGCTATATATATCATCATGTTATTGTGAGTCTTCTTTTCAGCAATATCATTGATAGATAATGTACCAAAAGGTTCTTCATATTTTTCATCAAAGTACTGCAGCCCTATATCACCAATGGAAGCCAGATGAAGCCTCATCAATCCTTGCCATGCTAAGAAGTTGTCCCCGTTAAGTCTTGGAATTTCCCTTTTGTAAGACATCCTGATCTTTAGCTTAGATCCTTGAAATATTTTCCTGTAAGCACCAATAGCTCTAATACCAATTGTTGGAATTAAAGATAGAGTAACTGAGAGAGGGGGTGAATCAGTTACTGCCAAAAATTAATCCACTAATCCCTTAGATGTCTTAAAGATCTAGTTACTATTTTTACTTGGTTAAAAACTGTTGTAACTCAGTAAATTAAACTATTACTTTCTTTTCAAGTAATCATGCATGTAACTAAAAATAAAGTGAACACAAGAGACACCAAATTTAACATGGAAACCCAATATGGGAAAAACCACCAAGTAACTAGTCACCAATTTTCACTCTTTTGAAGTAAGCCCTGTTAGAAGCCAACCCTGTTAAAGGTTATAATACACACTGTTAGGTGTGACCTTGTTAGAGGATTTAATCACCCTGTTAGGAGTGGCATTGCTAGAGGTCTTTAGAACAATTCAACTAGAATCTCACATTGTTAGAGGATTTACAAAATGGCTGTTAAACCAACTCTGTTAAGAGATTTGAAATCACTGCTACAATGGTTAGAAAGCAATAATGAATTGACCTGAATAAGATGCAACTGAATTTGCTGGATATAGGTCTCTATTCAGCATCATTAGATCCTCCTTGATCAAATATGACTCTACTACTCCCCAATGATCTCTAATCATTCTTCAAATTTACTTCCACAATAATTAGTCTTCATATCGCATTAACTTCTCATATCTCCATATCATACCACTTTCAATTCGCTACTTGACTTCTTAATTATACCATTTAGATTGTCAAGTTGGCTCATTTACATGTTACATTTACCAATAAACCATTCATCAGTTGGCTATAGATACTATTCTTAAACAAATAAATGTCCTTTACTAGCTGACCCTGCTTGGTAAATATCGCTTCTAGGAATTTCCAGAGTTAACCTTCATGACTCTGTTAACATTACAATATCTTAAAATCCTTTGGCTGCCAAGTTTACTTGGTAAGAACTCCTTTTACCAAATTACCTTTGATGACCGAATTAACTTGGTAAGAACTATTTCTTTCATATTTTCTTCAATTACTAAGTGATCTCGGTAATAACTGCTTTTGTCATGTTTTCCTTGATTACTGAGTGAGCTCGATAAGAACTAAATTTATTTTTTTACCTTGAAAGCTTAGTAACCAGCTATCTACTCAGTAGACACTGCAAGCTATCTTTACTAACCATTTGGGCTCGGTAGACACTGTCTATTGCCTTGTTGACCTTCTAAGGTCAATAGACATTTTCTATTGCCTTACTGATCTTCTAAGCTCGGTAGACTCTATCCTTTGCTTTGTTGACTTTCTGAGTTCAGTAGGCATTATTTGATGACTGATATGACATTTGTGTGACATCAAAGACAACACACAATTGAACAATTGTATCCAATAAATATGACCTAATAAATGCCTTTTTCATTTAATTGAATAATCCCATTCAATTAATTAAAGTGAGCATAAATATTAAATTAAATATTTTAATTCCTTAGTACATTAGCCTTAGGATATAATTTAATTTCATTAAAGGTTTAAACACTTCAAATTAAATTAAATATTAATCAATAGGTTTAATGTGACTAATTCAAGTCAATATTTTAGGAATTAAATAAGTTGCCTAATTAATGTAGATTAGAGTTTTCTACCTTTGACAATTAAGTCAAGTAACAAAAATCAAAAGAAGAATTGCCTATTAAAATAGGACTTAGGAGTTGCTTGAAATAGACCAGAATTGGTTAACATGGCAATGAGAGAATTTTGGGGTATTACAGAAGGAAGTGAAAAGGCATTTAAAAATATGATGTATTGGACATTATTTTAAAAATTTAATGGTTGGAGAAGTTGAAAGAAGAAGTGGAATAAAGATAAGGTTGTATTTGTGAGTTTTATGACAATTTTCTATGTAAATTTCTAGAAATCCAACAATCTTTTCTATTGGTACAAATTCATATGGAAATATACAAACCTTTAACTTATAGTTTTAGAAATATATTTGAGTTATCTTTATTCTAGTTCTAGTTTGACCAAATTATATTAAGTTTTTCAAAAGTTATGGCCAATTTGGTGACTTCAGGTTTGACTCTATCCTAGAGTTAGCAGCTTTAGGAAAATTTTAATAATTTTTATTCCAAAAAAATTTTGAGATGTAAATTAGAGAAAACATTTTTGACTCATCCTAAATCCATCTCATAAAAGGAATTTGTGATATCTTTTAATTTGTAAAAGTTATGAGAAGATATTGGAAGTGTTTTGATATTGTCCAGCTCATTAATTTTGTTGAAAATGTCCATTATTAAAGCCTCTTGAGTTTTAATCCCAAAAGAGATGTTTGAAAACTATAAATCTACATCAAGAATAGAAGAAGGAAATGTGATAACAATCAGATTTTAGAAGGCAATTAGAATGTAGAAGGCACAAAGGTATGACATTAAATCAGTCAGACTACTTAGACTCACGTGTATACATTGTTCATTATTTATTTATTTAGCATAAGTTAAAGTTTTTGTACTTATATTTTTGAACTAAGTCATATATTTATGGGGAGTACTCATATTTGTAATGATCTAATTATGACAAATTTTTTTTCCACTAATGTCAAAGGAGGAGATTGTTTCTCTCTCTAACATTATTTGCTATTAGTGTCACACACTTAGTAATTTACTAGGAAGAGTCAGATGGTCATCACTACAACTAAGTAACTCTTTATAGGTTGAGTCATGTAAAGACTTGTGTGCATCGAGTTATATAGGAATAAAGAAATTATGTGGTCACCAAGTATTCTCAATGTAAGTTGAGTCTAATGTTGACCAAGGATTTCAAGCTTATGCAAGATAATTCATATAGAAGGTACCAAGCATAGAAGTGACCAAGTGTCAGCGGCAAATATAGTGAGTGTTGAGTGTCATAAACACTAAGTGTCAAGCAACATAGAATTTATATTCAAGTCAAGAATGATACAAACTTTGAGGTAAACCATTTTAGGCTGTTATGGGTATGATAGTTAATATTTTTAGAGATTGTTACATATATTTTTATGCATTTTATTATGTGAATCACAGATCCCTATATAATGTGATGAAAAAATCAAATGGAGAAGCAAAACAAGGAAGCATCTAGAAAACTCTTTATGGAATCTTTAAATAGGGAAGAACTCAACCTATTTTGACCTAGGTAAATGGTGATGTATGAAGGACTAAACATGTTATTCATGTAATTAAAGTGTGAATGTGTGAACATTGTAGAAGAGGCAAATAGATCTAGTATTATAGAACAAAGAAAGTGACCTAGTCAAGCAGTAAAGGAAAGAAGAGCCATATCATATTAGAGATCATACCAAATTGCAAAGAGGATATCCAATATCATCTTGTCAAAAAAAATCAAGGATCAAATACTAAATCAGTTTTAATAGATTGAGTTAGGGTAAATCTCTTAATAGAGTGGTTTTAATAGATCTTTCTAAATCTCCTAATAGAGTCCTTACTTTGTTATAAGTGTGAAATCCTCTAACAGGGTGAGATCTAATAGTCTCAAGATATTTTAATAGGGCAGACTCCTCATAGGGTAGATCATTGGGTATGGTCAAACATTGTAACCCTAGTAGGTTAACTTTATTATGACATTAGTGATGATTTGTGGGTGTCATCCCCACTCTAGTATTACCTTCATTCTGAAGTGTTTCTAGGAAAACAAAATCTTTGTTTCATGTGATTTTTTTCATGCATGTGAATGATAGATTAGATCTATATGCTATTACTATTTGAGTTTATAAGTTGTACATGCATAAGCAATTGGATATGAGATGGTAAACGTGTTGAATGCATTATAGAATTGTTGAAAAGGTTAAAGTGTTATAGATCCTATTTCATCCCCCTCTCAGTATCTTGGTGTCCAACTAAGATCCAATAGTAGTTTCATCCTCAATTAAATACTAAGTTTTGTACAACTTGAATAGGTAATATTTTCCCCATTTGAAAGTGCTTTCCTATCAAACTGCCATTATTTTCCAAGGGGAAGATTGTAAGTATGCATAGTTAAGATATCAAATAGAATCCTATCCTTATATACCCCTATATTAAATTATATCCAAGATTGTTTTTTTATTACTAAATGTTTCTCCCTATTCAACCAAGAGATTCTATAGGGGTTATTATGAGGCATAATCTCTAACTATAAGTTGTTGGCATCTTTTTTAGAGATTATATTATCAATACAGCTAGAATCAATAATCGCTAACAAAACTTACATTGTACCTTTCAATTGATCCTAAAAATGATCACCTTCAAGGTGGATCAATCTTCTCTACAGTAACTACTTCCTTAATTAGAG
The DNA here is from genome assembly GCA_028749045.1 of Cupressus sempervirens. Classification (NCBI taxonomy): domain Eukaryota; kingdom Viridiplantae; phylum Streptophyta; class Pinopsida; order Cupressales; family Cupressaceae; genus Cupressus; species Cupressus sempervirens. The sequence continues at coordinate 751,705,712 of CM053791.1, forward strand.
TTCTTCTTATCATAAGGGTCTCTCCCACTTTTGAGGCTAAGTTCAATTCATGAGAAGTAACAATTCCTACATCATCATTAACTAATGTATTCCTTCTCTCTACATTATGGGAAGTTGAGGATTTTTTAGGACAACAATATGAAGGATTCCCTAACTAGTTGCATTTGAAGAATTTCATGTTCACAAATCTAGATCCCCTACCTAATCCATTTTCTCCATCTCTACCATGAAGTCTTCTTCTTGTAGATAGCCAAATATGATTACACCCTTAGGTAATAGTATTTAGTCATCTCCTAGGACATTACTAATTAAATATTTATTATTTAATTAATTAATCATCATCCCCTAGTTTATTTATTTATTTAATTAACTATATTCCAATTGATAAAATCAAATAATAACCCAAAATCAATTTATCAATTAAATCCCTATTCCTCTATTAAATTAAATAAATTCTCAAATCTATTTTAATCCCCTATTTATTAAATAAATCATTTAATAAATTATTTAAACCCTTAAAACATGATCCATTATCCCTATCCTAACACATAATCCAAACCATCCATCCATACTAACCTCACTTAGCCACCTAACCAACCCATTCCATGAAAGCTAAGCTACTTTCCCCCTAACCCCCCTATCCAAACTAACTTTAATACTCACCCTAAACATGTGCACAACTTTAAGCAAGGGTTAAGACTTGCTAACCCAAGCCAAAGTCAACAAGTCTCCATTAACCTCTTTCATCCCTATACAAGAGCATTAATGGCTCTTACATGCCATTAATTTATCTTACATCCATCTTTATGTCTCTTACATCTCTCTTACATACTCATCCTCCCTCATTACTCCCTTTTACCAACACTTATCCCATCCCCTCACACTCATCCTCCTTGTGACAAGTGTGACTCCCCTATTGGCTCTAAACAAGCACAATTCGTGTACTTCCCTTTCAAAGTATCTTAGCCCTCCCTCACCATTCTTCCATACTTGCATCCAAACCCTCCATTTCTCTACCCCTTAGCCTATAAATAAAGCCCTTCCCTCTCACAATCCATCAATCCACTTTTATGCAAACTTATAATGTCATTTTAAGAGCTTAAAAGCTACCAAAATACCATCATAATGTTGAAATGCATCCACACCTCCATTGTTGAAACCCTCACCCATCTATACACACTTGGTAAAAGTCTCACCTATTAGAAGCTTGAGCATACCATGAGCATGCATCCCCATCCATCAGGGACATATCTATGTCATCGTAGGTTATATCATCAGGATCCTACCATTCTTGGTTTTCCTTCTTTCTTGGCAACCTTGGTCCTATCATAAGTGTTAACTATTTAGTTTTGTATATACTTTTTTTATTAGTTAGTATTCATTTTTTTACACTACTAGATTAGGAGATACATTTTGGCACACCTAGTGGACCCTGCATTTGGGTCACTATAATCATACTTTTGCTTGTTAATTTTTGAACTAACCAAACTAATGTTTTGTGCTCATTTGTGCACACAGGTAGTTTTTTGACTTTTTGGTAGGCACCAAGGTCTCTTATTAGAAACCACACTCCCAGCCATGAAAGAAAATTCCAATTTAAGCAACATTTTAGGAGCCTTTTTTCATGATCTCGTAGCCCTAAAATTGCAAGCCTGCAGTGTGGGATTGTGGTCCTAAATCCACAGAAACGTGAACCAATGATGGTAGGATTTCTCTCTAGCTCAAACCCCACCACCACATGCCATTAAAAACACCCCCATCATTCCACTGACCCTATTCCCATGGGAATGCTAGTTTTTACTAGCAAGATAACTATAAAAACCTATCAGAATGCTTGACCAAAATAGTCAAGCCCAGAAATCTTGTTTTATCTTCCATACCCAATCCTATGAATACACTTGCTAGTGGGAACACCTTCTAAAAACCTATGAGATCGCTCTTTCATGGGATTGCACTATGAGTATTTTTCTCATGGCCTAGTTTTTTCTTGTTTTCACCAGTCTCTGTACCACGATTAAATTTTTAGAAAATTTTCACATATATATATATATTTTTTTTTCTATAGTCAAGCTTTCATTTTGGAATTTTTTTGGTGGCTAATCAAATTTCCTTTTTTGTAGCATTACAGATTGGAGCATCTTAACACCTAACCATATCTTTTACAGGCTTTTCTTAGAATGAACTTGAATGTCTAAACAAATTTTCATTGAATGAATGCTTCTCAAATCAATCTTGAATGCCATGGACTAAATTTTCATTTTTTATTGGAATGCATGATTAAAAGAAAAAACACCATCTTGAATGCCAAGGTACTAATAATCATTTCTATCCCTCACACTATTAGATTATGGTGACTAATCAGTTTCATAAATTCTTTGGGGCTCAGGGCATCACCCCAAAAAAAAAAAAAAATTGGGCCCTATTTTATTGAGATTTTGGGCCAACATGTAATTATTAATTATAACCCTAAAGAGGTAAAAATACTTGTATAAAAGAGCTTAGGGCTAAGAACTGTTATATAGTTGTGATGCAAAATTGGTTCTCGTGGTGGTATTGAGCTATAAGGGGTTATAGATTGTAATCAAGTTATAATCACTAGATTGTAATAATATCAAACTTGTTGTTTGGTAGATGTAGCCTAGGGATTGGGTGAACCATGTTAAATCTTGGTGCCTTGTGTTTTTTTCTATGTGATCTATTATTTTATGTTATTGGTTATATTTGCATGTAATTGTTATTTCTATCCATGGTTTAATCCTAACAAGTGATATCAAAGCCTAGTTATTTTTTTAGTTATCCTCTATAGAAAATTCTCATGGTTGAGTGGGAGTCTCATGATTGAGTGGGAGTGATGGCAGATGAGGGTAAGTTGAGGGTTGACAGGTTTAATGGGTAGAACTTCCAGTTATGGAAGATGCAAATGGAAGACTATCTTTATTAGAAGGATTTGTGGAAGCCATTGGAAGGCAAAGCCAAGAATCAAGGATCTATGTCAAATGATGAATGGGATTTTTTAGACAAAAAGGAACTTGGAAGCATTTGATTATGCTTCGCACCATCAGTGGCATTTAATATTTTAAAAGCAAAGATGATAGAAGAATTGATGCAAACCCTAGTGAAACTATATGGAAAACCCTCCACTTCAAACAAGGTATTTCTCATGAAGCATTTATTTAATATGAAAATCATAAAAGGTGGATCTATTATAGATCATTTAAATGAGTTTAATACTATTATTAGTTAGTTATCTTCTATGGGTATCAATTTTGAGGAGGAAATCAGGGCTCTCTTGATTTTGTGTTCTTTGCTTGAAAGCTAGAATGGCTTGGTAATGGCTATGAGTAATTTTGTTCCTAGGTCTAATACCCTAATATATGATGATGTGATCGGTGTTTTTTTAAGTGAGGAAACTCATAGGAAAATCTCAGGTGGATCTACATCAGGAAGTGCTTTGAATGCACAAAGTAGGGGCAGAACGACTGAGAGAGGAAGTAATTTCTGAAATCATGGGAAATCAAGAGGAAAGTAAAAGGGGAGGAGATCTCAATAGAGAGGACTAAATGATTGTTGGTACTATGGAAAACTAGGTCATAAAAAGAAACATTGTTGGAATCAAAGGAAAAATGAAGGAGATAAACTAGATGGAGACAAGGAGGCAAATTTGGTAAGTAACAAATCTAAAGAGGATGCTTTGCTTTGTCTTTAGAAAGTGTTGATGATTCATGGGTTTTAGATTCTGGTGCTTCATTTCATGCTACACATCATAGAGGTTATTTTATTAATTATGTCTAAGGGGATTTTGGGCTTGTTTATTTGGGGGATAATGAACCCTGTTAGATTGTTGGGAAGGGAAAAATTAAGATTAAGTTGAAGAATGAGAATCATTGGCTACTACATTAGGTAAGCCATGTTCCAAGGCTGAGTAGGAATTTAATTTTAGTAGGACAACTTAGTGATGAGGGTTGTGTAGTTACTTTTAATGATAAAAATTGGAAGCTTTCAAAAGGTTCCCTTGAAGTAGCAAAAGGTGTGAAAGTAGGCACCTTATATCTTTGTATAGGTCATATTGTTCCTTCTACTTTAATTGTTTCAGAGAAAAATGATTGTTCAAGAATAATTGTTGTAGTTGAGTAGGGAGAACAAATAGCTACTGTAGATTCTAATACAGAGCTGTGGCATAATAGACTTGGCCACATGAGTGAGAAAGGTATGAAAGTACTTCATTCAAAAAAAAAATTACTAGGTCTAAACTGTGTTAATATGGATTTTTTTGAAAGTTGTGTGTATGGAAAAAAAAAGAGAGTGAGTTTTGTAAAGATTGGGAAGGAAAATAAAAAGGAAAAATTAGAGCTTATGCATACAGATGTATGGGGAATGGCTCATGTATCTTCCCTTGGTGGATTTAATTATTATGTTACATTTATTGATGATGCAACTAGAAAAGTATGAGTTTATTTCCTTAGATAGAAATTTGATGTAGTTCAAACTTTTAAGAAATGGAAATGCTTGGTTGAAAATGATATTGGTAAGAAATTAAAATGTCTCAAATTTGATAATGGTGGTGAGTATTGTAGTCATGAATTTGAAGATTATTACTTCACTAATGGTATTTGTAGACAAAAAACTATTCCAAGGACTCTATAGGAAAATAGAGTGGCTAAACACGTGAACATGACTGTAATGGAACATGCAAGGAGCACGAGGTTGCATGCTAGGTTTCCCTTAGACATGTGGGTAGAGGCTGTCAATACTATTGTATATTTAATTAATAGAGGTCCCTCTACTCCTTTGGGTTGTGCTATTCCAGAGGAAGCATGGACTGGTAAGAAAGTGAGTTATTATTTTCTCAAAACCTTTGGCTGTGAAGCATTTGCTCACATAGATTCTAAAAATAGAACCAAGCTAGAAGCTAAGTCAAAGAAATATGTATTTTTTGGATATGGCATTAATGAGTTTTTTTCTAGGCTTTTGGATTTTGAAAATCATAAAATTTTAAGAATCAAGGATTTCATATTCAATGAGAAAGTGTTGTACAAAGATTTTTTGTAGCAACATGAGAAGAAAGAAGATGATTATGCAGTGCTGGATGATACTCCATAAGTTGATGTTCCAACCATTCCTCATGATTTGAAACAACTACAACAACAAATACCACACACACCAGTGAAGGTTAGATGGTCAACAAGGCAAATTAGGCCTCCAAAAAAATTCTCTCCCTCTTTGTATCCAATTTTACTTACTGATGTCGATGAACCTAAATGTTATAATGAAGCTATGTAGGTGGATACTAAGATTTAGTGGGGGTCTACAATTAAAGACAAAATGGACTCTTTGCTGAAGAATAAGACATGGGATTTATGCAAGTTGCCTACAGGTAAAAGAGCTTTACAAGTTAAGTGGTTTTATAGGTTGACAAAAGGGGAAGGAGGTAAGAAAATATTTAAAGCTAGGTTAGTTGCAAAAGGATTTGCACAAAAAAAGGGTATTAATTTTGAGGAGATATTTTCTCCTATTGTTATGATGACTTCTGTCTATACTGTTTTAAGTCTTTGGCTACTAAAGATTTGCATTTAGAGTATTTTGATGTTAAAAAAACCTTCCTTCATGGTGAATTGGATGAAGAGATATATATGGCTCAGCCATAGGGATTTGCAGTCAAAGGTAAGGAGAACTTAGTGTGCAAATTAAAAAAAAGTTTATATGGCTTGAAACAGGCACCCTGATAATGGTATCTAAAATTTGATAGTTTTATACATGAGCATGGATTCAATAGGTGTCATTCAGATTATTATGTTTATTTTAAGAGGTTGAATGATGAAAGCTACATTATTTTATGTTTATATGTTGATGATATGCTTATAGTTGGGTCTAACATGGATCATATTAAGGGGCTAAAATGCCAGTTAGCACATGCATTTGCTATGAAGGATTTGGGAGTAGCAAAAAAAATCCTTGGTATGAAGATTTGTAGAGATAGGAAGAATAAAACATTGATTCTATCTTAGGCTAATTATGTGGAGAAGGTGTTACAATGTTTCTCTATGGAGAATGCTAACGCTATCAGCACACCTTTACCTAGTCATTTGAAGTTGACTAAGGAGATGTTTCCTAAGACATAGGAAGAGAAGGATAAGATGTCCAAGGTACCTTATGTTTTAGTTGTAGGAAGCTTGATGCATGCTATGGTATGTACTAGGCTAGATATTGCACATGCAGTGGGAGTTGTTTGTAGACATATGAGTCATCCAAGAAGTGAGCATTTGAATGCTATCAAACGGATTCCCAGATATTTGAGAAGAACATCTAATAAGTGTTTATACTTTGGGGGCTATACTACTAATTTATAGGGCTATGTTGACTCAAATTTGGTAAGGGATATTGATAGCAGGTAGAGTACTATAGGTTATGTCTTTACTATTGGTGGGGCAGCTGTGAGCTAGGTTTCTAGGTTACAAAAGGTTAATGCTTTATCCACTACAAAAGCAAAGCATGTAGCTACTATAGAGGTAGCCAAGCAGATGATATGGCTTCAATTCTTCTTGGAAGAATTGGGACACCCTCAAAAGGATAATTATTTGTTTACAAATAGTCAAAGTGCCATTCATCTTACAAAGAATTCAGCTCTACATTCAAAGACCAAACACATATAGTTGTGGTACCATTTCATTCGGTCAGTTTTGGAGGATGGATAGTTAAATCTAGAGAGGATACATACAAATAAAAATCCAACAGATATGTTGGCAAAGGTAGTAATGTGAGAGCCTCAAGGAGTAGTGGCATAGCTATAGGATCAGTCTCCAAGTGGGAGATTGTTAGATTGTGGTGACTGATTAGGAAAGTACTTTACATAATTCATAAATTCTTTGGGGCTTGAAAAAATAAATTTGGGCCCTATTTTATTGAGATTTTGGGCTTACATGTAATTATTAATTATAACCCTAAAGTGGTAAAAATATTTGTATAAAAGAGCTTAAGTTAGGTATTGTTATATAGTTGTGATGAAAAATTGGTTCTTGCGGTGGTATTGAGCTGTAAGGGGTTACAAATTGTAATAAGGTTATAATCATTGGATTGTAATAATATCAGACTTGTTTTCTAGTGGACATAGCCTAGGGATTGGGTGAACTATGTTAAATCTTGGTGTCTTGTGTTATTTTTTGTGTGATCTATTATTTTTTGTTATTGGTTATATTTTCATGTAATTGTTATTTCTATCTGTGGTTTAATCCTAAAACACACTTCAACTTTGGGGCTTAAAAAGAAATCACTCAATCTTGAATGCATAAATGAATTGACTCATTGGCTCGTTCCTTATCAAATTTCTCTTGTTGATGATGCTTGAACTTCTTATGTTGGTAAACTCTTGATTTTGATTATGTTGATGTTGATGTCAAGATGGAAAGAACCTTGTATGCCATAAACACAAGTGTCTTCAATCATAGATTAAAAAATATAAATCATTAATTGGGAACAAACAAGTATCTTTTAATCCCAAGATCACTTATGTGGTCTTGTTTTACAATTTTTAGGAGGCCTTCTTGGGGATTTCATCACCCTTAGGATGACCTCAACTCTAGCGGTCTGGCAAAGTATAAATATTGAGAGGTGAACTGAAAAACACCTCTCTTGGAAGCATAATTTTGTCACTCTTGGCTAAGCCCCAAAGAACTTTATACCTTTAGGAAGTAAAGGTGGAGATTTGGGTTATCATCTCCTCCTAGCTGTGTGGCATTATTTTCTTTCATCTATAGAATTGGGCCTCATGTACCTTGTGTATATTGAGAACAACTCTACCTAAGCTTGTATATCCTTGTAAAGCCTTATAGGGTTATTCATGTGTTTGATGTGTTTGACATGCTTGAGTTGTTCCAAAACCCTCCCCACATTTCAAAAACATTCCTTTTTCTAATGAGATCACTCATATGTCCTTTGAGATGATTGTTAGCAAGTCCATTTGCAACAACCCTAAGTCTACTCTACTTTATCCATTGGTAAATCATTCAACCCAAATGAAAGTCATACTTATCATAGCCACTGCCTCATCAGAGATTCATCCGAACTTCCCAAAACATTGTCATCCTAATCACATCCTTTCTTACATCATCCTAGTCTTCCAATATGCCTTCCTTATCATAAGATATCTACGTCTTCTTAGTCATTCCCCACCCCATTTTTCATATCCTCTAGAGTCAATATTTCCTCCTATCACATGCTCAATCCAAATCCAAATCTAAACTTACCTACTTATCCTAATCTATATTTTTGTATTCCTTCAAATTCATCCTTCATCCCCAAACATAATGTCACAATCCTATTATGATGAGTTTGGTTATCCCACTTATTTTCCCACTCCATCCTATTCCAATGATAATAAAGATCTTGTCAGATATGATGGGCATATTGAAAGCCTTAGAGATATTACTCCCAACATCCTCCAAAATCAAATCATTCCTCCATACTGGTCCACCATTCCTCCATGCATACCCACTAGTACTCCTTACCATGCCTTTGAAAATTCATTATTACACTCATCCTCACCTCCTTCCTATATTGTACCCACATATTCCACTTATACATTAGTCATATCTCCATCTTCCTCCACCTTCCTTTCTTAGTCTCCACCATTCTAGAACAATTCTTGTAGCTACATCCCTAGTCCAAACCCACCATTCCAATCTCCTCCAAACCACTTTCCAAATCCTTCAACCAATCCTAGTTATACACCAAATCACCTTAATCCCCTTACTCTTCCCAATCCAACACACAAATATTCAAGGAATTTTATAAGGAAACCCAAAGAAAATCCATCTCCCACACCCACCTTCCCTCTTACATCATCCTATTGATACCATCCCTATTTCATCCACCCCACTTATCAATCCCCTTCCATTTCCTACCTCTCATCAATTGAATCCCTCCAAATCCCATCTACATCTCATCCTCCTAGCATTACCCAAATCCCATGTAATAAACCTAATGATTCCATCATCCATCAACCCATCCCCATTACAGAACATCCTACCCATCCATCTACCTCACTTAAAGAAACCATCCATATTTCTCTTAGAATACCATCCACTCACATCCATCCCTATCAAGATCTTATCTAAAATCATGTTGAAATATCCCTTGACATAATAGATGATCCCACCATCTTACTTATTCCCCTACATGATCCACTTTCACCATTCACTCCATCCAAAGAGTAGTCACCATCCCATCTATATTTGAATCCTACCATCATACCTACTCCATCTCAAGATCCCTTCCCATCAGCCCATCCCATTCAAGATCCTATCCTTCCATCTCCTCTGTGTCATGATCATACATCTCCCATAATCCATGATGATAGATCCATAGAAGAATAAATATCAAATCTAAAGGTTTGACTCCTTCAACTAGTAATGGACTCACATCTTGTGTTCCAAACAATGAACATCATATTGAAGAAGGAAATAAAAGTTTATCTCTAGATGTTGGTATCCCTTCTATCCTTGCATGGTCACAAGTCCTTCCATCTTCAACCCAAAGTTCCCATCCCTCTTTCTCTACATCTTTTTTGGGCCCTTATCCTACTACTTCTTTCCAAACCTCCATTTTGGGTCCATATATCCCTTATCTAAATCCCCCATCTTTTCCATCCATTTTGGGTCCTTATATACCTAACATGAATCCTTTATCTCCTCCATCAATTTTGGGACCTACTCCTTCCTCATTTCCATCTATTTTAGGCCCATACCCTTCATTCCATCCATCCATTTTGGGCAATTATATGCATCCATATCCTATATTCAAATCCATCATTTCATCCTCTCAAATCCACAAGCTAGATCATTAAAGGCACTCATCCTTAAATCCCTTCCAACCTTCAACCTCTATCATTCCATTCATAAACCCTTTGTATCCTACATGCTCTTGTTCCCATACCATGGCTAGCAAAAGCATATTGGATGCAAAATTAAAAATTCATAAATCTACAAATCCAAAAAAATCCAAGTATCGTCATGTCCCTTCTAAAATACATGTCCCTAAAGACAAGAATTTGATCCAGATCAAAGAAAAAGTTAAGAGGCCACAAAGGCCCAAACTGAAAAAGTCAACAATCATGTGGATACCTAGGATGCTCATAAAAGAAATATGTCTCAAAGAAAAATCTTGATTGGCATCCATTCCCACTACTCAAAAAGCCTCATCTATTCATACTTTATCCAAATCTCCATATAAACATCCTTCATCCCCTCAATCCACTATTAGTCCATATACTTCTTATCCTAGATTTCCAATCCTCCATCTTCCATCTTTACTCTTAGTCCTTATATTTCTCATCCTCCATTTCTTCCTTGACCTCAGTCAACACCATATTTCTTGCTACTTCATCACCTTTCAAGGTGTGTGCCACTGATGATCTTTCCATCCATTTACCCAAAAGTCTTATGTCTTCCCATCCTTTATTTTCCAACTCCCACCCACCATTCCACTCCTTTAAATCCAATCCTTTTCCACCCATCATACCAACATCTAGGCATAAAAAATGTATCCAAAAAGTCAAAATAAAAAGCAAGTAAAGAAAAATAAGCATCCACTGGTGAAAACTTGGAAATTCAAGTGCCTTGGATAAGAACTATGATGAAAACTTGTCAAACAAGATTCATTCATAATCCCTTTATCCTCTAACTACTCTATATACTTGAGGGCACATTCCATCACCCACCATACCCATCTCATCCCCCATACCACCATATCTTATCCATTTCACCCACCATCCTCCTTTGGATCTTGATAACAATAAAGTCCACCACTAGATACACACTTTTGTTTATCCTTTTGACATCCATTTCCAATCAAATTTTGTCTCCACTCTTCCTTGCATATAATCCCTCCATTAGCCTCATCCACCTTTCCTTCTTACCTTCTACCTAATTTACCTTTTGCATCCTAGCTTCCATCTATCTCCCTTGTGTTCTTGTTGAGAAATCTTTCATCCTATCACACACCTTATCAAACCTCCTCATCAATAACATATGATAATTTGGGGAGCTATATTTCTTGGAGATCATGTTGTGTCCATCTTTCCACCCCCCTATTCTAGCCCTATTTTCATCTTTTCATCCACAAAAGCATTCATCTCCCCATCCCTATCTTTTCACATTCATCTACCTGAACCTTCTACTAGTCATACCCTTTTCTTCTATCCTTGCACTTCCCACCATCTTTCCCTCACTTGGTACATCCCTTGTCACTGGTATCTAGCTCTAGACTATCCCCATCTACCCAATGTCATCCATTCATATCCTACTACTCCTAGAGATGTACCATCCACTCACCATCCCATTACACATCTTTTTAATTCATCCCATCACCTTCTTAATCTTTTTCCCAACCTTGTTGCAATCCTTGGTCATACTCATTTCTTCTATCCTTGCACTTCCCACCATCTCTCCATCTTTCCCTTTCTTGGTACATCCCTTATCATTGGTATCTAGCTCTAGGCTATCCTCGTCTACTCAACATCATTCATTCATATCCTACTACTCCTAGACATCTACCATCCACTACACCATCCCATTACATATCCTTTTAACTCAGCCCATCATCTTCTAAATCTTCTGCCCAACCTTGTTGGAATCCTTGGTCATGCCCTTTTCTTCTATCCTTGCACTTCCAACCATCTCTCCATCTTTCCCTTGCCTAGTATATTCCTTGTCATTGGTATCTAGATCTAGGCTATCCCCATCTACCCAATGTCATCCATTCATATCCTACTACTCCTAGACATCTACCATCCACTACACCATCCCATTACACATCCTTTTAACTCATCCCATCACCTTCTTGATCTTCTTCCCAACCTTTTTGTAATCCTTGGTCATACCCTTTTCTTCTATCCTTTCACTTCCCACCATCTCTACATCTTTCCCTCACCTAATACATTCCTTGTCATTGGTATCTAGCTCTAGGCTACCCCCATCTACCCAATGTCATCCATTCATATCCTACTACTCCTAGAAATCTACCATCCACTACACCATCCCATTACATATCTTTTTAACTCATCCCATCACCTTCTTAATCTTTGAACCAACCTTGTTTCAATCCTTGGTCATACCTTTTTTCTTCTATCCTTGCACTTCTCACCATCTTTCCCTCACCTAGTACATCTGTTGTCATTGGTATCTAGCTCTAGGCTATCCCCATCTACCCAATGTCATCCATTCATATCCTACTACTCCTAGACATCTACCATCCACTTCACCATCCCATTACACATGTTTTTAACTCATCCCATCATGTTCTTAATCTTCTACCCAACCTAATTGCAATCCTTGGTCATAACCTTTTCTTTTATCCTTACACTTCCCACCATCTCTCCATCTTTCCCTTGCCTGGTACATCCCTTTTCATTGGTATCTAGCTCTAAGCTATCCCCGTCTACCCAATTTCATCCATTCATATCCTACTACTCGTAGAAATCTACCATCTACTACACCATCCCATTACACATCTTTTTAACTCATCCCATCACCTTCTTAATCTTTTATCCAACCTTGTTGCAATCCTTGGTCATACCCCAATCATCATCATTGGTATCCATCCTTCCCCCCTCCTTGTCTTCAAGTATATCATTCCCTTATCCACATCACCCTATCCACCCTCAATCCCTACTACCCCCTCATCCTAAGCTTTTTTTTCCTTGCTATCTCCTCATTCTTTCATCTACTATCTCCTCATCTTGAGCTTTTCCTCTGCTATCTCCTCATCCTAAGCTTTTCATCCAGTTTCTCTTCATCTTGAGCTTTTCATTTTCTATCTCCTCATCCTAATCTTTTCATCTACTATCTCCTCATCCTAAGCTTTTCATCTGCTATCTTAAGCTTTTTCATCTGCTATCTTAAGCTTTTTCATCTGTAAGCTTTTCATCTCCATTATCTTCTCATCCTACACTTTTCCTCTATCTCCTTATCCCATGCTTCTCCTCTATCTCGTTATTCCACACTTTTTTGCTATCTTCTCATCCCAAACCTTTCATCCACTATCTTCTCATCTTTATCTTTCCTGGTGCTATCCTATCATTTTGAGCTTTTGTACAATAGTGCCTTACACATACTTTGGTCTATCAGTTATTTATTCCCTATTCATCAATCCATAACTTGGTACCATTGTATATCTCTCATCTCTTTGTGTCAATTCATGTTTGATCATAAGTTGCAGTTCTCTTGGTTAGGTGCTCCAATGAATCCTCTTATGAGATTCCTTCTCATCAAAATGTTATCCTAAAAAGTTTTGATTAACAAGCTCATCCTAGTCCTTGATATTACCAATAGATCCTTGTAGGATCCATCCTTCCTCTCATCTAATCTTCATCCACCAATATATAGCCCTACCAATCTCTTTGGAAAAAGGTTAACTTTTTTATGGATTTACATTTTCTTTCAATTTATTTTCTTTCCAATATTTCAAGTTTGGTTCTTAAAGTAAATCTTCCAAGTGTTTTGGGTTGTTCCTTCCTCAAGGTCACCATGATCTTTTATATCATTGTGTGTTGCAAATAGGGAAATTTAAGATCAAGGTTTTGATCAGGTCTCTTTCATCTTATGAGTTAGTCGATTATGACCCTTGCATATTACAAACATGTCATCACTTGTGGTTACATGGTGCACTTGGAAAATATCGTTTGTTTATGGGTTACCTAGTATCATTTCCACTCTAATTCCTTTGGGATTCATGTGTGATGTTGGGGAAATCCTTGCATGTTTTTTTCATGTCAGTCCTATGTAATATTGGTACAAGGGCCTTAATGTTCTTCATAACCTTGGCATATACCCAATATTCCTATATCAAAATAAGTGCTCAACTAAATGGCGGTGCTCCCCCTTGGGATACCCCCATGCTCAAGCTTCAATGGATTACTTCACCCTTCCATCCTATCTAAGCATCCAATCCTATCCAAACATCCCATCCTATGAAAACATCCCATACTATCCAAGTATCCCATCTAATCCACCCTCCATTCATGATCCAACAGTTTTATCCATATCATAATCATATCTTCTGCATCAATCCCATAGTATCCAATCCTATACCAATCATAATCATAGCTCCTGCATAATCTTAGTCATTACCAATCCTAGAATAATAATTTCCCCAACCTTACCATCTTCCAGATCACTTCCCTGGGCTCAATTTCAAACAAACAATCACCCTCCCCACTCCCCTTGTACCTAGTGTTGTTAACCATCACTTATCCTTGCATACAAGGTTTTCCTTTGTATCATTCTTCCATAGTGAGAGTATGAGCTTCCTTAAACCCCCTCTCTTAGCCACTCCCAGTCCTCCTAATTGCCCTAGATTCTTGTACTTTTCAAGAAGCAATTGGGCCTCATCTTCTCTCCCTACCACCTTCTTGAGTGGGTATCACACAATCCATTCTCTCCTCTTCAACTTGAAATATGGCCAACCATGTTGCTCTAGAAATTCTTCTTTGCATTGTTTATATTCAAACTTCTTTTAAATAATGTTGTTCCAACACTATGTCAAAGAGGGGTAAAATGTAGACACCTAAATCTGATTACACCCTTAGGTAATCATATTTAGGCATCTCTGTTGTGACAAAAGTTTGCACCCATGTCCAAAGTTTTTACCTAAGGACAACCTTGTGAAACATGAAAACAACCTCCAAGCTGTGGGACTTGAACTATGAGGTTGAGTCTCTAGAGAAGGACAACTTCCTTTACTATCAAGGTGCACCTAACTACTCTTGGAGAGGAAAAGGGAGAAGGAATGCATAGAAGAAAATCTACCTATTCTAACCTAAGGGGATGATGCACCAAAATAGAGTTTTCAAACCAATCTCTACCCATACATGCACTATTAAACCATTATGACACCAAAAGATATACACATCTAGAATTGCTTTAATCTAATAAGCACATGCAGATCAAAAAACACAAATGAATGACACAAGGAAAGAGAGGATTCACTTGTATACCATTCATAGGCCAAAAGAGATACATTCATGGAAGATTGTAGATACTCACAATACACCAATGAGAGGAAAATAGTTCTTGCACTTTACATCAATGGATGAAGGAGATAATAATGTCATACAATCCAGAGGCAAAGGGGATTTATAGTGAAATTGCAAAGCAATATCCAAGAAAATAGAGAAGAGTTGACCAGAACAAAATCTACAAAAATTGCCTTTATAGTTTAGGCATAACTGAGATGCCCTCTAACTAAAGTTACTCCACAACCACTACCATTAAGTCTTGATAAAGATCTGGAGAAAATCTAATCTAGGCACAGATAGAGATACAATGAAATCTAATGTTTTGTTAAAGAAAGACCTCAAGAAGATAGAAAGTGGTGCCATTAAACCATTCTAACCAAGTAGATGGATAGGATCAGAGGTGGTGGAGTGTTCTCCTTCATTTACCAAGCATAGCATTCACTCAGGAGTGGTTGGAATTGATCACGAAGATCAGATTGTGCAAGAAAAATTGATTCCCCTTATTTTTGGCTCATCAGTCAGCAAAGTCAGCAAGTCAACAAAATTTTTCCACCAAGATGAGCCACGTGGACCAATGATCATATTTCATTTTTCCACCCTATGAAGTCTCCATGCAATTGACCAACTAACTAAGCCACCTTACAACTCTGACCGTGACGATCTCATAATTGCCAGCCTTTCTATTAATACCTTAGCTAGGCCTACTAGGACACGTGTCCTTCAGGCATTTTCCTACATTTCTTAATTTCCTTACATCTTCATATTGTGGGGAAGCACTAATCATTGATCTCTAAAAGATCAACGATCATGAAGATCCTCATTACACTGTGCCTGCCCAACTAAAATTTTTGGGCCCATGAACACCTTAGCAGCCACCTTAATGACCTAGCCCCACTAGAATATGGAACAAACCTAACCCCACAAGGACATGCGACAACGAGGTGCTTGCCTACATTACTTAACATCCTCGCAACTTCACATTGTAGGCCTGTGCCAGCCATTGATCTGATTGAATCAAACAGTGCCCATAACACATACCCCACTAAACCTACATGAATATGCTCTGTGACATCATTAGGACATGTGTCACTAGGGTACCTTCTTGCATTATCAAAAATTTTGAAAAAAGAAAAAATGTGAGAAAGTGGGTCCAATCAAACTGCCAGCTCACCAGTAGCTCTCCCCTCTGTGGTCCACAAGAACATGGACCCACCTACCACACATCATGAAGGGGCTTCCCCACATTGTTTAAAGGTAGCACATCTTGAGAATGTGGGAAAGTGCCCACCGTAGATCACAAAAGATCTAACGGTATGGAAAGTTGCAAGCCAATGAAAATAAACTAAGAAATATATGGGATACAATAAGGGTTTTTACTCCTTTATTTTTGTATCTCCACGATGTTAAAATAATACTAAAGATGGGAAGTGACCGTTGAGTGGGTTCAAGTATTCAAATTCAAATTTTTGGCAAGAGGCAAAAATATGTAAGATTTCTAGCAACTCAGAGGGGACACAAGCCAGCTATGTGTATGAACAATGACCTTATGCATCCATTGGGCTAAAAAGTTGTAAAAATTATGGATCAGTGCATGGTGAAACCCTAACCCTACCTCTATGAGAACAAAACCCTAAAAAACCTACCCTCTACAACAGGAACCAGAGACCAAAAAACCTTTTGCAACCTTCAAAACTTCAAAAAAAATGGCTATCTCACAGAGAGAAACCTATGCTCATGCACTTCTTGGAAAGCAGGAAACCAATAGAAAGAAAAATACTCTAATATATACAAATATTTACAAAGAGAGGGGTCAAACAAACCCGTTGACTAGTTTGTTGAAATAGCTGCCCTTCCTTATCAACTAGTTTCTTGTTCCATGCATAATAGAAGTTAGGTGAATTAGAAGGTATGATAAACACACTACTGCATGGAACACCTCCTTCCCAATGCTGAAAATAGTGAAGCTTTCCAACACTAGGGTGTTTCCTTGCGGAGCAAAACATACCTACTCCTCTTTGTGATAATCTTCCTCATGCTCTAAAGTGAGCATGACTAGGGGCAACTTGTAGATTTTTTGCAAAGCTAGATACCTTATGGTGCATCCTCTTGATGGTGTAGGGCTAGAGGAATCATCCTTGACCACTTGACTATCCTCTGCAATGGTAGTCTTCAATTGGTTCAAAAGTGGCTCCTCCTTTTTTTGTAAACAACTTTTTTCCACATCTTGTTCATGCTACCCATGAACTACTTTCTTTGGATCTACTGGTATGGTGTGACCTTCCACTTGTTGCTATTATGGAACATGCTCCTCATATATAGGAGATACTAATTCAATATCTATGGAAGAGTAGATAGCATCCAATTCATCCAAAAGATCATCCTCATCATTGATCTCCTCTATTATAGTTGCAAGGACATGCATAGGTTGGGGTGCAACCTCATGCAGGTTAGCATATTCCTTCTCAAGGACAAAGCTATCCTTCAAGCTTTCTTGTCCATCCTCCACATCATAGAGGGTTTTCAGATACGGCAAATGATTCTCTTCCTTCTCTAGTAGCAAATCCTCATTCACTGGCAAGGGCTCAAAAGCCATGACTTGTTCCTTGAGGGGAGGGACAACCTTATTGTCTTCTTCTTCTTCGTCAAAAAATGTGGTAAGCTCTTCAAATAAGAGGATCAGGTCCTCTTCCTTTGGCTCACCAACCTCCTCTTTGTTCTCCTTAGCAAACTACAACTCCTCACATGGAATCTTTGTGGGTTTGGATTCACTTTCTCGAAACTCCATATTTGGACCATCAGGATTCCATACAACTAGCCCACCTAGAAATAGGGAAATAGTGATAGGTCCAGGGGGTTCATGACTAGTCCAACTCTCTCTTATAGGAGGTGGAGGGGCTACAGTAGTAGGCTCTTGTGAGGGAGGGGGCTTCTTAAAGCTTGGGATGACATACTTTGGAGAAGAGGGGGCATCTGCCTCCTTGGCTTGAAAATGAGTTGACTAGAGCCTTGTTTCCTCCTCTCTTGCTACAACAACTTGCCTTGCAAGATTCTCCTCAAAATGTCTATGTCTCTCCCTCTCTTCTTCTTCTTGTTGGAGATAGGATTGGTTGTTTATCTCCTTCTATTGTCTCTCAAGTTCTTGTTGCCTTGCAACCTCATCAAGATGCCTATCAAGGTCCAGCAACAACTCATCTCATTCACGCAACCTTTGGTCTATTCTCATACTCCTCTCCTAGAGTTTGTAGTCAATATAACTTTGTAACTCCAACATCATATCTTTAAGCTTCTCATATGAGGATGTTGGGACTAGTGGAGTAGATGTAGGAACAAAGTAAGAGTTTTGAGCGGCTTGGCTATAAGCAACTTGGGTTTGAGATTGATATTGGCAATATGAAGGCTGAGGAATAAAATTTTCATGATATGGGAGGGAATAATAACTATTTCTATGAATTGTATCCATGGAAAAAGCTTCATAAAACATTGCAATCTCATAGAAAACTTGAAAATCATAAAAAGATCAAAGATGATCTTTACATACCAGCACTGTTTCTACTTGAAACCAGTAGATTTGAACTAGAGTCAGCATGGTGTTTGATTGGATGCCTCCAAAGGCTAATGGCACTAAGAATAACACCCAAATTCTTAATGTATCAGGATCAACTGGCTAACTAGCAGACTTATATAGTTGAATCTTCCTTGTCCCAACGGGCATGCCAAAAACTGTTGTCACAAAAGTTTGCACCCATGTCCAAAGTTTTTACCTAAGAACAACCTTGTGAAACATGGAAACAACCTCCAAGCTATGGGACTTGAACTGTGAGGTTGAGTCTCTGGAGAAGGCCAGCTTCCTTTACTATCAGGGTGCACCTAACTACTCTTCAAGAGGAAAAGGGAGAAGGAATGCATAGAAGCAAATCTACCTATTCTAACCAAAGGGGGTGATGCACTAAAATAGAGTGTTCAAACCAATCTCTACCCATACATGCACTATTGAACCATAATGACACCAAAAGATATACACATCCAAACTTGCTTTAATCTAAAAATCACATGCAGATCAGAAAACCCAAATGAATGACACAAGGAAAGAGAGGATTCACTTATATACCATTCATAGGCCAAAATAGATACAGTCATGCAAGATTGTAGATATTCACAATACACCAATGAGAGGCAAATAGTTCTTGCACTTTACATCAATGGCTGAAGGAGATAAGAATGTCATACAATCCAGAGACAAAGGGGATTTATGGTGAAATTGCAGAGCAATATCAGAGAAAATAAAGAAGAGTCAACTAGAACAAAATCTACAAAAATTGTCTTTATAGTTCAGGCATAACTAAGATGTCCTCTAACTAAAGTTACTCCACAACCACTACCATTAAGTCTTCATAAAGATCTGGAGAAAATTTGATTTGGGCATATATCCAAATACAATGAAATCTGATATTTTGTTAAAGCAGGACCTCAAGAAGACAGAAAGTGATGCCATTAAACCATTCTAACCAAGTAGATGGATAGGATCAGAGGTGGTGAAGTGTTCTCCTTCATTTACCAAGTGCAACATTCACTCAGGAGTGGTTGGAATGGATCATGAAGATTGGATTGTGCAAGAAAACTTGATTCCCCTTGTTTCTGGCTCATCAGTAGGGAAAGTTAGCAAGTCAATAGAATTCTACCACTAGGATGAGCCATGTGGACCAATGATCTTACTTCATTTTGCCACCCTGTGAAGTCTCCATGCAATTGACCAACTAATTGAGCCACCTTGCAACTTTGACCGTGATGGTCTCATAACTACCAGCCTTTTTGTTAATACCTTAGTTGGGCCTACTAGGACATGTTTCGTTCAGGCACTTTCCCGCATTTCTTAATTACCTCACATCTTCATATTGTGGGGAAGCACTGATTATTGATCTCTAAAAGATCAACTACCATGAATATCCACATTACATTGTGCTTGCCCCACAAAAATTTACAGGCCCATGAACACATTGGCAGCCACCTCAGTGACCTGGCCCCATTGGCATCACCCTGCAACATATGGAACAAACCTAACCCCACAAAGACACATGGTAGTGAGGTGCTTGCCCACATTACTTAACATCCTTGCAACTTCACATTGCAGGCATGTGCCAACCATTGATTTGATTGCATCAGATAGTGCCCATAACATGTTCCCCACTGAACCTATGTAAATATCCTCTATGATTTCATTAGGACATGTGTCACTAGGGCCCTTGCCTGCATTGTCAGAAAGCCTGACAAAAGACAAAATGCAAGAAAGAAAGTGCTAATCAAACTACTAACTCACCAGTAGCTCTCCCCTCTATAGCCCACAAGAATAACATGGACCCACCTACCACGCGTCGTGAAGGGGCTTCCCTGCATTGTTTAAAGGTAGTACATCTTGAGAATGGGAGAAAGTGCCCACCATAGATCACGAAAGATCTGACGGCACAAAAAGTTGCAGGCCAGAAGAAATAAACTAAGAAATACATGGGATACAATAAGGTTTTTTACTTGTTTATTTTTGTATCTCCATGGCATTAAAATATTACTAAAGATGGGAAGTGACCATTGGGTGGGTTCAAGTATTCAAATTCAAATTTTTGGCAGGAGGCAAACATAGGTAAAAATCTCTTAGGACATTACTGATTAGATATTTATTATTTATTTAATTAATTTTCATCCCCTAGTTAATTTATATATTTAATTAACTATAGTCCATTTGATTAAATCAAATGATAACCTAAAATCAATTTATCAACTAAATCCCTATTCATCTATTAAATTAAATGAATTCCCAAATCTATTTTAATCCCATGTCCCTTTTTTATTAAATAAATAATTTAATAAATTATCCAAACCTTTAAAACATCCCTAAACCCTATCCTAACCCCTAATCCAACCCATCCACCAATACTAACCTCACTTAGCCACCTAACTAATCCATCCCATCAAAGCTAAGCCACTTGCCCCCTAACCCCCTTTCTAAACTAAGTCTAATGCCCCTCCTAAACATGTGCACAACTTTAAGAAAGGGTTAAGACTTGGTAACCCAAGCCAAAGTCAACAAGTCTCCATTGTCCTCTTTCATCCCTATCCAAGACCATTAATGGCTCTTACATACCATTAATTCCTCTTACATCCCTCTTTATGTCTCTTACATCCCTCTTACACA
This sequence comes from Cupressus sempervirens, assembly GCA_028749045.1. Taxonomy (NCBI): domain Eukaryota; kingdom Viridiplantae; phylum Streptophyta; class Pinopsida; order Cupressales; family Cupressaceae; genus Cupressus; species Cupressus sempervirens. The sequence continues at coordinate 751,726,903 of CM053791.1, forward strand.
CTCATCCTCCCTCATTACTCCCTTTGACCAACCCTTGTCCAATCCCCTCACACTCATCCTCCTTATGACAAGTGTCACTCCCCTATTGGCTCTAAACAAGCACAATCCATATGCTACCCTTTCAAAGCATCTTAGCCCTCCCTCACTATTCTTCCATCATTGCATCATGACCCTCCATTTCTCTACTCTTTAGCCTATAAAGAAAGTCCTTCCCTCTCAAAATTCATTAATCCATTTTTATGCAAACTTATAATGCTATTTTGAGAGCCTAGAAACTACCAAAATACCATCATAATTCTGAAATACCTCCACACCTCCATTATTGAAACCCTCACCCATCTACACACTTGGTAAAAACCCCCACCTATTGGAAGCTTGAACACACCATGAGTATACATCCCCATCCATCAGGGACATATCTACATCATCATAGGTTATACCATATGGAGCCTACCATTCTTGGTTTGCTTTCCTTCTTGGTGATAAATTTGGTCCTATCATAAGTGTTAACTATTTATTTTTTTATATGTTTTTGTTATTAGTTAGTATTCCTTTTATTACACTACTAGATTAGGTGATCACTTCTAAAACCACTTCTTCCACTAGATTGTCATGTCTTCTATCCTTAACTAGACTCTCCCAAATTTATTTGATTTGATATCCCACCAAAGTTTCCTCTATTTTTTCCCCCTCTTCCTCATCCACTTTGATCTTGATTTCTTTTTGCTTTCTCTTCCACCTTTAGGGCCAACTAAGAACACTTATGAATTTTATCAGGGCACAAAAGGTTAAGTTCTTCCTAGATGTTCATCCTAGGAAAGTTTATGTGTATAAATACCTTCACACACTCCTCTTCTATAGTCTTTGATTAGATAAAAAACTTCTAAAATTCTTTAGTCTTTGCATTCAAATCTATTTTCCTTTGCCTTAAGTTATGTATTTTTCTATGAAGTTTCACTTGATATTCCCTAGGTACATAAGTCTCCTTTATCTTAGCAACCATTCTCTTCCTAGAAGAGATTGCTTTCTTCCACAACTTTTTCCTCTCTATTTTGACAAAATTCCATTTGGAAGGGTTTCTCCCCTTTTTTTTGACTTGGCAATTTTTCACATTCAAAGAAGGTTTTAGGTCTTCTAACAATTCCATGACAATATCAACATCTATTATTCCACTAAATATGGCTATATCATATTTTCCTTGCATAGCCATAACTTGCATGGACTTTAGGACATTAAGGAGTGGACTTTATTCTACAAGAACCTATTGTCCCTCATCCTTCCCAAGGGTTTCTTATGCATCTCCATCCCCTTCTTCTTTAATAGAGTTCTTCTCCATTGCCTTCATCTAGTCCTTGAGTTTCCCCAACTTCTCTCTAAGCCATTTGTTATATACTTCTTGTTCTTGTAAATTATTTTCAATTTCTCCATTATTCACCATGATGGACATCTCTCCCTTTGACTCTTAGAATAATATAAACTTATCTTTATCCTACTCCCAAAGATAAACTTTCTCTAACACCAATTTGGTGAGGGAATAAGTTGCTTAAAGAATGTCTTTCATCTAGTCACTATAAAATTGTGAAACAAAATCCCTAGGAGTACACTCACCCTTCCAAATCACTTCCTTAACATTTCAAAATATTTATATAATCAACTAGATACATAATTCCTTGATCCATGTTCATAACCCTTTCTTGAACATTAGGATTCAAGGTGTAAACAAGAACATTTTAGGGGTTTCATTGCATACACCAATTATCCTACATATTTATCATTAGGACTAATCTCCTATGGAAAAATGATCACAAAATTGACATATTTTAGATATCCATCTTCTCCCAAATACTTGAGCTCACTATTTTGGCTATTTGGTTTGTGAGCCTTCAGTTAGGCCTTCTAGCTGGGTTTTTTACTCAAGAAAAAATGGATCAAAAAGAGTAATTTATTAAGTTAACAAGTGTATCATTTTGTTTGATTGCCACCAAATAATTATGGATCATATTGATCAAATAAACCACATAATCATATCACATGTGGATCACTGATGTCCATCACCATAATTTGAAGATATTTTGTGACTATTATGTTATTATCCATATACAATACCTTACATAGGCCATACCTAGTATACTCCATATAATTGTCAAAAGTATCAAGATCATAGGGTTCATTCATACTATTTGAAATAGGAATTATCTTCCTTCTAGCCCTAGGCATGTAAATGGGAATGTTCCTCCTCTTTATTATATCCTTATACATGTGGAATTTTCCCTTCTCTTTTTCATGCCCCATGTCAACACATGGAGCACAATTGATATCAAATTCCTTGATAAAACTTGGCATGTCAAGATGTACCAAAGTGTACTTGTCCTTTTTCATAGTTATATATTCATTAAAAAATATTTTCTTACAAGAAACCTTATCATATCTACATCCATATAGGAAAAATTAACTTATACATATTCAAGACCCGCATGTTACAAATAGGAACTTCCCTTCTTCTGTTCCTAAAGAAATACATGAAAATGATCCCCAATAAATCATGTCATAATCGAGTCCCTAAAATATTAAAATGCATCCTCCCATGACTTTTCATTTAAGAAATATTGTTTTAAGTGCCATGGAGTAATTTTATAAACTCCCCATAATACTTGTCCTTCTTTATCTTTCTTGCAACCTTTGAACTAGTAATAGCACTAGGTTCTACCACATAGATCCTTCAATTCTTATAAATAGAGTTGAGAATAGAGAACATGGACACAACTATAGCTTTTCTAATAATAATGAAACCTTTTATTCCACTAAAATATGCACACCAATTCTCAAACTTAGATTTGCAACTATGAGAATGATTTATATAGGGGCAAATGTTATAGGTTTTTCAACTCTACGTGATAGGATATCACCTCAATTATTAATTTCATGCATGTAATTCATAATTTGAAGTATTCATAGATGGAACATTTATGTTAGTTACTTGTTCATAAAAAACCCTTTTTTGGTTAAATTATTCAAAAAAAATTCACAAAATCAAAAGAAACTCTAGCATTGGAAAGTATTGATTGATTTGACTTCTTCATTTCCAATTGAATTAAAGTCATCAATAGTCAATGGAGATGTGTCAACCTATCACATCCTTGTAAACCATCCCTTATAAAGTTATGGACCCTTGAGAAAAGCCCCAGAAATTGATATTGCATGTTTCCAACCCTCAAGTGATTATAATAACTTAACATGTAATCATGTGCCTATGATGAACATAAACTTTGTTTCACAAGTTTGCAACTGAAAAGTTTTAAAGCCTAAATAACCCATAATCAATAAATAACCATTAAATGATCTTCAATGTAGCCCCATGAGTAAATTTATTACATCTTCTCAATACTTGTGCTTAAGTGGATTGAATACACATTTATGAAGTATACATGCAGAAACATCACACTTCATCACAACCTAAGTTATTAACTACTTACTTTCCTTGTGAGATGTACAACATAAATCATAGACTTAAATATCATACCACATATGTGCCACAATCTTGCTAGTTGACAACATAAAAAAGACTTATTTTATTTTCCCTTGTATACTTTTGCATTACCTTTACTTTTATTATTGTTCCTTTAATTAAATAGTCATACATGTGTTACAATATCACTCCATAACACCATGAAACTAAAGAACCTATGATACTACACCTACTACAAATATTTTATTAATCTAAAAACCTAGGATATGCGATGTGCACCTTTGTACAACTACAACCTAAAATACTATATTATAATAGATGATGTTATCATATGCTAGACTCTAAGGTTTCCTGATAGCATATGTTGTGAGAGCTTTGTGACCTATCTCAAAATTGTTTAGAAGTAGTTAGCCATGAAATCTTGAATGTTATCATTTATGGAAACACTATTATATGATAAGTTCATTTTGAATTTTATTGAGGTTTGGTTTAGCTTCAAGAAAATTATCAACAAACACACTATTTTGATTAAAGGAAGCTTAGCAAATTAAGTATTATTAGCCACAATTTTGGGTAAGGATAAATGGAGTCTATATATGATATCAATATGTTCACCAAAGCTAATATTATATCTATCATATGTTTTGGTTTATAAGTGTGAAGGAATGCTTATATCATAACGTACAAGATAAGAGACAATGATCAAGACTTTTGGCCTAAGGAATTGGATTTATTTGTCAATTAAAGTACTTGGAAATGTATGGATGGAATCCTAGATGTTAACCCTTGCTTTAGAAATTTTTGATAATTTTTTTTGAAGGAGTGTTACACATTTCATCACCAAGGTCGATTGAACAATATAACTATAATATGGATAGTTTGATCATACAAAGTATGACATAGAGATACACATTATATGCAAGATTTATATAAGATGCTATGATTATATTATGATGTTTATATGATGAATGTTACTATATGGGAAGAATAATTTGTGTGATTTACAAAGGACTAATTAGATATTGTATATATTAGTAAAATCATTTTTGTCTCATATCTCTAACTTGTTTTATAGATATAATATATTTCTAGAGTAGTGAGCTCCACTATAATAGAAATTAGGAAAGAGTTGAGACTTCTAACAAGGTCTAGTCCTATTAGAAGGACTAATGAACTATATGTATTTAATGAATCCTAACCGGGTTAAATCTCCTAATAGAGAACTTTCAAAATTGTGCATTATTGTGCATACCATCCTCATTGAGGTTTCCCCTTGGTCAAGGATTCCTCAAAAAAAAATCACAATGTTATGATTTTCTTATTCTTGTGTAGTTTAATTTTCATTTTATTCATTAGTGTGCACATATGGTTATATTTTGAAATATATATTTGGTATAAAAGAGCTATAATATTGATTCACACCCCACCCCCTGGTATTTCCTATTTCTAATCATTGCTATTAGAGATTACTTACTCAAAAAAGTTTATTAGGTTGAGGAAGGTTTTAATGGATATTGATTATTTGTAAAGAAAATATGAAGAAAAACTCAAAGATCTAGATCAAGTAAATGAAGAAAATGAAAGATTAAAGATGAAACTCAAAGATGGACAAGACTACAATAAGAAGTTTGAGGATAAGATTGATAGTTCAAGGACGGAGAGGAAAGATATATTTGAAAAAGAAAGAAAAAAGGTAACCTAAATCAAATAATGAGTTAGATGTGGTTACAAAATTTAAGAAGGAAAAACTCAAACATCAACTTGAAGACACATCACTTTAGTTGGCTAAGATAATCGAAGAAGAAAGATCATAGAAAGAGAAGTTTGAAGAAAATTTGAAAGATCAAGATAATTAATGATTTTTATTTTTTGAATACTTGTCTTGCTAAGGTAAAATATAAAATTGATGAATCAAAGCTTAAGTATAAAGAACTTGAGAAATACAGTAGTATGGTCAAAGGAGATCTTTTTTACAACAAGTTACATCTTGAGAATTTATACTTAAATATTGACAAACTTGATGTGAAACTAGCATAGAAGAAGCCTAAGGGAGACATGACAAGAATCAAATATGAGGTGAATGTTTTAAGGAATTAGAAAAAATAGTTGAGCAAGATCCTAGTGAGACAATAGAATAGGTTAGAAAACCCATAGAGAAAAAGAGAACATTAGATGGAAAATGTTATTCTTAGGAAAAAAAATATGAACACATGAAGAAAGATTATAAAAGCAATACAAATACCAAACCTTTTACTGGATATTATTTCAATTTTTGGCTTTGTAGACATAAATCACATGAATTTAACTCATGATTGTAAAAAGATCTTGGGAATCAAAAATGTCATATCCAATAGTGTAACATGCTAAAAATTTAATAACTTTGGACACATAGCTAGAGATTGTAGATTATGAGTTAATGAGAATGGACTAAGGTATAGAAACTCTATTGTTACATGTTACAATAGCAATAACTTAGGATACACATCTAGATATTATAAATTTATTGGATTTTTGAACAATGTGAGAACACCTAATGTTAGAAAGAATAATTATGTTGGAAGAATAAATATTAATATCAATACAACTCAGCATGAGAACCTTGATAGGAGATTTTAGAAAGAAATTAATGTTGGTAGCAGCAAAGTATGGAAAGAAAAAGAGTAGATAGGTGTAGAGAACGAAAGGAAAATAGTACCAAGCACTAAATCCTCATCATCAACCTAAATATCTATCATTTCCTTATGAAAATATTACACCCCAAACTCAAAGTACTAAGACTTGTGAGATTAGTATAAGGTATGTATGTTAGAATATTTAGAATAATTGAGGTGGGGGAGCTGGGGGATGGGGGGGTCAGCTGAATCAATTATCCTTAAGTCCAAATGTACCAATTCAACTTTTACTAACTTCAAAAAACCTAAACAATTTCATGAAATCAGTTGGTCCACGTAGAAACTCATCAAAAACTTAATATTATGTTCACTACTTAACTCTCTATTTAGTATATGTTGACCAAGAATAAAATAAATATATTAAATATCATGCATCACACATATATGACACCAATATTTGATGTGGAAACCCTATTTGGGAAAGACCACCAAGCAACATGCTACCACTTTTCACTCTTCCAAAGTGAGCTAGGTTAAGATCCAACCTTATTAAAGGTTATAAAACACATTTTTAGCTGTGACCCTATTAAAGGATTTATCACCCTATTAGGAGTAACCTAGTTAGAGGATTTGTGATCATTCCATTATAATGTCACCTTGATTAAAGGATTTTGATTGCCACAATGGTTAGAAAGTAACAATGGGTTTGATCTATAAACCACAACTCACTTTGGAAATTCAAATCTCCATTTAGCTCATTTTTTGGTCCATCGGCTAGACTTCATTAACATCTCCATCATTGATCTACCTGGAAACCCTTCAAGAAATCACTCTTCACTTCTCCTCTACTACTCTATTCTTCACTAATTCTACTTAAGGTTTCCCATAAACAATGAACTAACTTTAGAAAACATCTGTTATGCCTCCTTAAATAGGTAATTTTCAAAATTTTCCTCTTGAACATCATTGTAGACTTTAGGGTTAGGTTAGATTTAGCTTATTAAAACATCTTTTTTTCCTACTCATTTATTGTTACTTCTAGAAAATTTTCTTTAAATCATTTCCTTTGATCATATAAAAAACTCAATTCATGCATTCAATATCCTAACTCATCAATCATTATCATCTATGCATTTTGGTTATTCCTAAAATTCAACTACATCCTCTTGAAACTCGATTCTTTCACAAGCCATTCCTTTTGCTAAGACCTGGTCAATGTTGTGTAGCTCAGTCTCTACTATTCTATCTTTCTCATCTTCCATTTTCTCCCTTGGTCTTCACTATTCTTGGTCACTACTATGTTTTTCCTTTTCTTTCTCATCCAGAACTAACACTCAGCTAATGTTGTTTTGCTTGTCTAACTCTTAAGATATTTAATCTTTTTTTTATGCTCCTCCATTAATAAACCATATTTCTAATCTTTTCTTGTGTTTATCTCAACACTTTCATACTTCATATACTGAGTAAATAATGCATCATCTTGTCAAAGATTAATTGATCAAGTTCCCATATAATTCCATCGTACATGCTCCTCTTCATTCAAAAACTTCACTAGCTCATCTATTTATCTCTCCTTTCAAATCCTCTTCATCAATTATTAGATATAGCACTCTATACTATTAGTAAATGTCTCACTAGCAGGTTTGACATCAATGACAACATAACAATTTTTTCATTTGTAGTTTCAACCAATCTCCCTCTTTGGAATTGATGACAATAACTCTAGTTACCATCCAAATGCAAAAGACATTCTTATAATTTATTAGTAACATATCCCTTTTTGATTTTATATAGATCTTCATTAATATCCTTAGTTTTATTATGATTCTCATCTTTCACTCACTTACAACTCTCCCTCTATGATACCAATTGTATAATTATTCAATGCTAGCACTAATTGCAATACTATCTATATTGACAAAAAAATTTATCACTGGATGGAAACACCTTTAGTTATTTTCACTCTTTGATATGTATCCAACTTCATATGTCTCCTCCTTATAATCTCATCACATACTCTCTATATGGATATAAATAGTAACTTGATACTCACCCTCTTTTATACAAATATAGGATGGTAGTTGCACAATTTCTCCCTAGTGATATGAATCATAAATTGATAACATACTCTCCCCTTTGAAAAAAATTTCAAATACATCAACAATTCACATATATCTCCTTATTTTCTCTTGGATACATATCATCTACAATTTTTCACTATCTGACTGATAGTTCAAGATCACTCTATCTTTCATCTTTATCTTGACTCCTTGTAGTCTCATCTACTTCATGTTTTAGTATATATCTTCATAATATTTAGGAAACTCCTAAAGTGTGACCTCCTACATCAATGTTCAATATATTTTGATCATAAAATTTGATGTAATGTAGAATATCTTCTCAACTAGCTTTATATAGAGGAATTAGCCCTAACTTATCTCTTAGACACTCAAAAGCATCCTTAAGTAATGCCTTGGTGAATATATCAAACATTTTCTCCTTTGTGTTCACATACTCTAGTATCACTTCTTTATCTTGTACCAAATCTCTCAAGTAATACTACATGATAGCAATGTGTTTGGTCTTAGTGTGCACAACATGATTCTTTCCTATATTTATAGTGCTTGTGTTATCACAATATATTGCAATAAGTTCAGTAATTTCTTCCTTCATAACTTTCAATAATTAATTGATCCACATAATATTTTAACAATTGAATATTGGAGAAAAATACTCAACATCGTTTATGGATTGAGAAATATAGTTTTTCTTCTTTGTTGTCCTTGAAATTGTTCTTCTTCCTAGAAATAAAGTGTATCCAGATTTTACTTTTCTATCATCAAATTTTCTAGCCTAATCAACATTTGTATACACTTTTAAATCAAACTTCCCACTCCTTTTGTATCATAATCCATAGTCTTATGTTCCTTACAAATATATTACTATCATTCTCATAGCCATCATATTATTTTCTCTAGGATTAGTAGAAAATATAGAAACAATACCAATTGATAATGCAATGTCAAGTCTTCTATGTACAACATATTACTATTTCCCAATCATTGACTTGTATAATGTTTAATTCATCTCATTAGAATCATCATTATTTTATAATTTATGACTAGTAACCATAGGTATTCCAAATGGTCTTGAATCCTCCATTCCAAAAATGTTCAATATCTCCTTGATATACTTTAATTAAGAAATGTAAATACCCTTCTTCATCTGATAAACTTGTAATATAACAAAGGACTTGATCTCTCCAAAATTTGACATTTAAAATTCTTTCTTCATCTCATTAGCAAATGATATACAAAATAAATCATGTCCTCCAAATATGATATTATCAACAAAAATTTCAGCTAGCAATATCTTATTCTCATATTCATTTTTCAAGTACATGTTGCTACTGCGATTAGCTCTAGGAAAACTAATTTTCACCAAATAAGTGTATGACCTTTCATACCATTCTCTACGGGCTTTCTTAAAACCATATAAATCTTTGTGTATTTTAGATACCATATTCCTCTTTCTAGGATTAACAAATCCTTTAAGTTGATCAATGTAGACCTATTCCTCTAATATTTCATTCAAAAATGTAGATTTGACATCCATTTCATATACCTTGAATCCTTTTTAAGAAGCATATGCAACAAAATTTCTCACTCCTTCCAACCTTGTAACTAGGGTAAATGTTTCACAATAATCAATTCCTTCCACTTGTCCATATCCTTTACAACCTGTTCTTTCTTTGTTCCTTGTGACTTCACCTTTCCCATTCAACTTGGTTTTGAATACACACCTAGTTCTAATCACATTCTTATCCTTTGGTCTAGGTAGTAATGTAAATGTCTTGTTCTTCTCTATTTGACCAATTTCTTCATTCATCGCCTTAATCCAATCTTCATTCTCCAAAGCATATTTTACTAACTTAGATTCTACTTCACATAGTAAACATGTATCATTCTTTAACTTACTTCTTGTCATGATTCTTGAATATTTTCTTCAGTGATTTGATCTGGTGTATGATTCCTCCTTAAATAGTTTTCTATGATAGGTTCAGATTTTATTTATTCTTCATGTATTTCACTTGGTTCTTCTTGCTCTTCTTTTAAAAGTACATTTGGCTGCAACTCATCTTGGTTTGTCTATTGTTTGGTTTCCTCTATCTGATGTTTGGCATTTTCTATGTTTAACATGCCAATTAAAGCCTAATTCTCAATAGACTATTGATGCTTGAAAAAGCTCTCCTATTGAACCTCAACAATGTCTAGATTTTGATGCATGGTAGCCTCTTTTTGTGGTTTAGGTAAAGTTATAGGTTCACCTTCATATACATAGACATTTTTTATGTAATCTTCTTGTTCTTTCTTTCATTCATCCATGTTGGTGTAAATAAGTATTTACTATTTGCACTTACTTAATTTTACTTAGGTTAATGCATTATTTTATTATTTATTTAGGTGAGACACTTAGGAGTTTGTGTACTCTCACAGAAGTACACAACTCTAATTATGCACATGGTGTCTACAACACTAGAGTTTACATCATTCACTGAGTTGTCATGTTGACAACATAGTTATTCACACTCCTAATTTAGCATATGTTGTCTACACCATTTATTTGCATGATACACCATTTTAGGCTTATCCTCACATCATTGCACTTACTACGGTGCTTAATGGAGGATAACCCATATCTAGTGGACATGTGTCTGGTTGTATTACTTATCATGTTGCTAACTTCTATGCATTCTAGAAGCTCTTTAAATGCCTTTATATACAGGTGCTCCTAGTGTACTCTTGGTATGGAAAATATGGCATATTGAATGAATCTATTGTCATTTTGATCATATGCTCTCTTTGGTCTACTATTGTGCTTGTGCTTGTGCTCCTTAATCTTGGGTGAATTCTGGCCTAAGCCAAATTCTTACAATCCACATTATTTTTTACAAATTCATTAACTTTAACATTTGCACTTTCCACAATTTTTTTAGTGTTAGAATTCAAACACCCTTATGCCTTGATTTTAGTGGAATATCCTAGGAATATACCTTAATCACTTTTTGCATCATTTTTTCCTTTCCTTGTATCTTTCAATATGTAAAATTTTCTTCCAAAAACTTTTAAATATTTGACATTAGATGCATAGCCATACCATAGTTCAAAAGGTATTTTGTTTGTCTCTTTCTTCACTTGAACTTAGTTTAGAGTATTATAAATTGTAGTACTTATAGATTCTTTCTGGTAATTTTATGAAATATTCATCTCCATCATCAATGTTCTTGCACAATGCATGACTGATCAATTCCTTCTTTCAGTTATTACATGCTATAATGGAGTACTATTTTTCATTGTAGAACATGTTTAAGTCATTTGATATGAATTTACCTCCTCTATTTTATCTCAAGCACTTTAGACTCTTTCCTATTTCTTTCTAAAGTCTAGTCAAGTACCACTTAAACATGTGAAATGTCTCCGATTTTTCTTTTAGAAACATCACAATCATCATTCTATGAAAGTTATCAACAAATAGAATGAAGTAATTGTCACCATAATAGCCTTGCACTCTAATAGGACCACATAAATCATTATAAACCAATCTAAAATATCATAATCTAACAATAAGTCTTTCTCTTGATATTAGACTTTGTCATTTTTCCTATATAACATTATTTTCACATCACTTTATCATATTTGTTCAATGTTTTTAATCCTCTTAAACTTTTCATCTTACTAATGCTTACCAAATTATCAAAATTTACATGACATGTCTCTTATGCCTTAACCAAATATCTTCAAATTGTGCAAATAGACAAGTATCTTTAGATAGGTCTAGATAGAACAAGTTACGTCTTGTTCGATCACCACTTCCAATTAGTTTATCAGTAGCATAAAAAATCTTTGCCTTCCTATTTTGGAACTCAACTTGGTAGCCTAAACCAATCACCTATGCCACACTCAACAAGTAATATTTTAAACTATCAACCCAATATGCATTATTGCATCTGATCTTATCATTTACTATAATTGATCATTTACCTTTCACATAACATGGTGCATCATTTCTAAATTTAACACTACTTTCATTATAATATTCTAACATTTCAAGCTTACTTGTATCACCAGTCATATGATGTGAACAATCACTATCTATTATCCAATTGTCATTCTTGTTCACATGTGAAATCAATTCAGTTTTCTCATATTCATCAAATTCATCTTTCATTGCAACATAAACAAGTTCATCATTTTCATCAGTATCACTACTAGAACCATCTTCTTTAGAAATATAACAAGATTTCTTATCTTTTCCTTGGTAGTCTTTGTTACCTCAAATATCTTTTTTTTCTCTTCTTCCTCTATATTTTCTATCCTTCAAATCTTCCTTCTCATCTTTGTTAGGATATCTAACAACAATATGACCAACTTTGTTAATAGATAATAAGGATTTTACCTTTGTATTTTCCTTTTCCTCTTGGGGGTATCTTCCCAATAATGCTACAAGATCATCAAGATCATTATCTGATTCACTATCACTATCCACATGTATGTGTTTCTTCTTTCTCTTAGATCCATCAAGGGTTAGTTTAGATTTGCAAGAACATTCAATAGTAGAAGGGGAATAATTATCAAAATTTGACAACTTAGATATAGTGAGTCTACCAATTAGACTATCCAAGGTTAGATCATTGCTAGGTGTACTCTTGGTTATGTAATGTAAGCTACGTGACTAAGAGGGGGGTGAATCAAAAACCACTTAAACATCTTTTACGTAATCCGCTTTGTTAAGTTGTCTAGTCTATTTCATGCAAGAAATATAAAGTAGTAAAGCAACAACACCATGACGCAATATTTGGTAACCCAAAAACCCTCTAACTAGAAGGTAAGATTGGGGTAGGGATGACACCCATAATGCTTCACTATTACAGTAATCAAGTTGGCCTATTAAGGCTTACAATTGATCACTTACAGTGATCTACTCAGTTAAGAGTAATAAGGATTATTAGGCCCACCTTATGAAAGGATTTAAAAAATAATACAATATAATGAAGGATGTACTATGTTAGGAGTTTTTACAAAGGATTTTTATGTCCACCTAGTTAAAGGACTTGGGACTAATGCACCTTATAGGATGAATCAATAGATTGGTCTCTAAAATGAAACTCTAATTAATGATGAATATCCTTTGAAGTAAACTAATCAGATGACTCTGATAGATGAGTCACTTCCTTTCCTTATATTGTTTTAGCTTTTTAGTTATTCTTCTCTTCTATATTTGCTTCTATTTAACTTGTGGTACAATGATTTTAAAATTATATTTTGGATTAAAAATATACCTCATACTTATATCTATCCAATTAATTCCTTCATAAGTCAGCTACAACATAATTATTTCAAAAACAAATTACCAAGTTGGCTTAGTGTTGTAACTCAGGCCCAATGATGTACTTGGGCAATACTGTCACCTTGTCTAACTCTGGCACTTGGTTGATACTAGATTCTTAGGTCATACTAATAACTTGGTAAACATTATTGACTCAATTTTGACTACTCTACTAGCTTGATTATCATCTTGGAATACTCTTCTTGTAATTCCCCACCAGGGAACCCAAAAGAAATTAACCTAAAGTTTTACTAAGTTTGCCAAATATTTTTTTTGAAATAATATAGTGGAAGAAATAACTAACATACATACAACCATCATAAACAAATTATATCTCCTAAGGGTTCCATGACATTGAATCACATGTATAAGTTTATTAATATTAAATGTAACACATAACCAAAATCCACATCATGGAATAATCACAAGTATGAATCCAATTAAATAATATGCAATTACATAAGATGCCATTTGACATAACTAGAATGCATAATCATCCACTATACAAGTCATAGTGTATGAAAATCTCAAAGAATATATATCCACAATAAATACATCATCTCATAAGATATCTGATAATCAATTATAGTACAATAGAATATAATTATCTAACAAAAGGAAAAGATTAGAAAGAAAGGTACAACTAACAATCACATCCAGAAATGACATCTAGTTGTTGGACCTCAATGGTATAAGTAAAATGCACTACCACCTGACCTCATGGAACCTAAATGGTCCACTCCCACTGTGCTCAAGAGATAATCTCAAGTCCCATATAGGATATCAATCGACAAGTCATAACCATCATGTAGGTCAAGGAAATCTTGATAGAAATCTATCACAAAGGTACCAAGACACAAGTATCATCTAATCCTAGAGGCAAAAAAGACATATAGGAAATATACCATGTAAGTGAGCAAGTGTTATCACATGAGCCAACTCTAAGGTTACCCTGGCAACCTCTCTAGACTCCAAGACCTATTGTCTCTATGTGGCACTAGTATCCTTTTGCATAGACAATGTATACTAACAAAGCAAGGTCACAACCAAGCATCCTCTCTACTCCCATCCTAGCCTATACTAGCACTCAAGGGATAGGCGAGGAAAAAAAACTCTTATTAATTCATTTTACTCTCATTTAATGGAATGTTATTACTTATTAAAACAACTTACAATGGGTAACCCACATAGTCACTTAGGGCTCTAGCCTCCATTTTAAGCCACTTCCCGATGTACATATAGATTACATAGATTACCTACCCTAGGCTCATAAAAGTATAACTCATAGAATCACATTTTTCATCTCAATCCTTTACAATAAAATGGAAAGAACCTATGGATAAAACATAGTATTTACTCAGTCATTTACAAGCAATTGGAAAGCACGTAAAGACCAATCTCAATATCACCTCAGTCCTATACAACCAACTAGAAAGCACCAAAAGATAAAACACAATAATCACCTCAGTCCTATACAAGAAACTGGAAAACATCAAAAGATAACTAATCAAAGACTCAAAGGTTACACCAAAAAAGTCACACCATTCACCTTAGTTCTACAAAAGAAACTGGAAAGCACCACAAACATCTAAGCAAACTCATCATAGAAAATGCATGACACATCACTATGGTCAAGTATGAAAGATCATATACATAATATCATCATAGAACAAAAACTCCAAAGCCTTTGGTAAACATCCTAATTAATCAACATACTAGGTCAAAACTGAACCCAAGACCAATAAACCTCAAATCACATAAAATACAAAACAATGTAATTTTAATAACTCATTAGGTTTTGAAAACACAAAAGTTCAATTTTTGCTATAGGTTTTCAAGTTTTCATTTTTCATCTTCAAGTATTATGGTTTGACAGGTTTTTTCAATTGCAACCAAAGTTCACATTTTTATTCTTAGAAAATTAATCATAATTGATAAAGGTTTCTTTTACATTCCTAAAAGAAATAAAAATCAATTTCATATAAACTAAATCTGTCTTTTAGAAATAACACTTCCTAGTCTCAAATGGAAAGTTTTAATAAATCAAAAACATGTCTATTATAATTATTTAATATAAAAATAATTACAATTATAACACCTTATAATTTAATACTATTATTAAAATTTATTAAACATTATTAAATTATTAATACTAATAAAATAATATATAATATATTATTTATTAATAATTATTATTAAATTAACTAATATAATAATAATAATAATTTTATAATTAATATTTAATAATTATGATTAACTATATTTAAAATTTTAAATAGAAAAAAATATATTAAAATAATTTAAAAATCACATGTGGTAATATTGAGAAGGCACGAAGGTGACTATTATGTGTGTAGTGCATCAGTAGTACCTGTTCCTGCGATAGTAGGACTGCCACATGCAGTCCCATTAAAGGGAGCCATTAGTTATGAAGGACAGGGGGGGGGGGCTTCAGCCCACCAATATATATAATTGAAACAACCCACATACATGCCTCCCAAAGAATTTTAAAATTTATTTTTATTTTTATAATTATCATAGTAATTATATATTATTCTAGTAATTGTATAAATATATTTTTTTATTTTATAATTTTCCAATATAAACCTGGTATAGCAACTCGGAATAATAATCAAAATTGATAGAATAAATCTAGTTTTCTCTTTTCCTTAACCCCCATCTTGATTAAAATCAAATCCATTACGAATCACCCAATTTCATTAAACAAGGGTTTCTAATCTCAAGCTATTTGCAGACATTTTCGAAATGAAAAACAATAAATACACAAACAAGGGTTTCAAATTTTGAATATAGATCCACAACAAACATGGAGAAGATAGAGAATTCAAATAAAGAACTATTGCACAAAACCCACAAGATCCTACTTGGATCTGATGCTAAAAATAATCAAATGCATAGAACTCGCAAGCAATTCTGTTTTCTTTTGAAACCTTCTCCTTGGAAATTGGCTCCTCCAAACTTGTGTGTAGATAAATGATCTCTAATTTCTTAATAAAGAGCTTTCCCCAAATTAGGGCTTTGATTTTGCAATCACATGAAACCTTTTCCTTTATTATTTTTATTATTTTAATTTCATGTGCAAGTTTTTGCATTTTAATTTAAATAATCTTTATTAAATCAATTCCTTTCTCGATTTTATTAAATCAAGAGACATCATTAATATAATATTTATCAATTCAAATAATAATATTATTTAGAGTTTATTATAAAAATGAAACTCCTAAATATATTACTATTAAATTAAATACATATGATTGTGCTAAAATTAGTACTTTAATTAAATCTTTTAAATCCATTTCTTTTATTTAATTAGCTTCTAATTAATTAAATATAATTGAATATTGAATTTTTTTTATTAAATTTTCATTAAATTAAATTATTTAATTCTATTTTAATTTGATTTAATTATAACTAAAAATCACATTTTAATTATAACTAAAAATCACATCAGACCTACAAAACTAAATATGAAAACCCATCTAAAAGACAAAGCATAGATTAAAACTCCAGGGTCAAAATCATGAATTCATTACTTGATGAATTTGGAAAGGTAAACAACTCATATACTTGTCCTAATTTCTAGGAAAATTGGCTTAGCTTTTGGATTTGGACTCAAGGATTGTCTCGCCTCTTTTACCATTGAGATATTGCCATAGGGCACGCTTATCCTAGCAATTCAAGGAAGTTGATGCCTGGTACCTACAATCTACATTTAACTGAACATGTACATACACATATAAACTAAACTAAATAAAAAATGGTGTAGATCCTGACTAGCATGTGACTATGACTCCCTCCCTCAACAACATCAAAAACATCAATCATAACATAAAACATACAAGTACACCATACACATACAAGTATGGGGTAAGTAACCATAGAAATTGCATATAAATCATCTATCTAACCGTCATCATGAAATAACTAAAATCACTATCATCAAAATAACCATGAACACATGAACTAACTAAGTATCAAGTAGTGTTGGAATTCTTCACAATAATTTTGGGGGGGTGGGGGGGGGGTTGAACTAGTTATCCAAGATCTAGATGTACAACTAAAACTTTTCACAACTTAGTAAACCCATATCCATAAATCATTTTCATCGTGCATGCATCCATTAGATCATACAATTACTTAAGGTTACTATCAAATCAATTTTGTACAAACGTAAGCATGAAACATAACAGATTCAATAACACATTTGACACAATGATTTAATGTGAAAACCCAATTTGAAAAAAATCACCAATAACATGCTACTAATTCACTCTTCTAAAGTGATACCCTATGAAAGGCCAACTCTATTAAAGGTTACAATGCACACTATTATATGTGACCTAGTTAAAGAATTTAAATCTAATGCAGAGGAATTTTAAAACCTTTAGAAAATCACCATGCAAAGACCACTCTCAAAACAACAGAGAGATCCAGCTAATAGGAAATGAACAATAAGAAAATATTAAACTATTAAGATCTAATTTTCAGATTTCTTCCAAATTGTTGATCTAAATACAGACAGAAAAATGTATGTAGAATACTACACAATCACATCTATACAACACTAGAAACTTAAGAAAATTATAGGAAAACTCAAGAACTTCATTCTATTCACTTTCTCGCAAAAAAAAAATCTCTCTCCAAAAATCTCTCTTACAATATGCACTCTTTCTCTTTTTGAAAAACCTTGCAATGTAACTCCCAAAAATCCATCATAGCTTTCTTGTGGCGGTTACATTTTGAATGCCTACACATGGTGCTTTAGGAATACTCACCTTCTAATGTAACTCCCAAAAATCCATCATAGCTTTCTTGTGGCGATTACATTTTGAATGCCTACACATGGTGCTTTAGGAATATTCACCTTCTAATGTAACTCCCAAAAATCCATCATAGCTTTCTTGTGGCGGTTACATTTTGAATGCCTACACATGGTGCTTTAGGAATATTCATCATTTTCTTCCTTTTGATTTTTCACACACAAACATTTCAAATTTTAGATTTTAAACTCAAAACTTTTTGATATTTTCTTTGTTCCCTGCATTTTAGTCATATTGTAGGTTGTCTTCCTGTTGCAGACGTGCTCCTGCACCATACTCCCAAATTTCAAAAGTTTCCAAGTCCCTTGGAAATACCTGCAAAACAAAGCATTAGAAAAACATATGGATCCCTTCATCTTGACTTTTGGTTTGTACTTTTCCTCCATTAGAAAACTTGGCCTTTCTTGAACTTGTATCATTTGAATTTTCTCTTTCTCCTTCATCTTTACCTTTGGTTTGTTTTCCATTGGTAAGATAAAAATTATTTGCTGCTCACTATGCATCCACTTCATCATATTCTGATTTGTATGGCTGCTACATACACTTGTAACTTCATCACATTCTGAATTTTTATTATTGCTGCATACACTTGAATTTTTATTCTGAATTTTATGTCCCAAAAATAATTTGTTGCCTTGTCATAAATATATTCAGCCTCATCTTCTTTGTCCATAACATCATCTAATACCTCTTCTTTGGAAATTTCTTCATGCTGAGTCTCCATACTACCACCATTCCTTTGCCATTCTCCCATGATGGTTGTAAAATCTTCCCATAAATTAGATTCTTCTTTAGAACTTGCTGCTACACAATCTTTATCTCCATCCTCATGCCATTGCTCTTGACATTTCACTACACCATGCATTTTGAAGGCTTCATTATTTTCCTCCAAACTCTCTTTCGTAGGAGTACCTTTCAGCATTGTACTCATCTCTATTTTCAAAGGACACATTACTGTTCCAACCATAACTTTATCACACTCAAATCCCATAGGACTTTCCTCTTTATTGTTCTCATCAACATTTACTTGTTGCACTGCTTCTTGCTGCAATTTATCTTCTTTCTGCTCTTCATGTTCTTTCCCTTCCAAAGGACAACTTACATCTATCATTCTTGAGATTTCTGTACCAATTTCACATACATCTGCACTCTTTATGGCTGCCTTCTCTGTAGTTTCATTTGCCTCTACCAAAACTTCTTTCACTTCCTCTTTCACTTCATCATGCATTGGAAATGCTATCCTATCAATAAGACCTAAACTTCTTTATTTCTTCCATGTTGTATCATCCTTCAATGGACAGACGTGCTCCTGCACCAAAATCGCCCTATTAGGAATGAACCTTGTTAGAATACTTTAGATCATTCACTTAGAATGTCACCCAATTAAAGGATTTAAAAATGATTGTTAGGTCAACCTTAATCCAAAGGATTTATCCTAGACTAGTATAATGATCAAAAAGTAACAATAAGGCTTGATCTGATAACAACTTACAACTCATGTGTAGATTAAAGATCTATGTTTTAGCCCTCCATTCTATTTGGATTTCACATACTTCAGCTCTGACAACTTGTTCATCTTTCAAGCATCCATACCCTTGAGCCTTCTTGCTTTGTTTGTCAATTTAGTCTCTTCTCTTAGGTCACTAAATGAAACAATATCCTAGACTCCTTGTCTTCCTTAGGTTCTCACATATGAAAACATTTTCTTTTGACTAGCCATCTCTATAAATACAAAATTAAGATCTTTTGTTATCCATCCTCCTTCATCCATTTAGGGTTAGGTTGGATTAGGTAAGATTCAATGAATCTACCCATCATTTCATTTCAGCCCCTTCTAGTAACTTCTCCTTCAATCCTCTTTGAATTTCCCCCAAAATAATTCATCTTGAATTTTGTGCCACCAACTCATCAAGCTTATCTTCCACACAGTTTAGACAATCCAAGAAATCAAATTTGTCATCCTAGATTCATCAAATTTGTGATCTTTCTCATAATGCCAATACTTAGCATTAACTAGCTTCTATGCTTGCCACATATTGTATTTCTTGGCATCCACTATCACAACACTTGACACAAACTAAAGTTTACTAGTTCTCAGCATCAACTAAACTTCACTTAGCTTACACTATATCACTTGGCTTATACTAAAATTGACTTTGCTCAGCTCCAACTGATTTTCTACTTAGCTTACACTAACTTTGCTTCACACCTACTTTTCAAATTGTTAAGCTTCGTAGGCATAATTCTTTTAACTTGTCCTTCTAAACTTAATTAGTGTATCCATCCTTTGTAACCTTAAGTAGATTATCAATGCACTATAATATCACTATCTTAACTAATCCTTGCACTGTTTTTCCATATCATAACTAAACCTTTCCTCTAGGTTCTATTGTTACCTCATTTGATCAAATCCTCTTCATCAATCAAACAAATGATAGTACTCAAATCATCTAAGAAATTGTCTTACCAACAAGTAGCAGGTTTGACATCACTAACAAAACAATGATTGAAACACACTATCATACTTGTATCAATTTATTTTCAACAAGTAGCTCATCAAAATATCAACTAAATATGAAATAACATCTAATTAAATTAGATAAGAAAGTATTGCTAAACATAAAGCATAAAACTAGACTAAAATAATTTGACAATATAATATAATCTAAAAAGTCAACTAGCGGTAGGCATTACAGTTCTAACTTGGTTCACACTAGAGCTTGGTAGGATTGTCAATTCAGTAGGAACTATTAACTCGGTTAACACTATAACCCAGATTACACTACTTAGTTTTTGCAAGGTTAACATTGTTGGCTTGTTTCCTTTGTCAGCTTGGTTTACACTATAAAATGGTAATTAAGTTACTAATATCTTTCCATTATGACTAAGTGGTTAGACACTAATTGACAATATATCTTGTAATGACATTAATAGTTTACATCTTGGGTCTTGGATTTTAGATTCTCTAGTTGCATAGATATAAGAGAAAGTCCTCAATATCTTATTTATCACAACCTCATTAGATATGTTGGCTCTAGCTTCTCTAATAGTATTTATAACCTCCTTTATTCAACCACAATACAAAGCAACATTTTCACCTTCTTTATTCTCATGTCATCAAATTTGCCTCTTAAGATTTGATCTTTATCCCTCAACACATTTTTGTCTCATCCATGGATTTTAACCAACTTGTCCCATATTTTCTTTGCAGTGGTACATTCCTTCACATCATCAAATTTAGCATAACTTAGGGAAGATGCTAGATCTATCATCATTTTATTATGATCTTTCTTCTCCTTCATTTTTTCAACATCCATGGGTCTACGAACTTCCATGTATTCATTCTCCAAGTAGTAAAATGAAAAATCTCTAACTCCAGATAGATGCAGTTTCATCAGTAATTTCCATGATAGGAAGTTCTCCTTGTTCAACTTAGGTACCTGCATCTTGTACATCTTTCTCTTTAGCTTAAGTCCTTCAAATTTTACTTACAAGTACCAAATTATTTGATACCAAGTGTAAGAATATTTAGAATAACTAAGAGTGAGGGTGAATTAGTTACCCTCAGGTCCAAATATAGGTCAATTTAACTTTTACTAACTTCAAGCAACTTAAATAATCTAAATAAAATACTTTTTCAATATAGCAACTCATCGAAAACTTCATATTTTGTCTTTATTATATATATTTTGATCAATAGATTAATAAATATAGTAAATAGAATGCATCACACATATAACATTCACACATATATGACACCACTATTTAATGTGGAAACTCAATTTGGGAAAAACCAAAAAGTAATATGCTACCACTTTTTACTCTTCTAAAGTGAGCTTGGTTAAGAGACAACCTTGTTAAAGGTTATAAAACACACTATTAGGTGTGACCCTATTAAAGGATTTAATTAGCCTATTAGGAGTGGCCTCATGAGAGTACATTGGATCATTCCACTAGAATTTCATCTTAATTAATGTATTTATAAAATGACTATTAGGTTAATCTTGATTAAAGGATTTTGACTACTAGTATAGTTAGAAAGTAACAACACATTTTATCTACATGGGAACCCTTTAAGCAATCACACTTCACCAATTTGTTCACTTCTCCTTTGCTACTATGTTCTTCACAATTTCTCCTTAAGATCACTAATCAACAATGAAACAACCTTAGAAAACATCTCTTATTCCTCCTTAAATAGGTAATTTTGAATTTTTTTCTGCTTAAACATCAGCATAGATCTTAGGGTTAGGTTAAATTCAATGAATCAATCCATCTTTTTGTCCTTCTACTCCTTTCTTGATACTTCTAGAAACTTTTCTTTAAATCCTTACCTTTGATGATATAAACAACTCAATTCATGCATTTAATATGCCAACTCTTTAATCCTTATCATCCACATATTTTGGCTAATCCTAAAATTCAACTATGTCAGTCTCAAACTCAATTCTTTGAGAACTATTTTTTTCTATTAACATTATGTCAACACTATGTAGCTCAATCTTTACTTTTCTATCTTGTTCATCTTTCACTAGATCGCTTGGTCTTCACCACACTTAGTCATCGCTATATTATGTTTCTTCTTATTGCTTGACCATAACACACACTTGGCTAATATTGTTTTCTCATCCAGCTCTTAAGTTCCTTAATTTTTTATTTCAGTTCGTTTATTGACCAACCATATTTCATTTGATTCTTTGCTTGTATTTATCTCAACACATCCATACTTCATATACTAAGTAAACAATACATCATCTTGTCAAAGACTAACTAATCAAGTTCTCATTGTATTTCCATGATACTTTCTCCCCTTCACTCAATACCATCACTAATTCATCAAGTTATCTCTCTTTTCAAATCCTCTTCATCAATTATTAGATATGGCACTCTACACTATTAGTAAATATGTCACCTATAGGTTTGACATCATTGATAACATAACAATTGTTCCAATTATAATTTCTAATAATGTAAGGTGGTTTGACATCATTGACAACATAACATTTGTTCCAATTGCAATTTCCAACAATGTAAGGTGCAATTAAGCATATATCTATGTTTGTAGATGTTTATGTAAAGTTCTAGATGATTTCCATATATTTAAGCATAAAGTATTAGTTTATATCATATTTTGGTACCATGACCTAATGCATTAGCAGAAGAAAAGATTCCTAAGAAATTAACAAGTAAAATGAAGATTATTATCATAATTTGAGCTATTAGAGATACCAAAGAGATAGAGAAAATAATTTGGAAGGAAATTGAAATTTTTTCATTATCATCTTTTAAAATTCTAATGTGATTGATTCAAGGTATTTATGTTAAAAATAGTAGTCTGCCAAGATAACTGAGAGTTGAAGGGCAGGTAGGGGGGTGAATTATTTATCCAACAATTAAAATATTTATCTTCTTTAAATAAACTTAACCATTCAACCAAATAGAATAGAAACCATAATAAAACACACATAGACAATTACACCAGATATGTTGACTTGGGAAACCCTAGTGGGAATGATGCCCACAAGATGATGTAATAATATAAATATTCCTTATTAGAGGATGGAACCTATTAGGAGTCTATTAAAAAAATTAGTATAATAAGTCCCTATAAGGAGACTTTGAATCCCCGTTAGTAGATTCCAACCTTGTTAGGATTTGTAGTACAATGTATGCAAGAAGAGCCCACTTCCCAAACATGTAATTTCAGCTAAAAGAAGAGATCACTAGTCAAACAATTAATTTATTGTTATGTTCTCCTTTCCTTTGATCTTTCAACTAAACTAATCACTTTTAAACCTTTTAGACTAGGTCACGAACCTTGGATCCAAATATCAAACCTTGGATCACTCAACAAAACCTCGGCAATGAAGTTTCTTTCACTTCTACACTACTCTACTCAACTTCGCATTTTTCTCTTGCTATTTCTTATCATCAATCATAAAACCATATCATTCCATATGATGATAAAAAAAAAATTTCTTCTTTTATACCAAATCCTCAAAACAATTCCCTAAGTTGGCTATTACACCTTCTTAATTAATTATTATAGGACCACATCAAGAACATGTTACACTTAGCGATAGCATAAAATATTCCACCTTGCAACTTGAATAAATTTTTGTACACACAATATTATGACAAGAAATCTTAGCCACATCATCAACAACATGTCTTTTTCATGTCCTCAACCTCAATCCTCATAATAACTCTGATAAGAGATTTAACAATTTTACCAAAATATGCCTCTATAAACTCTATCTCAAAATAAACATCAGAAAAGCTCTCATAAATTCTTTCATACTTATCCTTTCTTCTTATAACATTAAATAAATATAAAAAATACTTAGAATTATCTCCCATAACCTCAAATATTTTAAATACTCAACTAATTGATCATACCAACTTGATCCTTTCACTATTTTTCTGTCAGATACCAAAGAAAATTGCTATGTTGACATCAATGAAAAACTTAGTCATCAATGTAACATATCATCATAGTAACATATCTATAGTACTACCCCATAGGAATATCATCAACATTCATGCTTCCAACCAATCTTCTAACAATCTCCACCTTTGGCATTGATGCCAACATAGATGAAAAAATCTAGTTCCAAGAATACTAACAAAAAGACTATTCATCTTACTTTTCAAATCCTCTTCATCAATAATTCTCCCCCATTAAAATACATCAATGTACTTTTTGAAAAATTATCATTCCATGCTAAAATTATGTTGAACATACTATTTTCCATGTGAAACTTCTCCAACATAATGTTTTTCATGCAGTATTCTTCCTCATTGACATCAATGTCAAAGGTTCGAGCAACCAACCTTACTACATAACACTCTACAACAACTTATTCTTACTAGCTCGAGTGTCAAAAAATATTTTTCATTAAAATATCTAACAATATTCCTACATGATTGTATCTATCATAGATACTCCCCCATACAGGAAGCATCTATTGATCTTACATTGGTTCTGACAAGTGACTGTCAACACACTTAAGTTATTTACTTAGTCCATGTCGAGTCATAGTGAGTGTCAAGACACTCATGTGCCAAGAAAATAGACTATGTTGAGTGATTCAGGTGTTGAGTAAATAGTGGATGTCAAGCAACATAGATGCCAAGTCATAGTAGAAAGATTAAAGTATGCCAAACATTAGAAACTTCAGGTGTTGAGTGACAAAATTTTTACATATTTGTTTGTAAAGGCACAAACAACTATGTAAACCATTTTTGAGATGACTTAAGGATGAATTTTTTGAAATGTTCAAATGGGAAGAGTACTTCTAAGAGGGGGGTGAATCAAAAGTAACCAATTTTTATCCTTTCAAACCCTTATTAACATATAACTAAAAGCAATGTACAATGCATGTAAACATATAAGCAAACATGAAATAAAAGTGTGCATCAACACAAAACACAAAGATTTGGTAATCTAGAAACCCTCCAAGAATAAGAAGGTAAAACTAGGGTGGGGATGACACCCACAAAAATCACTGTAGCAATCAATGTTCAACCACTTTCGATGGTCTGCCCTATGAAATGCTTGCCCTATTAAAGGCTTTACATTGTGTCAATAGTGACCTGGTTAGAGAATTTACAAAAACTTACATGAAGTATCACCCTCTTAAAGGATTTACAATAGGTTGTTAAACTCACCTAATACATAGGATTTTCATGACCTTCTCCAAAGGTTCTCCTACCTAGCTGTTAAGCTAACCTATCATCATAGAATTTCAACCTCTAATACAATTGTGAGAGAGTATTAGAACATTTGACCTGATTGAATGTAATCTAAAATTGTTGAGTTCAGGTACTAGATCTATTCTTCTTGTTCTTATCCTTGCTTGATCTGATCTCTATATGTGTTCCTTGACTCTTGTACTATTCTGATCAACTTGTTATGTAATTGCTACTCTATTCCTCTAAGTCTTTCCTTTTTCACACAGAAATTTCTCTATAATTTCCCCATACACTATTCTCATCCACACATGCAATGGGTTTTTGACCTCCTTTTAAAGAATGCAAAGACTTAGGGTTAGGTATGGATCTACAATCCATGTTGAATCTCAAATTCTTGCTCATACCTTGCATTTTCTTCATTGGTTTTGTATACATTTTCTCCTTATGAAGTATCTCTAAGTGAGGGGTTATAGAGGACTAGATTTGTATCAATTTAGCTTTTGTATTTGCCTCCTCTACTATTAATATAGTTAATTCTCTTTGAGTGTGAAGCGTTTGAGAAAAATTCTTTTCACTCTAAGCTGGATTGGTGGGTAGTTGCATACTAGAAATCTTTAGATTTCTCTCCAAGCTCAGTATTTTCTAGCTAGTCTCCTATGTGAAGTTGGAAAAATCACACAACTTGTTGTACAAGGAGAAATATTCCCAAGTACAATTTTGACTTTATCTAATTTCTTAGCTAGTTCAACTTGTAATAGTGTTATATCACTAGATATTTTCTCATTTACCTTTCCTTGAAACTTCCTTTCTGACCATTCCATTAGTTTTGTATTTGTATCATGGTCTTCATTTGTCACCTAATCAACTATATCAAATAGTTGCTTTACTATTGGCCTTGATTCATTAGGTGTCTGGAATTTGAAGGCATCCATAAAGATGTTCTTTATTTCATTCAGTGCTTGCCTATATTTTTATTGTTTTCTCAATACCTCTTGCCTTCTTCTTCTATCCATTGCACTTTAAATTTCATTAATATTCTACTCAATGAGAGTGTTGGATTCATAGTAAGGTATTGTGATTTCCTCATCAAGCTTAGGAATTCCATAATGAAGTTTTCTAGCTACTTTTGTTGAGCTCGAGCCTGGTGTTCTAATTTGAAATGCTACCATTTTAGTGCTCGCCTCCTAAAGATTTTGAGTGGGAGTACCTATTTTGAGTAGTTCAACCAAAGTTTGAATTGCAGATTGCTCCTCATCTCTTGTGTCTTCCTTCTCTTCGGCTTGTTTCTCCTTTTCACTATCATTGGTTGGGGGTGTTCTTGTTGGCTCTTCTATTTTCTCTTTGTTTTCCCTTGTTTCTGCACTCGGCAATTGAAGTGCATCTATGACTTCTTTCGGTGGAGATGGTGGAGAAAGGAATAGGATTCTAGGTGTTTGAATAGTTGAAGGTGGTTCTTGTGTTTTCACCTTGACTTCCTTCGATTTCACTACTGTCTTTTATAACTCATCAACATTGACCAGTATTAGACTTGAACATAATCAAGCTGCTTGTGTTGACTGGTCAAGGATTTTTGCTAGATCCTCTATAGTTAATGGATTAATGTTTTGACTAGAAGTGTCAATAACATCCTTAATCTTGATTATCTCTATAGGTGTGATGGTAGTATGAGGAGGGCTAGGAGGTCGCAGTTGTGTGTCTTGTACACTCTATTCTTGCTACTCATCTGCACCCTTTTCTTCCTCTTTCTCCTCTTTATCTTTCTTCTCTTCTTCCACTTTCTTGTCTTCCTCAGTCTTCTTCTCCTCTTCCTTCTTTTCTTCCTCCTTCTTCCCTATTTCTTTCATTTCCCTTTTCTTGGCACTTGCTTCTGCCTTGTATTCTTCATCAAACACATCATCAATTTTCTTGTATATTATTTTCTACAATCTTGTGGATTTGCTGACTACATCTTCAATTTTATTTTGCAAAATACAAAATGCTCTATACTTAGGAGTAAATCTACTATTGTGCCTCTTGACTGGATTAGCTATTTGACCCTTAGTCAAATTAGGCAACAATCTTGCTAAAGTAGATTCTCTTATTTCCTTTTCCATTTGCACACAGAAATGCCATTTATCTTCAACAATTTTGTACAACTCCTTGGGCATTGAACCATCTAGTTCTAGAGGTGTGTGCTTGTATTTAGCCATCATAGCATACACAGATTCCTCTATTTTATTTTTCTCTCCTTTTGTGAGCTTATTAAAATCTAAATTCTTCAAATCTTTCAAGTTATCATTTTTAATCTTTCTACATAATTTATCAATTGAAGACTTGGGTGGATGACTTACCACTTTGAACTGATTGTTATCATTTGTCTCAATCTTTTCTTCATTAGAGTCAAGTTGAACCACATATTTTCTTCTCTTTCTCAACTCCTCATTAGTCTTCTTGGAAGTTTTCTTCTTCTTCACTGTCTCTTCTTTGGCCTTTTGTGTTGTGGCTCTAGTGGTAGCTCTAGTAGTAGGCTTCTTTGGTGTAGGTTTTGCCACTTTCTTTGCCTTGGGTTAAGGAGTAGGTGGAGTTTTAGCCTTTCTCTTAGTGCCTTTAGTTCTGATTGGTGCTTCCTTGGCACCTTCTTCCTTGTCCTCACCTAGACCTTGTGTTAGTTGTAAAGGCTCATCTTCTTCCTTTTCATTGTCATCCTCTTCTTCAACTACTTCCTCTTCCTCTATTGTTCTTGCCTCTTCAACCACAAATTTCTTCTTGATCTTCTTGACCAATTTATCCTTCTTCTTCACTACTATGGTTGTCTTAAATTTTGTCACCACCCTTGAATTAACAATGTCATAGGTTCCAAAATGTTTTGCAATCTTGTCAATTTCCTCTGCAAGTAGAGATATTATTGTTGCTGAGGCTTGATCAACATCAAGTTCATAACCTAGTAGCCTAAGCCATCTCACTCTAGGTATGACTGCATGTATGTAAGTGTAATCAATGTCTACAAGAAAGGAAATGTCCTTTTCATGTTGTTCAACTAGTGAGATTGGTATCCTCATTCTTTGTTTTATGGACTTCCTGAAATCCTCAAAATAGCTAGTCATTTGAGCATCAAAATTCTCATCCATTTGATCAATGAATCCATTTATTTGATCAACAATGGTCTTTTCATGATCCCATTTCACCTTGCCTACTGAAGGCAATTATTTCATAATATAGAAAAATATGCAAACCAAAACTGAGCCAAATTTTCATTGAGCTCCCTTAGACTTCCTTATAGCTCCCTGATTCTCATTGATTTTCTATAACATGAGCTTTGCAAGATCATATCTATGATCTTTCTTCACCAATTTATAAGCCACATCCACTGCTATACATGGTACATTGTTTAGCCTACTTGACTAGTAGAATTTGTGGGATATGACTCTTATAGAAAAATATAGTAGGGGTTCTATGATGGTGTCTATTGTCATTCCCCTATTATTCCATTTTGCACCAGTATTATTCTCTATGGCTTCCTTTTTGTCACTTCTTAGGGTATTCGGCCAATCTAGGGTTGGAATACCAGTAACCCTATGGATAGTTTTCTTTGTAAACTTCACTGGCCCTACCTCTAGCCAAAACGCTCCATAATGGATTTTGCTCAACACTATGTGTATCCATTCCATTTTAAAAATAATAGAAAAAACTATGGCTTTGGTCAAACCTTTCTTCTCAACTATGGAGAATTCATCTTTAAGTATTCCATTATCACACAATTTATCAAATGCATTAAAAATCTCCAAATCTCCTATGGCTCCAAATTTACAATTATAACATTTTTGAATGTCTTGAACCATAAGAACTTTATCAAGAATTACAGGTAGGGCACTAGTGCGATCATTCCTATAAGCAACTTCAGGGATGGGTCTAAACTCTAGCTATTTGACTTCATTACTAACTAGTTGAATTTCATGAATTTCCTTTTCCTTAGTGGTTTTTGACCCAGACGCCATCATTTACCAAACTAGGGTTTAAAATTAAATAAACTTTCAAACTCTATGTAGCTTGGCACTTGAATGAAATACCTCTGAATTAATGAAATAGGGTTGAATTTCTATTGGATTTGCTACAAATTGATGTTTGATCACTATAGAATCACTTCTTCACTCCACTTGACTTTGCTTCATGTTCAAATGGTTCAAAAAATAATTTTTTTTTACCTTTAATAGGTTCAAAAACTTAGCATTTATTGCACTTGCGTTTACAACTGTACACTCAATTTCCAAAGATTTTATCATCTCGACTTCCACTGAAGTTCATTTACTTAGCAACTACTAACATCTCTTACTCGACATCCATTGAACTATTCAACTCAACATATACTAGAGTTTCACTCAGCAACCAAAGGTAGCTCAACATCATCTTCTAACTATTAACTAGGCAACCTTTCTCATTCATATTTCTTCTTTGTAATACTTCTATGTTTTCTTCGATTGATTTATGATACATCTTTATATGTATCAGCCCCATAAATCTATCCTGTACTTAATTGGATGAGGCGTGATCACTTGACCTCTTGGGTGAAGTGATCTCTCCATTTGATGTGCTACATTCACCTTTCTTCTTTCATGTCTTGTTCATTTCTCCTCTTATTTGTTCAACATTAATCTTCTCTTTTCCTTTGTTGACTTCAACTTTTGATGCTTTTTACTTTGTAGGATGATTTCTACTGATATGACTAGTCTTCAAGCAACTAAAACATGTAATTTGGTTTAGCCACCTGCTATAACTTCCCTTGACATGTGTCCCTATGTAATTTTTAGGAATGTGTCCATACTCTTGACAATAGTGACAGTTGTACCTAGTATTGTAATCCCAATTGTAATGATGTGCATGATTGATTCCTCATGAAGCCTGATTAGTTGTCCACATAGGCTTTGATCTATATTCAAATGCTCTATATCCATACTTTTTGTATTTATAGCAATGACCTTCAAATCTTGGTGTCCTTATGGTCTTGGTGCTATAGTCTTGTGTTGAATGACCTTGCCTTTTGCACTTGTGACAAAATTTTGCATTTGTAGACATATCATGCTGATGACTATTCTTGCTTCTGCACATATTAGAGGTATGTCCCCTTTTACCAAAGAAATGACAAGCAGGTTTAGTATTCTTACCTTTGTTGCTTCTTTCTTCTGTAGCCTTGGATGATTCTCCTTGTTTAGTGTTGATGTAGCCAAGTCCTGAAGTATCATTACTAGCCATTGGTGATTTCAGCAATTGCTCAAAGTACTTGATGGCATTGTTAGGTTTGTTGTAACTTTTTTCTATTTCATTTTCTCTCTTCAATTCATTCTAAAATTGGTCATTCTACATTTTCAAGGTGGAGATCTCAATGTCCTTCATGTTTAGCTCATGATGAGCATTTATCATCTAGCTTAAGGTGTCCAACTACATGTTTGAGATCTTTTCAAATTCAATTCTCTTCTCTTCCAGCCTATTGATGAGATTTCTCTTGTCACCTTCTATCATGACCTTGTCTTCAATAGCTCTTTTCTTTTGTTCAGTCACTTCACAAAGCATTATGGCTTGTGATTCTTGTTCAAGTTTGAGTAATCTAATTTCTTCAACTTGTGCTCTATTTTTCTCCATTAATTCTTCTATTGCTACATCAAATTCCTTGGAATCTCCATTGGAAAACACTTGTGTGGTGTCAATCTCCTTGTAGTGTATGCCATTTTCAGCTATGGCTATCTCCTTTCTTCTTTTCAAGGATTTTCTCAGTTCCTCCTTGGCTTCCTCTACTTTGTGTAGAGCTAGTTGCACATCAATCACCTAATTGTCAATGATCTTCCCAAGTTTGAAGACTTCCATCTTCTAACCTTTTTCTCCAAGATGTTAGGCTTCTCCTTGTGAGAACTATAGCTCTGATACCAATTGTTGGAATGTTCAAATGGGAAGAGTACTTTTGGGGGGAGTGAATCAGAAGTAACCAATTTTAATCCTTTCAAACCCTTATTAACACATAACTAAAAGAAATGGCCAATGCATGTAAACATATAAGAAAACATGAAATGAAAGCATGCATCAACACATAAAGATTTTTTAACCCAAAACCCTCTAGGAATAAGAAGGTAAAACTAGGGTGGGGATGACACCCACAAAAATCACTGTAGCAATCAATGTTCAACCACTTCTTATGGTCTACCCTATGAAAGGCCTACCCTATTAAAGGCTTTACACTATGTCAATAGTGACCTAGTTAGAAGATTTACAAACACATACATGAAGTGTCACCTTGTCAAAAGATTTACAATAGGTTTATAAACCCACCTAATACATAGGATTTTCAAGACCTTCTCCAAAGGTTCTCCTACCTAGCTTTTGAACTAACCTATCATCATAGGATTTTAACCTCTAATACAATTGTGAGAGAATATTAGAACATTTGACCTGATTGAATGCAATCTCAAATTGCTAGGTTCAGGTACTAGATCTACTCTTCTTGTTCTAATCCTTTCTTGATCTAATATTTGTATGTGTTCCTTGACTCTTGTACTATTTTGATCAACTTGTTATGTAATTGCTACTCTATTCCTCTAAGTCTTTCCTTTTTCACACAAAAATTTCTCTATAATTTTCCCATACACTATTCTCATCCACAGATGCAATGAGTTTTCGACCTTCTTTTAAATAATGCAAAGACTTAAGGTTAGGTATGGTTCTAAAATCCATATTGAATCTCAAATTCAAACTCATACCTTGCATTTTCTTCATTAGTTACATGCCTTCTCTATTTTTCTGATTGATTGCATGCAGATTGCATAGGGAATGTAAATGATTTGTCCTTGTCCTTTCTCTTCCTTGAAATCTTTTCGAGTCAACTCCAAAAATGGTTTATGTCTTAGTTTGTTGAAGAAAAAAATCTTATGCTGATCCTAAGTTACTTGGCACTCATTACATTACTGATGCTCAACATGAACTGATTCCTAGATTGCTCAGTGTCTATTACTTTCCTGGTTTTCTCAGCACTTGTTACTTTCCTAGTTTGCTCAACACCTGTTACTTTCCTAGTTTGATTGGCACCTATTACTTTCCTCATTTGCTCAGTACATGTATGTTCTATATTTCTCAACATCTTACTCAACATATGAACATTTCCTAGATCACTCAGCACATGAACATTTCCTAGATCACTCCGCACATACTATGTTTTGACTTGCTCGGCACCAAATGTGGCTCAACACCTATAATAAAAAAATGGTTAAGTGTGTTGACACTCAATTGTCTTGATTATTCTTTTGACTAACAGAATTATGATATTTTGGAGATAAAAACAAGTCTCAAGTTGGATTCCCTATGCAATTACATGCAACCAATCAGAAAAGGGGTAGGATTAAGTAGCAAAATGGATGAATCTTAGACGTAGATTCATACCTAACCCTAAGTCACCAAAGTATTCTTAAGGAGGATGAAACCCTAAACTCTCTATGAGCATGTAAGGTATTAAAGGAGTGAAATGAGAATTTTGCATGCATAAACAGAGCATTCATGGTGATTTAGAAGTTATGAAGTAAGATTGTATTGCAAAATTAGTGAGAATAGAATAGAGGAAAGGAAAAGCATATAGAAAAGTGACATCTGATCAAGAAGGATTGAAGATACATCAATTTAGAGGTGATCTATTATCAAGAAATCAAGTGCTAACCACAAGATCAAAGTTGAGACATTCTAATAGGTGATTTTAGTCAAAATCTCTTAATAGAGTAGTCCGAATAGGTAGTAAGAAATCCTCTAACAAGGTGCTTACCTAATTGTGAGTTAAATTCCTTTAACTAGGAACTTTTCTAATAGGGTGTTGGAATCCTCTAATGAGCTAAGACCTAATAGTCTTTGTAAGCCTTTAATAAGGTAGAAAAAGCCATGATTAAAGAAGACAAAAGAATTTTGAGCAATAGACTAGAAGAGAAGTCAATAGAGCTAACCAAGATTTCCAACATGCAATTGGATACTCTAAGTCAAATGATGAATGCCAACTATGAATTGAATGTCAAGGACATTGAGATAACTACATTGAAATTGTAGAATGAGCAATTGCAAAATGATCTAAAAAGAGAAAAGGAATTTGCTAAGATTTTCAACAAACCAAATGAAGCCATCAAATACTTTGAGCAATTATTGAGATCCACTAGATCAAATAATGACAAATCAAGATAGGGATACACAAGCATTAAAGAAGGAGAATCATCCAAAAGTGCAAAAGAAAGGAACAAAAAAGATAAGAACTCCAAACATACTTGTCATAATTGTGGTAAGAAAGGACATACTGCTAATGTATGCAAGTGCAAGACTACAAATCAAAATTCCAAGCCTAAGAACATGGGTCACTGCCACAAGTGCAACAAGAAAGGTCATGAAGCACATGAATGCATAACCAAGACAATGAATACAAAAAGATTTGAAGGACATTGTTATAACTATCAGAAGTATGGACATAGAGATTTTGAATGCAAATCCAAACACATGTGGTCATCAAATAGGCAAACAAAGGTAAGGAACAATTTAAAATTTTATAACTAGGATTATAATACAAGTATAATTGTCAATATTGTCTAGAATATGGACATGTTCCTAAGAACTATATTAGTACACACTTCAGAGGTGACTACAAATATGGTTAAGTAAAACCACATGTCTTAACTACTTGAAGACTATTC
This sequence comes from Cupressus sempervirens, assembly GCA_028749045.1. Classification (NCBI taxonomy): domain Eukaryota; kingdom Viridiplantae; phylum Streptophyta; class Pinopsida; order Cupressales; family Cupressaceae; genus Cupressus; species Cupressus sempervirens. The sequence goes on from CM053791.1 coordinate 751,761,581, forward strand.
ACATCATTGAATATTGTCCAACAAAGTCAAAGGCACCAAGTTGTGAATTGGATAAAGGCAAAGGCAAGGTAGATGTTGAACACATCAAAGATGAGATGAATAAGACATGGTAGAAAAAGGATGTTTGCAGCACATCAAATGGAGAAGAGATCACTTCCCCAAATGGGTTAGGTGATTACACCTCATCAAATTAGGCAATCAAGAGGCATGTGGGACTAATATTTAAAGGTTACATTATACATCAGTCCCAAAAGGTTCTAGTACTAAAAGGACTACACTAGCATGAATAAAGATGAAAGATGTTGATAGGAATTCAAGATAAATCTTTAAGTTTTTCATGTTGTTACCCAACATGAAATATTTACTATGTGTGCTGAGTGAAATGCTAGAAGATGTTGAGTTAACAAATTGGCTAGTTGATGTCAAACTTGTAGTGGTTGCCAAATGGTTAAAATGTTAGTGGTTGCCACGTGAGCCTAAAATTGGTTTATGTTGAGCTTATAGCTGTGTAAGCACTCAACATCTATTACAGAGTTTCAAAGGGTATTTTATCAATTTTTAGCTCATTTCACATCACTTTGAATATGAAAAAGAGTGAGTGGAGTAGAAGGCAATCTAGAAATCCATCCAAATTAGTTGTAGAAGACTTTAGCAGTGATCCTACATCATTTTGTTAGATTTCATAAGGTATTTATCAAGAGCCAAGTTATGTAGTTTAAATTTTGTAAACCCTAGTTTCTCATTATGGAATAAAGCTTGAAGAATGTAGAGGGAAAGGAAGTTTTGAATTTTTAGTTAGTGAGTAATGAAGTAAAATAACCCATTTTCTTAGTTATTCTTAATATTGCTTACAAGTAAGACCCTTCTAGTGCATTGTCAATGATTCCACTGAATGTGATAATGGTCCAAGATGTAAGAAAATGCTACAACTATAAGATAGGAAGCATTGGTGATATGGAGATCAAGGAAGCATATGGAAAACTCTATGATAGTGGTGTGTTGAAAGAAGAATTCAATATCATTGAGAGGAAGGGATTGACACGAGCCCAAATTTTCCAACTATATTCAAGACTGAGTGGATCAAGATAGTGCTTAGCCAAATTTGTGATGATTCATTATGGTTGGAAAATGGACTTATCAAAATTACAAAGAGTATAATCCATAGGGTTATTGGTTACCCAACCCTAGATTGGCCTAAGACATTGAGAAGTGACTCAAAGGAGATGATTGAGAAAAATACTAGAGATATCTAGAACAAGAGAGGCATAACAATTGATACAATCACTTATCCTTTGATAGAATTTGTTATAATGGTTATATCACACAAGTTTTACTAATCTAGTAGGTTAAATAGTGTGCCCTATATAGTTGTGGATTTTGGATATAAGATTGTCAAGAAAGATCATACATATGATCTAGTAGAGCTACAATTGCAACAATTGATGGAGAACTTTGGAGCAATAAGGAAAACCAAGAGTGTGCAATATAAATTTGGTTCCATATTAATATTCATATTATTTTATGTTCAAAAGACATTCCATTCATTTGGAACTATGGGATGGAAAACAAATAGATCACCAGCAGTGTAGATTAGTGAATACATTGAGCAGTTAGGTGAGAACTTTGTGTTGGTGTAAATATGTATTTACTTATTACACTTTACTTAAGTCTACTTAGGTTAATGCATTATTTTATTATTTATTTGGTTAGAAACTTAGGAGTATGCATACTCTTATGATTTTTCATGTTGACAACACTAGAGTTTGCATAATTAAATAAGTTGTCATAGACAACATAGTTATTCGTACTCCTAATTTAGCACATGGTGTTCAGAACATAATTTTGTGTGCTACACCATTTTAGGCTTATCCTCTCATCATCACACTTGCTCATGTGCTTAATAGAGGATAAACCATATCTGGTGGACATGTGCCTAGTTCTATGACTTATCATGTTGTTGATTCCTATGCATTCTAGAAGCATTTCAGAGGCCTTTATATATAGGCACTCCTACTGTAATTTTATCCATATTAAATGAATATTATATCATCATTATAGTCATACTCTCTTTTGTCTACTATTATGCTTGTGCTTGATTTCCTTGCTCTTGAGTGAATTTTTCCCTAGGGAAAATTCTTAGATGGTATCAGAGCTTGGGGAGATTCTCTTCACATAGCTATTTGAGACCATTGTTGCTTTAGCACCTTGACCCAAATCTAGAGAATCCACAAAAATTGGGAGTGTCTAGAGCCAAAATCAAACCTCACCATTGTATCTAGAACATTGATTCAATGAAAATCAGCTATAAATTTTCCTATGCTGGGCCAAAGTCAATTTTGAGGCAAAAAAAAATTTTGCAAACTAGCACTCGAAGCCCTAATTAAAAAATTTTGTATGATCTATTAGATCTACACATTTCAATTGTTTCAGATCTACAATTTTATTTATTCTCTACATTAGTTTTGAATTGGGTATTTTTTAGAATTTTTTTGGCTATACGGACCCTAGTAAAGAAAATTTGTTTGTAGGAACCAGGCAGTGACATCCTAGCCCCTGCAGATAATATCCAAAGAATATTCTATATTTTATTTAGCAGTTTAATACCTACCATGTGAGCACATCAATATTTCTAGCCAAGCAAATCATGATGGCCGCATCACAATTCATTGTAGGAGCTCTTTCCAAATACCAATGAGCAACGAACCACACCGAAAGCTTCAACTTTGTTTTCACTTCCACAATGCTTACCATTTACATTACGCTGCATATGCCCACCGCATCAATGTGGGATAATTCCCATAGTTTCGGTGACATGATTTTTGAATTGCAGCTTTCAAATCACATCGACGGCAAACTATCTATCTCCACTTGTTAAATTGACTCCTAGTGCAACGTGAAATTTTTGGACCTCAACTCCAATCATGGTAAAAGGATTCTGGCCCCACAAAAACTAGTCTCTAACACTATTTTAACGTTTGGAGCACCTAATGAAAATAAAATTGGCAATAGTTTCAGCTTTTTCCTAGACATGTGGCCCTTAAATACCTTGCCACCTATCAAGGCCACGCTAACCACCCTTGTACACTCAACAGCCACATGTTTTTACACATCAATAGTTAGTTGTGACTTGTCTGCCTAGTCAACAAACCAGTTAGCAAGTCTACATGGCATTTTGTATACTAGATCACCATCCACATTAAAAAAAATTGTATGATCTGTATGACTATATAGCACACGCGGGCAGCTATACAATGCTAACATTAGCATGACATCATCAAGGGGCTAAGTTTTCACTAACATTATCAGTTTCATGAGCCTAAATCTAATAGTCATCTAACCATCATGTAGGAGCAAAATTAAATTGCTATAATGGCCATATGGCCATCAAATTTAACCTCTTCTTTTGCTGATTCAACCCCTCTCTAGATTGATTTTTGATTTTGTAGTCTGACTTTGGGAGGCTATATCTCAATCATCTAGACTCCAAATTAGGTGCAATTTTTTTTTATTTTGGGTAGAATTTCTTAGAATTTTTAGTGGTATAGTTTTTTTCTTGTTTTGGTGCATGGATTTATTAGAAATTGCATTTTTTAGTGACTATACCTATCCAATCCTGCATTTTGCAAATTCAAATGCTCCATACGGGCTCATCTGGAAATGAAAATATGTTCCATTTTTTTTAAAAGTGTGTCATTTTTTGTCTACATTCTAGATCTACAATCAGATTATAGGGTTGTGTGAACAAAAGTGTTACTTTTTGAATTAGGTCCTTTTCTGCATTATAATGCTTTGATACATCTTCAAAATTATTTTATATTTGAGATACATTGTATTGTTCCAATTTTGAACTCCATAAGGAGGTTGTCAAAGGAAAAATTAGAAGTCCACTAAGGCCAAGGCAAGTAGCCATTATAAACGCACTACATATAAAGTGCTAAAAGTATCTTTTTTGGGGGGGTTTCTTGATTGAGCGAAAAGGGGGGGGGGTGTTCTTGGTGTTGTGTTCCTCTTTTTTTGCTATTTTTCTTTCATTTTTTGCATCATAGGAAATTTTAAGTTTCCAAAATTAACTCCACATAACTATGCTACTTGGTCCATTAAAATGTGGTGTCACTTAATGCATAAAGGAGTTTCTCAATATGTAAATGGTACCCTTCCTAAACCAATAAGTGATTAGGTACCTACCAGTGAAATCATTGATTGGAAAATAATGGATAGGAAAACCCTAGGTGATATTTATTTGGGGGTTGAACACAAGATCATATATTAGATTTAGAAGTCTTGTACATCCAAGGAAGCTTGGGATACCCTCCAAAACCTATATGGTAAAGTGTTTGATGAAGATTTTTCCAAAATTGAAGATGAGCTTGTCTCCTTAGATCCAAAGACATTTGATTCCATACAGGATCTTATGATAAAGGTGAATGAATTAAGAATGAAGCTTGATGATTATGGGAGTCCTATTAAAGATGACAGGTTAATCTATCTCATTCTTAATAAGCTGCCATTTGAATACTCCACATGTGTTTCTACTTATAACACCTCAAAGACTACATTAGGGTTTTCCTATTAGAAAGTCTCTTTTGATTATTATGCTAAACTATTGGATAAAGAAAAAAAGAAGTTGAAATCAATAGAGATTCTCGATTCCCCAAAGTCTAAGGCATTGGTAGCAAATAATAAGGGTTCTCAAAATTTAGTTGGTCAATCTTCAAATAAAGGAAAGGGCAAGAATAAGAAGTGGAAGAATAACAAATCAGAGGATTTAGAATAGACAACACCATAATCAAATCAACAAGGCACGTCTTCTTCAAATTCAAATAAGAAGGGAGAAAATAATAAGGAGAAGAAAAAGTGTTCTTATTGCAAGAAATTGGGTCATGACAAACATGAGTGTTATCATAAGAAGATTGATGAGTTAATGAACATCGTGAAGAAACATAATGTTCAACTTCCTAATGCTTATAAGGAGAAAGGATCTTCTTCATATTCAAAGGGCAAAGGGCAACCACTAATGGAAAATTCAAGTTCTTCAAAGGAATGGATTCTTGACTTAGGTGCCTCATTTCATATGGATGAAACAAAATTGAATTTGAAGGGAAAGAAAATGTGGAGATTGAAAGTGGAGAGTTCAAAGATGTTCTCTATGTTCCCAACCTAAGTTTTAATCTCCTCTTAATTTACCAAATCACTCACCTTGGAGATGGCCATAAAGTTGAGTTGCTTCTTGACTCAGTAAAGTGGCATAGTCTAAAAGATCATTCATTGGTTGCAATGGGGAAATTTAATCATGAAAAAAGGTTGTATTCTTTCTCCCACTTTTTTCCCAAGTCTCCTTCACAAGCCTTGTTGACTCAATCCAATTCACAAACCAAATTATGGCATGAGCAGTTTGGACATCTTGCCTTCTACTATCTTCAACAACTTTGCTCAAACAAAATGGTCAAAGGTCTACCTACAATCAACTTTTCCCAACTTGAATGTTCAACGTGTTTAGTGGATATGCATCTAGAGGAGAAGTTATATAAAGGGAAGTCTTCAAGAGCACTAGTTGTTCTTTAGTTGGTTCACATGGTACTAGAAAGTCCTTTAGTAGTGACATCAATTAGCTAAAGTCTCTACATACTTACTTTCATTGATGATTTTTCATGGCATACTTGGGTCTACTTTCTTCATCACACAAATGAAGTGTTGGATAAGTTTCTAGCTTTCAAGACTCATGTTGAATAGAAATTAAGGAAATCCATCAAAGTTCTTTATGTGGACAATGAAAGTAGATATGTGAACAAAAGACTTAAAGACTTTTGCAAACTTAAAGTTATTGATCTTCAAAATCCACTAGCATTTAGTCTGCACAAGACAGATACTGTAGCATTAAGGATATGAACTCTTGAGTCAACAGTAAGTTGCATGATACAAGCCAAGTCTCTAGATGCATCACTTGAAGTCGAAGTAATTAACAATGCCAATCACATACTGAATAGGTCTCCTCATCCCACCTTACATGAAAAAACTCCTTTTGAGACATGGTGTGGTAGAAAGCTACTTGTGACACACTTCAAAGTCTTCAGTTGTTCAGCATGGGAAAACATATCTTCCAAGGGATCCAAGGCACCACCACCTAGGCCTTGTAATTTCATTGGATATGAAGATGATGTGAAGGCATACATACTTATGGATCCTAAGACACATGATATTTTTGTGGAGAAGGATGTACACTTTGAGAAAAGTTCACCCAGCCTATCCTCTAATCCTCTCCACACTTTATACATTGTGGCAACTAATAGTGATACTAGCGATAGTGCTTTAATAGATTTAGAAATGTGGGTTTCTATTGAAAGATGAAATGAGAGGTCATGACATCAGTACATTCCACATGCATATAATGCCACAGTGATAGGTCAAGCACAATAGGGTACACCTAGTCTTCCAGCTCTAGCATCAAAGGATGACTTCTTGGAAAAAATTTCAAGTTTTTTAATGGATTCATACATACCAAATTTGGGGGACATCATTGATGATATACATCTTCTCTTTGATGGATAAGATCCTTTTCAATTGTTTTGAGGGCTCACTTTGACCCTCATGTCCATTCTCTACATGATGAATCTTAACAAGTTGATGTGATTACATGGATACTTATCTACAATAGTTGTATGAGGTCTCTCTGTCATTTGAGGAGATAGTACATTCTTTGGGACAGGTTCTACATCCATCCTTGCTAGATCTAATAGTGTTCTTTTCAGCAATATTAGAAGGGGCAACAATCAGTATCAACATACGGATAGTTGAGAAAGTTTCAAAGGCATCATTGATCATATGGATTCTTTCTATACACAGTGAAAGCGTCTCTTATGTACCTATGATAGTGTTTCTTCCAAAGGGGAGGAACATTATTTAGTAGTCCTAGATCAGCTTCTACATCAAAGTAGCTATCACTGATGGACACTCTTCATTTGTGGGGGGGGGACTACATTGTCTCTCTTCTTCTTCTCTCTTGTGGGTGGGGGACATTTTCTTCTTTTGGGATAATGTTCTTCTCACATTTCTCCATTGTATATACTTGATGTATGTTGTAATGACGGGGTCTTGATTACTCCAACCATCCATGCATCTAGTTTTTTCATCTCTCTTTTTGGACGAGGGTTTTTCCCATGAGGTTTTCTTTATTTCTCCACTTTATGAGAGATTGCATTGCATAATATACATGAGCACCTAACATGGCCTAGTATCTGGGACCCATCATGCATTTCATCTTAGCTTTCGTAAGTTTAAGTGCATTCATCGAAGTTACACATAGGGGGGGCTGTTGGTGTAAATAAATATTTACTTATTACACTTTACTTAAGTTTACTTAGGTTAATGCATTATTTTATTATTTATTTGGTGAGACACTTTGGATTTTGCATACTCTTATGAGTTCTCATGTTGACAACACTAGATTAAGAAACTCTAATTTAGCACATGGTGTCTAAAACATAATTTTGTGTGATACACCATTGTAGGCTTATCCTATCATCATTGCACTTACTCCTATGCTTAATGGAGGATAACCCATATCTGGTGGACATGTCCCTAGTTGTATGACTTATCATGTTTTTTATTCCTATGCATTCTAGAAGCATTTCAGAGACCTTTATATATAGGCACTCCTAGTGTACTTTTATCCATATTGAATGAATATTATATCATCATTCTAACCATACTCCCTTTGGTCTACCATTGTGCTTATTCTTGAGTTCCTTGGTCTTGGGTGAATTTTTTCCTAAGGCAAATTCTTACACTTTGAATCTATGATGATTAGCTACTTTGAAGATTTCAAATAGTTAATAAAGAAGAGGTTGAGAATACCAGTGTCACTAGTAGAGAAATACTATGATGATGTATATTTTCTTGTGGATTCTAACTACACTTTTGTAAAATCAAGGGTGAGATTGTTAAGACCCTTAGGTTATGAAACCAATGTGGATGAGGACTTTTTAGCTATTACTATTTTATTATTAGAAGAGGTAGATAAAAGTGCAAATATATTTGGCATTTATGAAATTTTAAATTCAAAAATTACCATGGAATTGAAGACTGCCTCTTTCATGAAGTAAAAGGAGAAGATAGTAAAGAAATTCAAACTGAAATTTGGAGAGGGTGTCAAGCAAGAAGAAGAAGAAGAAGAAGAGGAAGAGGAAGAAGAAACCAAAATACAAGCACCTCTTGCATTGACACAAGGCATGGGAGAAGATTAGGAAGAGGAGGAAACTAAAGGTGCCAAGGGAGAAGAAGTTGAGGAAGCACCTACTCCTACCAAGCTAAAGAAGAGGAAGGCTAAGGCCCAACCAATGACTAAAGCTAAGAAGGTAGCTAAGCTAAGTCAGCCCAAGCCTGCTATACCTATTACAAGAACTAGTACATGTACAACTACACAAGAGGCTAGAGAAAAGACCAAACAAGTACAACAAGGAGGTCAAGTGCCAAAAGCGCCAAGAAGGAAGTATGTGGCACAAGCCGAGTCTAATGAAGAGAAAATAGAGTCAAATGAAAACAACCAATTTAATGTGGTGAGTCATAATCCTCTTTCAGACATTGAAAATTTATGTGAAAATGTTAAGAATAGTTTAGACCTATCAGGATTTACACATGTAGATTTTGAAAATCTTGGTAATGTAGAAAAGAAATAATAAGAAGAGGCCATATATGCCATGATGGAAAAATTCAAGACTACTCCACTAGAGATTGCCAACTCAATACCAAAGAGTCTATATAACAGAGTTGAGAAAAAATGGCACTATTATTTGGACTTGGAGAAACAAATTAGAGAAACATCTCTAGACTAAGGTATAGATTACTAAGGCTATTAAGAAATATGCAGTTAGGTTCATACCTAAATATAGAGCCTTTAGCATTTTGTAAAACAATATTGAGGATGTTGTTAAAATGACCACACATATGTGGAAACTTACTTATGGGTTGACTATAGTGAAGAAAGGAGAACCAGAACCCATTGAAGTAAAGGATGATGAAAAGGATAATGAGAAAGATGAAATTGTTGAGGATGGAACTAAAATGAATATAGATGACAAGGAAACAACTAAGCCAGAATAGCAATAGGAAGAACAAAGTGTGCAAGACATGCAATTATTTAGTGTCAATCCTCAACATGTCACAAGTGAGACTACTAAAACAATAACTATCAAGGATGTTTCTAATCTATAAACTCATAAAATAAATCCACTTATAGAGGATGATTTGAAGAAGATATTAGATTATTCTACAGTATAGGCCAAACTTTGTGATAATCTTGTTTTGGTCAGTGTGGATGAGCTACAAAAGTCAGTAACTAATACTATGAGAGAAAAGGTGAATCTACAAGAACCACCTTCTATAATCCCTCCAGTCACTAATGTACAACCTTTATTCGAAATACTAGAAGATACATCTAACAAGGTTAATACAATTGCCAAGGTTGATATAGTAGAGAAGAGCATAGTGGAAGCACAAGTTGCTACTATAGAACAACAAGAAACAGGTCAAATAAACTTACCTACACCTACAACATAAGATAAAGTTGCAATTCAAGTCATTTTGATAGAATAGGGCAAGACTAAAGAGAGTGAGATGACAACTAAATTGAAGGAGAAAATAGCCATCCAAGCCCTGGTAACCCTACTAGCGTTTGACATTTCATCAATTCATATTCTTCAGAAGCTAAGCATAGATGCAACTCCATTATAGATCTCAGTGTTGATCTCGAGTTCATCAAAGGAAAAAGAAGTAATTTGATATAGAGATGTGATCATTGATGAATAAATCATTTTGAAAAAGTATGACTATGATACAGTGACCATAGAATAGATGGGCATACTATAGCAATCCCTAGCAAGGAGAAAGCATCAAGAAATGCTTAGAAGGGAGCACATGTAGAAGCAAACACTACAAGATATCAAAGATATCTTTTTAATTGAATTTAGTCTACTAGCTCCTAATGAGACCAAGCCACTAATAGAACAACTAACAAATATAGTGGAGAAGGTAAGTGATGCTAACCTAGACACAAATGCCAAATTATTAGAATGGTTAGAAAAGAAGTTCCAAAGCAAAGTCAGTGAAGAGATATCCAATGATATAGCACTAACACAAGTTGCATTAGAAACTAAGGTTTAGGATGAAAAGAAGTTAATTGAGAATATATTCTCATTGTATACTAAATTGTGCAATCCCTCACTCTTCACCCAAAAGACCAGAAGTCACATCTTGAACTTGGAAAGCCAAATTACTTCATTAGGTGCCAAACTACCTATGAATCTAGCTCAGAGTGAGAAGCATTTTAGGATTTTTCTTCAAACCTAGAGTGAATTAGCTATATTGATAGTAGATGAGGCTAACATAAGAGCCAAACTAACCAGCATCCAAGAAACTCTCACCCCCCATATGGAAATTTTGCACAAGGAACTAGGCTATGCTAAAACCTTAATGAAGAAAAACCCAAATCTTTCTACCTTAGATGGTCTAGTCCACCTTGTTGCAAAGCTTGCAATCCAAATAAATTAATTGGATGTCGCATGTGAGAATTGGGATGTAGCTCTCAACATAATATTGGATGTCCATGAGTCATTTCTAAACAAACACACAATAAGTGTATAAAACATTGGCATTAGTGTCACAAAGGGGGAGATATATTTTTGGGGGAGAAATAGAGCAAAGGGGGAGAATAAAATGAGCAAATGAGGGAGATATTACTTTTGAGAGTAATAAAGAATAATAATTTTGAAGTATATAGAGTAAGGGTGAGCAAGAATCAAAACATATCTAAAGTATCAGATGAAAGAGTATCAAAAAAATAGCATGAAGTCAAAGTGTTTCAAAAGAGACATATTTACTTAGTAGGCATACAAAATTTTGGATATAGAAAAAACATATTAACTCAGGGGGAGTTATATAATTTTGAGGCATCCAAGTTATTGTAAAATTTTGACATTTTGAAGTTTTGTATATAAGTTGAGTTGTAGATATGGTATGCTCATAAGGATAAGGATGTTAATGCATACTCAAGTGTTTTTGACACTCATCTCAAAGGGGGAGATTGGTGATCCTAGATTGATTTTGACAAGTGAGTTTCAACACACTTAATTTATTTACTTAGTCCATGTTGAGTCACAGTGAGTGTCAAGCCACTCATGAGCCAAGTCACGCAAGTGCCAAGCAGATAGACTATGCCAACTAATTCAAATACTAAGTAAATAGTAGATGCCAAGAAATATAGATGTTGAGTCATAGAAAAAATATTAGTGTATGCCAAACATCAGAGACTTCAAATGCCAAGTAACATAGTTTTGACATATTTGTTTGTAAAGGCACAAACAACTATGTAAACTATTTTTGAGCTGACTTAAGGATGAATTACAATATTTTGGAGATAAGGTAAAATCTCAAGTTGGATTCCCTATGCAATTACATGTATCCAATTAGAAATGGAAAGGATTAAGTGATAAAATGGATGAAACTTAGCCATAGATTCATACCTAACCCTAAGTCACCAAAGTCTTCTTAAGGAGTTGGATGAAACCCTAAACTCTCTATGAGCATGTAAGGTACTAAAGGGGTGAAAAGAGAAGTTTGCATGTGAAAATAGAGCATTCATGGTGATTTAGAAGTTATGAAGTAGGATTTCATTGTAGAATCAGTTAGAACAGAATAGAGGAAAGGAAAAGCATACAACAAAGAGACATCTGATCAAGAAGGATTGAAGATACATTATTTTAGAGGTGATTTGTTACTAAGAAATCAAGTACTAATTGTAGGATCAAAGCTAAGACATTCTAATAGGTAATTTTAGTAAAAATCTCTTAACAAAGTAGTCCTAACAGTTATACAAAATCCTCTAACAAGGTGCTTACTTAATTGTGAGTTAAAGTCCTTTAACTAGGCACACTTCTAATAGGGTGTTGAAATCCTTTAACAAGGTTAGACCTAATAGTCTTTGTAAGCCTTTAACAGGGTAGACCTTTCATAAGGTAGATCATATTTCATGGTCAAAATATTGTAACCTTCATTAGATACACTTTATCACTACAATAGTGAAGATTTTTGGGTGTCATCCCCACCTTAGTTTTACCTTCTTATTGGAGGGTTTTTGGGTAATCATATCTAGTGTTATATGTGTGTGTGATTTCTTATATGTTATTTTAGTTTACTCATTTAATGCATGAGATGGATGTGTGGTGAAAGTTTTATGGGTCCAAGTTTAAATTATTGATTCACCCCCACCATAAGTTTAGCTTTCCTATTGTAATTCCAATAGCATCAGCATTTGGTCCAGACAACAAAGGTTCTTTGTTACATTGGATAGATGAACTCTTGCATCTTCTACTCTTATGTAGGAAGAGGCATAACCCCTAGCATACCTCACAAATACTCAATAGTCTCTTTTTGAAGAGGCTTAGTGAATATATCTATAATCTTCTCTTTAGTTCTCACATACTCCAATCTAATTTCCTTATCCACAACTTTCTCTTTGAACATGTGATACTTGATAGAAATGTGCTTAGCTTTTGAATGCAATACTAGATTCTTAGACATATTTACCATGTTGTTGGATACAATTGTTAATTGAATGTTGTCTTTGATGTTACACAAATGACATATCAGTCATTAGTTAGCTTCTACCGAGCTCACAAGGCTAGCAAATGAAAGTTAGCTTCTACTGAGCTCACTTGGTCAACAAAGGAAAGCTAGCTTCTACCGAGTTCACTCGGTCAACAAAGAAAGCTAGCGTCTACCAAGCTCACTCGATCATCGAAGGAAATATGGCGGGAAGATAACTTCCACCAAGTTCACTAGGACAGCAAAGGAAAGTCAGTGCTCATCAAGTTCACTTGGTCTCCAAAGGACTTTTGCAAGATTTAGTAGTGTTTACCGAGCTTCACTTGGTTAACACTAGATTACCGAGCTAAGTTAGCCAGCGAAGGATTTTATTATTTTGATTATTTCATGGAATCAATGTAGCTGACTAATGTTCTTTTTTGGTTATTATAACATATATTTGAGCTGACTTGATAAATTTGAAAGGTATATATATATAGATATTCAATTTGTGGACTAGTGTGAGAAATTAAAAAAAAAGTGAATGGAAGAGAGAATTCTGATGAAGAGTTAGATATCCTAGAGGTGCTGCAAAGTCATATTTGATCAGTAAGGATTCAGAAGAGTAGAACATAGATCTGTAATTAGCAAGAGATAAGTTGCATATCACTCAGGTCATTTCATTGTTGCTTTCTTATCATTGTAACAGTGAATTTAGAATCTCTTTACAGAGTTGGTTTAACAGCCATTCTGTAAATCCTCTAGATAACAAGGTGATAGTTCAGTTGAATTATTCTAAAGGCCTCTAACTAGGCCACTCCTAATAGGGTAATTAAATCCTCTAACAAGTTCACACCTAATAGTGTGTATTGTAACCTTTAATAGGGTTGGCTCCTAACAGGGCTCACTTTAGAAGAGTGAAAATTGGTGATTAGTTACTTGGTGGTTTTTCCCATATTGGGTTTCCACATTAAATCTGGTGTCTCTTGTGTTCATTTAGTTAATCTTTGCATGCATAATTATAACTTTGAATGCTAGATGAATAGTAACTAGTTAACTTATCGAGTAAAAGTATTTCTACACTATTTATCAAATATCAGCAGTAATGACATCTAAGGGATTTGTATTTATTTATTTATTTTTGGACTTGTTTTGTAGTAACTGATTCACCCGTCCACTCTCAGTTACTTCATCTATATTTCCAACAATTGGTATTAGAGCTTTTGGTGCTTGCAGGACAAGATTTCAAGGATCTAAGCCAAAGATTAGGATGTCTTATAAGAGGGAAATTCCAAGACTTAATAGGGACAACTTCTTAGCATGGAAAGGGTTGATGAGACTTCATCTAGCTTCTATTGGAGATATAGGACTAAAATACCTTGATGAAAAATATGCAGAACCATCTGGTACATTATCTGTCAATGATATTGTTGAAAAGAAGACTCACAACATTATGATGATAGATATAGCATCTGCTCTGAGTTATGAAGAGTTTGATGACATTAAAGACTATAAATCTAACTTTGAAATGTGGGAAAAGCTAAAAGAAATCTATGGAGGAGATGATAATGTAAGAAGAGCCAAAGCAGAAAGTTTGAGAGGACAATTTGATCAAATGAGGATGAGAGAGGATGAAAACATTGGAAAATATGTTGAAAGAATCAAAGCATGTGTCAATGCAATCAAAGCATCTGGAGGAGATATCAAGGAGGAGATAGTAACAAGTAAAGTTCTAATTAGAACTCTACTTCCCATTTATGCAATTAGAGTTTCTAAAATTCAAGAAAGACGATGTGAAGCAAATCCCAAGATAAATCTAGACGCCATAGTTGAAAGATTGACTGCATTTGAACTAGACAACTTTGACAACTATGTTCCAGCTTCCAAGAACATTGAATCAGCATTTGAAGCCAGGATTTTACTTAAGGCAAAAAGAAAAATGAAAAAGGAATCTCAGTTAGGAAGTGAAGATGAATCAGACCAAAGTTTAGATAGTGATCTTGAAGTGATTGAAGCTCTACTAGAAAAGAAATATTCTAGAGGCAGAGGTAAATTTAAAGGTAAATTTTATCTAATCTACTTTTCATGTGAAGAAGTTGGTCACATTGCTACTAGGTGCCCAAACAAGCAAAAAAAAGATGAAAAGAAAGGTTACAAGTACAATGGCAAGAAAGACTTCAAATCATTCAAAGATAAAGGTAAGAAAACATGTTTTATGGCTAAAGATTCTAATGATTCCAATGATGATGAAGAAGTTGAAATTGTCTACATTGTTGTGAAAGATGAATCTAATAATGATGAGGAAATGGCACTTATTTCTCATATGAGAAAAAATGATACATGGATCATAGATAGTGGTTGTTCTCATCACATGACTGGTGATAAAACTAAGTTTGAATACTTTGAAAACTATGATGGTGGCAGTGTAAGATTTGGTAACAATGAACCTTGTTGTATAAAAGGAAGAGGAAGAATCTCTCTAACCAAAGAAATTATATGTGATAATGCCTATTGTGTAGAAGGACTAAAGCATAACTTGTTGAGTGTGGCATAGCTACTCAATAATGGATTCAAAGTAGAATTCATGCATGGAAAAGCAAGACTGCTAGATGGCAAAGGAAAACTGATTAGATTAGGCACTCAAACAAAAGGTAACTTATTTTATCTTGAGCTTGGTGAATGCTCATGTTTTATTTCTCAATTTGAAGAAATTTGGTTATGGCATAAAAGGTTGTGTCATGTCAACTTTGATAACTTGGTAAAGATAAAAAAAATTCAAGAAACTAAGAGGCATTCCTAACATAAAGAAACCTAAAGTTGGTCTATGCAAGAATTCTTAGATTGGTAAAATGGGAAAGACTAGTTTTAAAAGTAAAAACTATCAGTCTGAAGATATATTTGAAATTGTGCACACTGATTTATGTGGACCCATTGGAATTGAAAGCTATACTAGAGAAAAGTTCTTCATTCTTTTTGTTGATGATTACTGTCATGTATCTAAGGAAAAAATCAAAAGCATTTGAGAAATTCAAATGGTACTTGGCCAGAGTAGAAAAGGAAACAGGAAAAAGATTGAAATGCTTGAGGTCAGACAGAAGAGGAGAATTCATTTCACATTAGTTCAATAACTTTTTCATTGAAAGAGGAATCAAAAGATAGGTATCAGCCCCTAGAACTCCTAAAAAAAATGGAATAGCTGAAAGGAGGAATAGATCTATCATAGATTATGAAAGAACCCTAATGATTGAAAAGAACATTTCTATCAAATACTGGAAGGAAGCCATCAACACTATAGTTCATATCTTGAATTGAGTACAGCTTAAGAAGGACTCATTCAAAACTCCCTATGAGCTATGGTATGGCTACAAACCTAATGTAAGTTACTAAAAGTATTTGGAAGTAAATGTTACATTTTGAATGAATCTAAAAAAAGAAAATTTGATGTAAAAAGTGATGAAAGAATATTTTTGGGATACTCTTGCAAAAGTAAAGCATATAGATGTTTGAACCTATCTACTTAAAAAGTCATAGAAAGTGCACATGTGAAAGTTGATGAGTTTGCAGAAAGGACTAAAGAAGAAAGCAAAAGGGAACCAAAAGATTATAGAAGGTTTGTTTTCACTAAACCTAATATAGTACCAATCAATTAGGAATCCTCTACTCCTGAGTCATCAGTAACTGAGTTATAGGTAGTTCAAATTGAGCTACAACAACACGAGTTACACTTAAATTCTATTAAGCAAGTGTCTACCGAGTCTAAAGGACCTGAGCCAATATTTACTGAGCCAAAATAGCCTAAACCTAAAGTTGAAATGCAAAAGGATAACAATGAAATTCAGTCAAAAGGCATAGAACCTGTTTTAGCAAAATATGTCAGGAGACATCAATCAATAGATCAGATCATTGGAGACAAATCTGAAGAAACCATGACAAGAAATAAGTTGAAAGGTACTTTTTTACTTGCTGATTTTGAACCTAGAAATATCAAAGATGCTTTAGAAAATGATAGTTGGATTGAGGCTATGAATGAAGAAATAGAGCAAATAGAGAAAAACAAGACATGGACTCTTGTACCCAGGCCTAAAGATAAAAATGTGATTGGAACTAAATGGTTATTCAAAAACAAGTTGAATGAAGATGGTAAGGTATCAAGAAACAAAGCTAGATTAGTATGCAAAGGATATGCTCAAGAAGAAGGAATAGACTATGGAGAAATTTTTTCTCCTATTGCAAGACTGAAAGGAGTCAAAACCTTACTTGCATATGCTAGTCACAAAGGATTCAAAGTTTATCAGATGGATGTCAAGTCAACATTCCTCAATGGTATACTAGATGAAGAGGTTTACATTGAACAACCTGAAGGTTTTGTTGATCTAGATGAAAGAAACATGGTCTGCAAATTACACAAGGCACTATATGGTCTAAAACAAGCCCCTAGAGCATGGTATAAAAGATTACATAACTATCTTATTCAAATTGGTTTTCAAAGAACTAATGATAACAGTAGCTTGTATATAAAGGATGGACCAGATGATAAAATTGTCTTAGCAAAAATATTTATAGATGATATTGTTTTCACAGGAAATGATGATCTTTGCAAAGAATTTTTAGAACAAATGAACAAGGAATTTGAAATGTCTATGTTTGGTGAGATAAAATTCTTTGTTGGTCTTCAAATTCAATAGAATAAAAATGGTATCTACATCACTCAATCAAAATACATCAAGGAGATATTGAAAAAGTTTGGCATGGAAGATTGAAAACCAGTTGGAACTTCTATGTGTACTAGATTAAAACTTACCAAGGAAGATGAATCAAAAGAAGTAGATCAAACCTTGTATAGATCTATAATTGGAAAGTTACAATATGTAGTTCATACCAGGCCAGATATTGCCCTTACAGTTGGGATTGTAGCAAGATTTTTAGCTAAACCAAGAGAAAATCACATGATGGCAATCAAAAGAATAATGAGATATTTGAAAGGAACTGAAGATTATGGTTTATGGTACAAATTTGGAAGTAATCTAGATTTAAAAGTGTTTACTGATGCTAATTGGGCAGGAAACCTTAATGATAGAAAAAGTACAAGTGGAGGAGCATTCTTTCTAGGAAAGAGGTTGGTTTCTTGGACAAGCAAAAAGTAGAATTGTACATCCCAATCTACAACAGAGGCAGAGTATGTTGCTGCAGCAATAAAATGTTCTAATATTGTTTGGTTTAAATAGTTGTTGGAAGGCATGAAGGTGGAAATCAAAGAACCAATTGTTATGTTCTGTGATAACACAAGTGCAATTAACATATCTAAGAATCTAGTAATGCATTCCAAAACCAAGCACATTGTAATAAAATATCATTTTGTTAGAGAATTGGTGCAAAATAAGGAGATCAGATTGGAATATGTCCATACAAAGGACCAAATTGCCAACATATTCACAAAGCCATTACCTAAGGATGCATTCTTGTATCTAAGAGGTATGTTAGGGGTCACTCCCCTATCCAAAGTTTACTAAAATGAAGTTTTAGTGATGCATCAATGCATACCAAGTTGAAGATCTATCAGTTGATGCAACATAGATAGGAAACATTGCATATGAATTAGTACTAAAGGTACATTATAATTTATTTGAGTTATGTTGTCTTTGGCATGTGTTGTCAAAGAGGGAGAGTTTTACTATCATATTTTTTCTGAAATTTGTTTGAAAGAAGGGTTTCATAAGTAATTCCTTCATAGAGGGAGATTACTGAAAGAGGGAGCTTGCTAAAGAAAAGACTTGCTAGACTACTTGCTAGACTTGTTTTCAAATTCCATTCTGCTATGACATGTTGTGTTGCCATCAATGCCAAAGAGGGAGATTGTTGGATACAATTGTTAATTGAATGTTGTCTTTGATGTTACACAAATGTCATATTAGTCATTAGTTAGCTTCTACCGAGCTCACAAGGCTAGGAAAGGAAAGTTAGCTTCTACTGAGCTCACTAAGTCAGCAAAGGAAAGCTAGCTTCTATCAAGTTCACTCAGTCAGCAAAGGAAAGCTAGTGTCTACCGAGCTCACTTGATCATCGAAGGAAATATGGCGAGAAGATAACTTCCACCAAGTTCACTAGGATAGTAAAGGAAAGTCAGTGCTCACCGAGTTCACTTAGTCTCTAAAGGACTTTTGCAAGATTTAGTAGTGTTTACCGAGCTTCACTTGGTTAACACTAGATTGCCGAGCTAAGTCAGCCAGCAAAGGATTTTATTATTTTGATTGTTTCATGGAATCAATGTAGCTGACTGATGTTCTTTTTTGGTTATTTTAACTTATATTTGAGCTGACTCGATAAATTTGAAAGGTATATATATAGATATTCAAGTTGTGGAATAGTGTGAGAAAAAAAAAGTGAATGGAAGAGCGAATTCTGATGAAGGGTTAGATATCCTGGAGGTGTTGCAAAGTCGTATTCGATCAGTAAGGATTTAGAAGAGTAGAACATAGATCTGTAATCAGCAAGAGATAAGTTGCATATCACTCAGTTCATTTCATTGTTGCTTTCTTATCATTGTAATAGTGAATTCAGAATCTCTTTACAGAGTTGGTTTAACAGCCATTTTGTAAATCCTCTAACAAGGTGACAGTTTAGTTGAATTTTTCTAAAGACCTCTAAATAGTCCACTCCTAATAGGGTGATTAAATCCTCTAACAAGGTCACACCTAATAGTGTGTATTGTAACCTTTAACAGGGTTGGCTCCTAATAGGGCTCACTTTAGAAGAGTGAAAATTGGTGACTAGTTACTTGGTGGTTTTTTCCATATTGGGTTTCCACATTAAATCTGGTGTCTCTTGTGCCCATTTAGTTAATCTTTGCATGCATAATTATAAATTTGAATGCTAGATGAATAGTAACTAGTTAACTGACTAAGTAAAAGTATTTCTACACTATTTACAGAATATCAGCAGTAAAGATATCTAAGGGATTTTTTCTTTTTCTTTTTTGACTTGTTTTGTAGTAACTGGTTCACCCCTCCACTCTCAGTTACTTCATCTATATTTCCAATAGTGTTGTCACAATGTATAACAATAGGTTCACTGATTTCTATCCTTATATCCTTTAGCATTTTCTTCATCCAAATGACTTGATTGCAATTATTTGCTACTACAACATACTCTTCTTCCATTGTACTTTGTGATGTACAATCTTGCTTCTTGATTAACCAAGAAAATGATCTTCCTCCAAGAAAGAAGGTTGCACCACTGGTTCTCTTTCTATTATCCATACTGCCTAACCAATCTACATCAATATAAGCACTTAGAGTGAAATCATTAGATCTATCATACCATAATTGGTGCTCTGATGTTCCTTTCAGATATCTAAATATCTTTTTTACTACTACATAATGTGCTTCTCTAGAATCAGCCTAGAATCCTAGAATAATTCCAACAACATTTTTTATATCCTTCCTTGTGTGACTCAAATATTGCAATCATCTAATCATAGATCCATACTCTTTCTGCTCAATAGTAGCTGTCTCATTCTTTGTAGATAACTTGTGTACAGTTATCATAGGTGTTCCAATGAATTTACATGCATCTGATCCAAACCTTTTTAGTAAATCCTTCAAGTATATAGTTTGAGAAATAAAGATTACTTCTTTATTCTATACAAGCTACAATCCAAGGAAATAGTTCATCTCTCCTATCATACTCATCTCAAATCCTTTCTTCATCTCTTTAGCAAAATTTTTTCTTTACTCATCATTACCTCCAAATATGATTTCATCAACAAATATTACCAAAATTATCAATTTTTTTCCAACATAGATTACTATCTGCCATACCTTTTTTATATCCAAGTTTTGTCAAATGTTTGTCCAACCTTGCATACTAGGTTCTAGGTGCTTGCTTCAATCCATACAATGCTTTCCTTAGTTTACATACTATGTAACAAAACCATAGTTTATAAGGGGTCTTGTTTGTG
Organism: Cupressus sempervirens; assembly: GCA_028749045.1. Classification (NCBI taxonomy): domain Eukaryota; kingdom Viridiplantae; phylum Streptophyta; class Pinopsida; order Cupressales; family Cupressaceae; genus Cupressus; species Cupressus sempervirens. Next base: position 751,782,111 of record CM053791.1, read on the forward strand.
TCTTTCCTTACTTTTACTCTATTCATAGTGTAGACTATTGTATTCATATCTTCTCTTCAAAATGGTTTGGGTCTCATTCTCTACTAACATAGCTCTTGCATCTTCTATAACTAACTCGTTCCTTCTCTCTACAACACCATTTTGTTTAGGAGTTCTCAAAGTTGATAACTTTCTTTCAATTTCATTTTCTTCACAAAAAATGTTAAACTTATTTAAAGGAAATTCTCCTCCTCTATTTGATCTTAAATATTTAATCTTCATACCAGATTCATTCTTTCCCCTATTCTTGAATATCTTAAGCCTATCAAATAGCTCAGATTTCTTTTTAAGAAATGCAACCCACATCATTCTAGAAAAATCATCAACTAAAATCATAAAATACCTTTCACCATAGAATCCTTTAATCTTTGTAGGACCACTGAGATCAGTGTGTAAATCTCCAACTTTGATATAGTGGTAAACTTCTTGCTTGGAAAAGAAGTCCTATTATGCTTAGCCAAAACACACTCCTTGCAAATTGTGTTAGTAGGTTTTACAATCTTTGAAAAATCTCTAACTATAAACATTCTACTAATCCTCACAATACTATCAAAGTTTATGTGACAAAAAAATTCTTATGCCATAACCAATTGTCATCTACCTTTGCAACCAAACATGTCATTTAAGTAGGATTCAACTGAAATACATTGTCTCTAGATCTAGTTCCAGTTCCAATTACCTTTCCATCTTTGTCTTTGATCATGCATTTCTTTTCTTTGAATTGAAACTAATAGCCTTTGTCTACTAATTTTCCAACACTCAAAAGATTGTGCTTTAAACCATTAGCAAAGTATACATCCTTGGTGTTAGTTTTACCATCAAGAGTTATAGATCCAATACTTTAACTTGGTATGTTGCATTGTTTCCAACTATGGAAATTCCTCCATCCTAACTTTTGAAGTCAAAAAAATTATTCATGTCACTATTCATATGATGTGAATAACCACTATCAATTACCCAATTATATTTCTTCTCAACCTATGACACCAAAGCTACCTTCTTCGGACTTTCTTCTTTAACTACCCCAAATCCAATTTCATCATCACTAGCACTTAATGCTTGTTAATCAAAATCATTATCTTCATTTGCATACAAACACTCTCTATCCTTTCTAGGCTTTTAATTTCCCTTATACATTTTCTTTCTTTTAGGACACTTAGATGCATAGTGACCATATTCATCACAAGTCCAACATTTAAAGATTTTCTTACCTCTATTTTCTCTTCTTACTAGAAGGGCTACTCCTTCAATCTTTTTGTCCTCCTTAGATCTACTATTGCTAGCAAAATCTCCTCTATCACTTGTGCTTCTTGATCAATTAGGTCAAATATTCAAGGAACTAAAGGCTATCTCTATTTTGGTTAATTCTGTAGACTATCTAAGTTCATTCTCAATTGCTTCAAGTCTTCTAAGCATGTCTCCTTTGTGAAATCTTCGGTACAAGATATCAACAATTGTATCATTTGGACTACTAACTTAAATGGTGGTGTTGGAGTCTTCAATATATGCCATATAACCTCATCATCTTCTTTGGTTTCTCCTTGAGATTTGATACCTGCAATACTTTTTGATATCCTGGATATATATGTTCTTACAGATTCATCTTCCACCATTTTAGCATCTTAAAATGCACAAATCCAACATTGTAGCCTCAACTTCTTAGAATGTGCATCTCCGTCAAAACTATTTTCCAAAGCTTACCAAATCAAATGTGAAGTAGCAAGTGATTGTACCTGATTGTAATCAATTTTAGGAAGTGCAGTCAATAGTTCTTCTTTAGCTCTCATGTCACACATAAAAAGATCTCTTTCTACCTTAGTACAAGTTTCCAAGTCCTCTTCAGCAATGATTGTATTCTCTGATTTTGTCAAGATCCAATATCTTAGAACCATGCACAATTGATGTGTCTCCATCTTTTCTTGCTAGTTCTCATAATTTGTTCCATCGAATTTTGAACTATCTTTCCTAAACATATTTGTCATAGATCTCCCAAAGCTATTAAACTTTATCTTCAAGGCCCTGATGCTCTGATAGCAATTGTTAGAAATAATAGTCCACCTATCCAATAATTAAAACATTTATCTTCTTTAAAAAAACTTAACAATTCAACCAAAGTGAATATAATTGATAATAAATTGCACGTAGACAATTACACCAAATATGTTGACTAGGGAAACCCTTCATCAAAGGGAAAACCCTAATGGCAATGATGCCCACAAGATGATGTACTAATATAAATACTCCTTGTTAGAGGATGGACCCTATTAGAAGTCTACTATAATATTTACTACAATGAGTCCCTATTAGGAGACTTTGTATCCCTATTAGGAGATTCTAATCATGTTAGGAGTTGTATTACAATGTATGCAAGAAGAGCCCTCTACCCAAACATGCAATTTCAAAAACAAGAAGAGCTCACTACTCAAACAAGTAATTTACTATTATGTCCTCCTTTCCTTTGATATTTTAACCAAACCAATCATTTTTAGACCTTGTAGACTGGGTCACAAGCCTTGGATCTAAATATCAAACCTCAAATCACTCAACAATGAAGTTTCCTTCACTTCTACATTGCTCTACTCAACTTCACATTTCATTCTTACTACTAATTTTTACTAATCAAAAATCCATACTATCCATACCATAATAAAGTAAAATCTCCTTCCTTTATACCAAGTCCTCAAAACAATTCCCTAAGTCAGCTATTAGATTTTCTTAATTAATTATTATAGAACCACATTAAGAAATCATTACACTTAGTGATAACATAAAATAATTCACCTTGAAACTTGAATAAATTTTTGTACACAGAATATTATGACAAGTGAGCTTAGCCACATCATCATCAGCATGTATTTTTCATGTCGTCAACCTCTATCCTCATAATAACAACTCTACTAAGAGATATAATAAGTTTACTAGAATATTCCTCTATAAACTCTATCTTAGAACAAACATCACCAAAACTCTAATAACTTCTTCTATATTTATCCTTTCTTCTTTTGATGTTAACTACACATACAAGATACTTAGTAGTATCTCCCATAACCTTGGATAGTGTTAATATTCAACTAGTCATCTGTACCAACTTGATCTTTCTGTTGTTCTTCTATCAGATACCATAGAAAAGTGTTATGTTGATATCAATGACAAACTCAATCATGACTGTAACATATCATCATAGTAACATATCTACAGTACTCTCCTATAGGAATATCATTAACATTCATGCTTCCAACCAATCATCTAACAATTTACACATAACAGACTCTTAACTTGAACTACTTTTTTTTGTTGTTGAGTAGTATAAGAATGGATAAATATAAGACTTATGATGTCAAGGATAGGTCTTTTGATCAGTTCAATAAAAAAATTATTAATTTTGTGGAATATGAGCCTGAGGGTGCATTCTCACAAACCCCAAAATGTGTATTTCATGAAGATGATATTAGGACCCACATCCATGACAAATTTAAGACCCTAGAGAATGAAGATATTTGGAAGGATTTGAGTGATATTTACATGGAAGATAAAAAAATTTAAGAGTTATTTTCAAAAATTTTAGAATACATGAACATCCTATAGTACATCAACTATGATGAATTTAATGATCCCAAGTGGATTAGGATAGTCTTGAGTAGAATTCATGAAAAAATCTTTTGAATTGGTGAAAAACCTATAATGATAACAAAGTAATTGATACATATAGTCATAGGATTAGATAATGCAAGAGCAATCCTAGTTGTGACGAGAATAGTCAAGAATGATGTGGAAAAAATATAGGAACTAAGTGGGACAAGAGATCCATGACACTTTCTTATTTCAAGAAACAACAATTTAGAATAATTGCTAAAATTATAGGTTATAAGATGGTTATTTAAGAAGAACACTTTGACATTTGTAAAATATTGATACAATAATTTTTTGAGAATATTATAATAATAAAGCATGACAATACTCAACCTTTTAGGTTTATATCATTAATTCTACACATATTATTTAATATCATTTACAAATTTCAAAATGTGCACCAACATGATTGGGTTGATGGTGTACTTACCATGGCATTGATAACTGAGCATTTACAACATGAAGTTAATTAGGAAGTACTTAAGCAATATGTAGAAGTTATGTTAGAATCACCTAAGGAAAAGAATATAGAAAGATAGGGAACATACAAGGAAAGTTTTAGTCAAGTCAGAGAAGAGCTATATAGAGGCTCTAGGAAATAAAAAGTAGAGATTTTTTTTGAAAAGATAGCAAAAAAGGAAAGAATTAATAAAGAGGAATGGGAAGAATTGAAGAAATGAATGAGAAGCTCTTAAAAGGACATAGTTGGATAGTTCTAGTGTAGCACTAGTTAAATATAAAGTTGTTCAAATATGGAGGTACTTGATACACATATTATTGATATAAAAGAAGATGAATTTACTAAACAACCTTGAAGAGCCACAAGGACTCCTCCCATATTTAAGGTAGAAAACTTAGATGAACCAGCTTCTACAAGAGCCACAAAATAGAAAGAAACGGTGTAATGGCCTATCCCAAATAAAAATAAGATCATCAAAGAGGAGAAGATTGATAAAAGAAAAAAAATCAAGAAATCTAAGGATGCAACAAAGATTATAGAGGAAGAAGTACCAAAGGCTACTGGAATAAACATTGAGGAAGAAATGAAAAAGTGGAAATCTAATTTGAAAAGGATCATAGATAGAATTAAATGTAAAGGCAAGTTAGACCATCTTGAGAAGTATTATATCAAGTATGTTGAAGATGATCAAGCTATAATTGATAATTCAATTATCAAATATTTATTGAATTTCAAGAGGAATTTGTTCGAAATCAAAGGCAACATTCTTGATTCTATCTATGATAAGCATGATGTAAGAAGGAAACTTGCAATAGAAGAAGATTAGAGAATAAGGGGAAATATTGTATGTAAGCTTTGTACTTTGATCAGAATAGATGAAATGAAATGAATATAGTAAAAGGGAAAGGTCTAAAATAAGGAAAGAGATGAAGTTAGTCAAAATCATGGCTTGCCTATATGAGGAAGTTGCTAATGCATCTAAGAAGGCTATTGTAGAAGTCTTAGATGAACCTGGTATGAGGTTAGGACATACCACTAAATCCTCTTACGAACAATTTGGTATTTCAATTAGAGTATAATCAACAGAACCACCAGAGGAAGAAGATGGCATAAACTAGTTCTATAGTACAAAAGTATGCCTCGATTTCTTTGTATTAGGTGTGCATATTCCCGTTGATATACAACTAGAAGAGAAAGATAAGGAACAAGACACATTCATGGACAATGTGGTAAGAAATGGTTAAATCCAAGACATAAAGATAGATACTAATCACAAGGTTAAGAAGAGTGACGAACAACAAAAATATATGGAGAAGGAGAAGAAAAAATAGGAGGATGTTATCACAAAAGTAGAATTTAGATCCATGATGAATAAAGGTAAAGCTTCATTTAATTATTGATTTTGATGCACAAGGTGAAATTCAGTTTTTCACACCTTTAGAATAGGTCACAATTACACAAGAAAGCATCATAGGGATTTCAAAGGTAAAATAAAAGGTTATTAAGCCTGCACTAGTCACTCCTACTTTGTCTATACAATCATTATTGGCAAGAAATATAAGTCATGATACCTTCAATATGGATAAAGAATATCACTTGATGAAGATGAATTAATGATGATATCTCTAATGGAATTTTTTTAATCTAAGGAAACAATAGAAACAAAACATTAAAAGCATGCAATAATATTGGGTCAAATATTGGACAGATGGTAGAAGACTCCAAGAATCTTTGAAAGTAATGATATAGTTGAAAATATGAGTAGTGTAATTAAATATTTTGAGACACATTAAAAATTTATTGTGGAATCTACTAAGGTCCAAGAAGAACATGACCATGTTATTCAACAATTTAATAATGCATGTGTCAATATAGAGAATCATGTCAAAGTCACTGATGAATATATTAAACACATAAAAGAATTATTCAAAGAAGGAAAATATTTTTATAATTTTTTTTTAAAAATTCATGGCATATGTTGAGGATGTTATAAAATGTATCAAATAAGAAGAAGAACAAAAATTGGAAAAACTTGCAGCTAAATTTTCTTAGATAAAGAAAAGTGCCATAGATAAGGAAAATGTTGTAAGTAAAGTTTTTGATAAACTAAGCATTCTATAGAAGAAAGAGATAGAGTATTCAGTATATTTTCTTTATTGTGAATTTTGTTATCACCTAAGTTGGACTTCATTCAAAAGAAGATGGATCTTTTTGAGTCTTTGAGGAAGACTTGTGAAGTTTCTAGACTTGGTGACCTTTATGGAGCAGATATTGCAACCTATGTAATCTGTGGTATAATCTAGGTAGTAGAAAACATGAAAAAGGTATGTTATGTCAAATTTTCTACTTTGAGAAGAAATTTTGTAGATATTCTGAGGTATGTGTAACCATTTTTGGTAGAGTACACAATTTTGACTTGTACATAGAATATGGTATTCTTTCCTTTGCCATCAATGTCAAAGGGAGAGTGTATATTGGTGAAAAATAAAAATAAAATAGGAGTATGTAAATAGAAGAATGGAGTAGTATAGAATGATCAAGTATGTAGATGGTTTGTTCAAGAAATCTTTGATAATTTTTTTATAAGAAAATTTTGATGATACATTTTGACATTTAAGCAATATTTCACTAAGTGTTTCCATCAATATCAAAGGGGAAGATTATTGGCATGTAATTAGTTATGAAGGTATTAGGGTTTTTATTTATGTAGAAACTATCAGAAGATATGGTCTCTTACAATTTTATTCAATTTTGGTTTTGGTTTAATGTGAATATTTCCAAATTATAGATTAGGAAAACTATCAACAAACACACTATTTTGATCAACAAGATTAGCAAGTTAAGTCTTAAGGTCAAAATTTTGGATAAAAATATAATGGATTCTATATATGATGTCAATATTTTCTCTAGAGTTAATATGATAGTTAGCATATGTTTTGGTTGATAAATGTGAATGCAGACTTATATCATAATGTACATGATAAGAGATATAGATTGAGCATTTTGGTTGAGGAATTAAATTTTCTTGTCAATTCCAATTACCTTACAATGCAAGGAAGAGATATTACATGTTAACCCTCAAGTAGCAAATTTTGATAATAAAAAAATTGAAGGAGTGTTACATGTTTCTGTCACCAAGGTTGACTGGGTAATGTAATTTGAAGGGTATATGATAAGGATAGTTTGATCATGTGAAGAATGGCATAGAGATGCACATGATATGTGAGCTTTATATATGATGTTCTAATGATATTATGATGTTTAGATGTGGACTATTTTTATATGGATAGAATGTTATGTGTCATGTACAAAGGACTAATCAGATATTATAGATATCAATATAGTCATTTTGTTATCATATTTATAACTTATCGTATAGATCTAATATCTTTATAGAGTAGTGAGATCCATTGCAATAAAACTCCTAACATGATTGATTCCTCTAACAAGGTCTAGTCCTCTCACAAGGAATAATGTATTAAATGTATGTAATGACTCCTAATGGGTTCAAATCTCTTAACATATAACTTTTATATTAGAGCATTATTTTGGGTATCATCCCCACTAGGGTCTCCCCTTTGCAAGAGTTTCCTCAAAAATAAATCATAGTGTTATGAGTTTCTTATTGTTGTATGGTTTATTTTTATTTTATTCATTTGTAAATATGTATGGTTAAGTTTTGAAATATATATAGTTTATAAAAGTGTTGCAATATTGATTCACCCAACCCCTAACTACCTCACCACCCTCTGCCCCCACCTCTCTTAGTATTGTCTATTTCTAACTTTTTAAAAAATCACAACAAATTGAAGTTGATGGATTTTTACAATGTGATGGTGCACCAAACCTAAAGATAATATTGTTGCAAGATCTTGGCTTATCTTAATCTCAACATTTCTAACTTGCGAGCTAAGTACCAAACATGAAACAAGACCTACACTAGTCCAAAACTTAAATGTATTTGACTATTGGTCAACCTTTCCAACATACCCTAAATAACATGAATTTAAAACTTTAACAAGAAAGATTGACTTTTGAAACCAAGAAAATCATGATACAATAGAGGATAAGATAGTATTTTTTAGTTCTAATAGTGCTACAACTAGCCTATACATAAGCAAGGCTTTCAATGATACTGTCAAATACAAGTTGATATTAACCCTATCAAAACTATTCTTTGTACTTACTATTATGAGAGTATATATTTTCGGTTGCTTTGTGGCCTCTTATATAGGCAAAATCTTGTAGGAATGGGTGCCACCTTCTCTTATGGATTTCTAGTATCCATGCACTTTATGGAATAACATTGGGCTTAATTGTCCATTGATATTGAAATCAAAGCCCTAGTTAGTTAAATGTGAGTGCTTAAGTGGAATGTGGGAATGTATAATAAGTCATTCATGGTCCAATGCCAAGTATATTGATGTTTTTGTGAGTGGTACAATGGATCAATATAATCTCATTCTCAATTACCATACATGGAAGGCTTCCTTTTGTGTCTGACATCTACGCTTCCTCAGAGTACTACTTTTATAGATCAATTTAGAACCATTGTGCAATCTTGAGGATAAGTAATGAATAATTCATAACCCTACCATTTAGAATCTTTTGAAGCTTCTAAATATCCCCTATAATCTCTTTAATCATAATTTCAACAATAATGGCTCTCTTTACATCAACTCCATAGGAAGACATGGTGACCAATGTCCCCTTCTTAACATACAAGCAAAAAATAATAGACAAGCATGTAATATATTTCACAAAATATCTTGATCAAATGAGAAGTTGTAGATAGAGCATGAAAATGATAAATTAAATGCCCCCTTATCTCATAAAATTGGACATTCTTTATAAATCTACAATAACCTTCGCTAGCAACCTATATTATTGTACTTTATCCCTACCATGCCAAATTGGATATTTCAAAACATTGGATTGGCCATCAACAAGAACATGATATGAGGACATTTTTCGATGTTGGAATTAAAAATATTGGGAATTTAGAATACTCTGATACCATATTTGACATTTCACAAGAATAGAGGAAAAACAAAACAAAGCATAACAAGATCTCATAAGCAGAAATGTTATCTTTATTGCTTCCTCATTCTATCTCAATCTTTCAATCTGTCACTTACATTATGCATTCACAAGATATGTAATAAAACATTCAAAGGGTGCCAAATTTGGAACTTAAAACTAGGTGGGAAAATGAAACATTTACCTACCATATTAAATACAAAACTATCATAAATTCAAATGTGGGTAGGTTAACATGATATCACGATAGGTGTTAACACTACTCATCATACTCTTGGTCTTTTGTTCTTTTGTTGAGTAACCCCTTTGATGACTAAATGATTTGGTCTTTCATGTGTCAAGTGTTAACATGAGGGTTAACAGAAGAAGTCAACACAACAAACAGTAAAGTCAATCATTACATTTAACACACCCCCTTAATTTTGACTCTATGAATATTGTTGCATTTTTAGATTTTATTTTATTTTTGTTCTTTGAAACTCTTTCAATCCATATTTCTGCTTTGTTTTACTGAGAAAGATTTTCCTCCATTTGAAGGCTTCTACTATAGTATCCTTTTTTACTCTGTAGGGTAAACATGATTGGTTTACCATCTCCTTCTTTGCAAAGTTCTTCTATCAATGAAAGGTAGAACATGACTGGTTCTCCTTTTTATTTGTGGGGTAGAATATGACTAGTTCTCCCAAATCTACTTGCTTCCTTTTCTACAAGGTGGAGCATGATTGGTTCATCCAAAAACCTCTTTCTTTCATCTTTACAAGGAGCAAACATGACTAGCTTTCCCTCTATTAGCATTTTCCTTCTCATTCAACAAACATATTTCTAATTTCCTTTTTTTGTCTTTAACAATAGCATCTTCTTGTATTGTTTCACTTTCTCTCAGCCATTCAACACTCTTGTTATTGTATTCTTTAAATCTTATGCTCAACATTGCTTCTTTTTCTTCATTTCAACTTTTCTTCTTTTTTTTCTTCTTGTTTGTTTCCATCATATCCTACTACTACACTTTTTTTTCATATTTTCTCTCTTTCATTCATTTTATGCATGTTCTTTTACTCATCATTCTTTTCTCCATATTTTTGTTTTCTTATTTTTCTTATGCGTAGTCCCTTAGAACACACTTCTACATTTTTTCACACTTCAACTTGCACTTCTCAAACACAACCAAGAATTTTCTACTTCTCCTTTTTGGGAAAGCACAATGCCTTCACATTCTTCATTGCTCTCTTTACTTATTTTCATCATGTTGTTGCATTTCCTTTCTATCCTTCCCTTTTGTTTCTTTTACTTTCACTCATCATTTTTCTTCATCATATTTTGCACTATTTCACCTTCAATTTTATATCATCCACATGTAGCTTATCATTTCTATGAGTTTACTTTGAGCTTATCATTTCTATGACTTTACTTTCACAAATATTTTTGCAGCCTTTTACTATTTTCTTATAAACAATATACATTTTAAACTTACAATTTCTTCATTTCTCACTCATCCATTCACACATTCAAACAAACTTATTTATTTGTTGCTGCCATATCTTCTCTTGTTGATATCTTTTCTCCTTTTAAAACATTTGATCTTCCAATAGTTGTAGCAATCCTTCATCCATTTTATATTTTCTAACATTTTTCTTTACATATGAAAGTTTATACTTCCTTTTAAACTTTTCTATAAGCCTTTTCCAACTACACTCATCAATCCATCCACAATCCATTTTTACACACTTTTCCATTGGTTCTTTCTTCCACTCTTTATTCCAACACATCTTTTGAGAATGATTTTTTAGTCCACAAATCTTGTATGGATGCAAGTCCCAACACCTCTCTTTGCTATGACCTTCTCTATCACAATGAGGACATTTACTATCTTCCTTTTTGGTGCTAATTTACACACATCATACTGAACATTATTATCATAATTATCATATCTGAGACCTACATTCTTTGGTCTCCAAATGGAATCAATTGGCTCTTGCATCCCTTGTTCATTCTTTCCTAATCCTCTTCCTTCATAACCCATATTTTTAATTATTTTCAAGCCAACACTCTTATTATCATAACAAACAAAGTTTTCAAATTCCTTGTCATTTTATTGTGTACACTCTTTATCACAAACACTTTCAGCTTTAACATAATCACAGTTTCCATTCACATAATCACACAAATCATTTGTGTCACATGATACATCACACAAAGATGGATTAGACTTCAAATTTCTATTCTCTTGTTTCAGATTAAACAATTCCATCTTCAACATATTATTTTACTCTTCCAATTTCATCATCTTTTCTTCTAAAACTTTGTTCTTTTTCTCAACATCATCAAATGATTCTAACTTTTCCTCTAATTTTTCATTCTTCTTTTTGACATCATCACATAGCTTTAACATTTCTTCTAATTTTTCATTTTTCTCTCTAGATCTTGAATTTGACACAAATACTCCTAATTATGTTTTACAACTTCTTTGAACCATTTTATCAAATTTGAATTTGACTCTTTAATATTCATCAATTCTTCTTCCAAACTATCTTTTTCCTTCTTTACTCTTTTTACAATGTTCCCCATTGAAACACAAGAACTTAGACTCACTTTTTCTATCAATTTTTTTAGAATAGCTCCCTTCTCTTCTTTTCCAAAATATCTCAAATCTCTTAAAAGAAACAAATTAACCCAAGACAACTAGAACTCTCTATTGTTTATAATACAAAATTTTCAAATCTTCCAAATGAACAAAATAGGGGAATGGATTATCTCACCTTTTAAAATCAACAAATAACATTATAGAGTGGCAGGACACTTGATTTTTCTACATTTATAGATTTATCTCTTCATTCTCTCTGTGAGATTTCTAGCAATCTTCTTCAACAATGCTTCTTCTTTTTAATCTCCAACAGTAGCAAGAAATCCTCTATTTCTCTTCTCTAACTTTTTAGTAGGGAGTTTCTTCTATTTACACATATCTCAAACTTCCTTTGCACAACAAAACTTTTCAATCAGCTCTATGGATCTACATTCTTGTCTGTAACAATCTTTAGTTCTTACAAACATTCTTCACACCCAATACACTTACTCAAAGAGAACTAGAACTGTCAACTATTAAAAAAAAAAAAAATCCATTTATTGTTTCACTCAACATACAATATTAATAAATAGTTACCTTATCAACATTTCAGCTATACACAAGCTCGAATCTCTTAGCATCTTACCTCTCCTTGCAATACCAAACTTTAACCAAACACCATTATACAAGATTTGATTTTTATGATTAATTAACACCTTTTTAGACAAAAAACTTTGAAATCTGACATGTTAACCCACCACGAGGATGCACAGATCACTAAAATGTATTTTTTTGTTGCTATTGCACACATACAACTTGTTTTCTATTGAACTCCTCTACCCATAACCATCACTTTTCACCCATCAACTTTCATATCTTCAGCTCTCCTTTTAAACTTTGAGCTCTACCCCTTTCTCTAATTACTCCAACAATTTCCAACCATTAGCTTTGCTCACTTTGTCTTTAGCAAATCCTCACTGATATAAACCTTCAGCTTGATTCAACATTCAGATCTCTTCTATCATTAGCCCAGATCCACCATTAGCACTAAACTCTCCATCTCTCCTAGATTCTTAACCATGGGCTCTAACTCTTCTTCTACTAGTTTCTTCAACACTCTTCAGCCATTGATTATGTAGTCTTCAACTCTCCAAGATTTTGATCCTTGTACTCTAATATCTTTATCTTTCCATGATCTTTAACCTTAAGCTCTAATACCATATTGGGAATTTAGAATACTCTAATCCCATATTAGATATTTCTTAGGAATAGAAGAAAAACAAAACAAAGCATAACAAGAACTCACAGGCAAAAATGTTATTTGTATTGCTTCCTCATTCTATCTCAATCCTTCAATCTATCACTTACATTATGCATTTATAAGATATGTAATAAAGTATTCAAAGGGCACCATATTTGAAACTCAAAATTGGGTGGGAAAATGAAATAGTTACCTACCATATTAAATACAAAATTAACTATCAAAAATTTCAAATGTGGGTGGGTTAATACGCTATCATGAAAAGTGTTAACATTACTTGGCATAGTCTTGGTCTTTTGTTCTTGTGTCAAGTAACCCCTTTGATGACCGAGTGATTTGGTCTTTCATGTGTCAAGTGTTAACACAAGGGTTAACAAATAAAGTCAACACAACAAATGGTAAAGTCAATAATTACATTTAACAAAAAATACCATTTGACTATGCATAGAAATATGTCCAAATTTCTTTGTCAAATGTGCAAATTGAAATACATTAATAGTTCAACTATTACAATTTAAGGTGTGCTGCAAATATTCCTTAAAAATATGGATTCATAAACACATATCATGGCATTTGATATAATGCATGAAAGATTTGTCATCTCAATAAATGAAAGAAAATTATTGCACATTATGACATCCATTAAAGATAGGATTTTCTGGGTATCATCATTATCAAAAATGTCGACGATGAATTAGTCAAGAATGGCATCAAATTGTTAATCTATCCAAGCTTTGGTAAAGCATGTAAAATGACAGATAGAATGTTTAGATCAAATCAAAGGTGGAAGAAAAAAAGTTAATTATTATATCTAACTTGTCTTCAAGATTGATAATAAGAAAGAAACTAACCATTGAGTACCATGGATAGATGATTACAAAATGCAATATTGCATAGAAATATTGAAGGATAATTAACTATTTGATCAAGTCAAGTGTTGTGAAGGGAACTCCTCTTATAATCATAAACACATACAATAGAATAGAAAAATAAGTTTTTATCATCTTCAATGAAATCGAATTACAATATTAAAAAATATGACATGCAAAGTTATATGGGTATTTTCCATGCAATATTCAACAATCCAGAGCCATCATATACATCCTTAAAGGTGTGCTAGGAAAACTTATATAACCTTGCAAGCCTTCTTTATATAGGCAATTATTAACCATCCAAGAAGGTTCTAGAAACTTTAAGCCTAAACTTTGAGGCTAACCATCCCTAAAATATTAGTATTCATATTTTATTCCATTAGAATCTACCACAAAAACTGATGGAACTCAAAAGAAATTTTGAAGGAATTTTATTTTGAAGAAACTTCTAGAGAATATAACTCATCTTTAATTGACCCAATAGGTTATTATAACCCTATTTTGAGAATCACGTGAACTTCTCTATAGTGCATAAGTCATACAAACTCTAGTTACCTAAGGTTGACCCCTTTCAAAGTATCTAAAGCATTTAAAATTGAGTTCAAAGGTTATGCACCCTACTAATGTGTGTGTAGGATGTGTAATTGCAAATACAACACTTAAATAAGATATTCTGATTTTATGGGTAGTACAAGCAATATTAAGCATTGAAATCATAATAAACCCTAGCATAATTGTGCTATTTCTCCCTATCTAGTAAAGAGTGTGATCTATTACTCAACTATCTATAGATCGAATCCTAAATCAGTGACAATGCTAAACTAGAATGAAAGATTCAATGAAAATGAGAGGATGTAAAACCTATTGATAAAATTTCATTAAGAAAATTGAAAGATGGTCTAATTACTATAAATTGAATGCATACTTGAAATATAGAATGAAATACTATGAATATCAAAAGAACAATAGTAATCTAGAATGAACTATCAATTCAATATAGTATGAATCCAACTAAGAATGAGGGCCATGCATGTAGCATCATAACCATGCAAGTTTATTAAATGAGAGGGACATAATTGTAGCATGAGAATGCAAATGGGAGGCAAAACCATGTTAGATATAAATCCATCCTATTTAAAGAATTTGGACTTTGAATGGATATTTTAGATTCAATCTTGAGGAAGGGTTAGGATTCAAAGTGGAGTGATCTATGTGATATGTACTCATTGGTCCATGAAACCACTTCTTGTCCATATATCCCCTTTAAGATGACATGTCATTTAGTGTGATTTAGTAATTCTTTTTATTAATTAACTTAGCCAAGTGAATTTATTCTTATGATTTAATTAAAAAGAATAGGTCAATTAACACTTGATTGAGGAATTAATTGATTTGATTAATCATTTGATTGGAAGATTAGATGAATTACATGTCAATAATTGGATTGATATTAGAATTAAATTTTTGATAAGGAGGAAATAGGATCTTTATGTTGGATATAATTGTCTAATTGTGTGTTGTCTTTGATGTTACACAAATGTCATATCAATTGTCAGTTAGTGCTTACCAAGCTCACTTGGTCAGCAAGATAGTTTTTCTTTGTCTACTAAGCATTCCTAAAGTTTACTATGTGAAGACATTGTCTATTGAGCTCACTTGGGCATCAAAGGAATGCAGGCAGGAAACAGTGTTAACTGAGTTCACATGGTTAGCGAAGAAAAGTTGGACAGAGTTAGTGTTCACCGAGTTCACTCGATTACCAAATGATTTTTGCAAGTTCATAGTGTTCATCAAGCTTTTGTTGGTTAACATAGGAAATCATCTCAGAACCAGTGCTTACCAAGTAGGGTCGACCAATGAAGGATTTTGTTGTTTTGGCATAAGAAGCTTAATTATTTTAAGTATTACTTCTAGCCAACTATGGTGATGATTATTGATTATTGTATTTTGAATTTGAACTGATTTGATAATTTAGATGGTATAAATGAAAGGTCAAGATGAGAATTCTAGTGTGTGTGCAAGTGTGTTGATTGAATTGAGAAGGAAAGAGTGAAAGTGAACTTGAAGAATAAGCAAGTATCTTTGTGGAGTAGAAAAGTATTATTCGATCAAGAAGGATCATGTGTGAAGCAAAATAGAGATCTATAATTAGTAATTTAGTTGCATCACAATCAGGTCATTTCATTGTTACTCTTTAACCATTGTAGTAGTGATCTAAAATCTCTTAACAGAGCTAGTTTAATAGCCAATTGTAAATCCTCTAACAAGGTGACAATTCCATTAAATTGTTTTAAGACATCTTACAAGGCCACTCCTAACAGGGTGATTAGATCCTTTAACAAGGTCACACCTAACAGTGTATTTTGTAACCTTTAACCGGGTTGGCTCCTAATAGGGCTCACTTCAAAAGAGTGAAAAATAGTAACTAGTTACATTGGTGGTTTTTCCCATATTGAATTTCCACATTAAATCCTGGTGTCTCATGTGTTCATGTTATTTCTCTTGTGCTTTTAAATTAATCATTTTTAATGTTTTAAGATCAGCTAAAAGTATATCACACTCTGCATTTACCAAGTTATAGCATTTTCAGTATGTTTTCCGAGTAACAATAGTAATCAATTTTCTTGATCTATATTTAATTGATGACATCTAAGGGATCTAGGATTTATTTTAGTGGTAATTGATTCACACCCCCCCCCCCCCCCCCCCCCAACACAATTACTCCTTCTATATTTAAAACAATTGGTATCAAATCTTTTGGTGCTTACAGGAAAGGTTTCAAGGACCTAAGCTAAAGATCAGGATGTCTTACAAGAGAGAGATTCCAAAGCTAAACAGAGACAACTTCTCAGCATGGAAGGGACTCATGAGACTTCATCTAACCACCATTAGTGATTTGGACTTGAAATACCTTGATGAAGAATACACAACCCCTATTGGTAAATTATCTATTGGAGATATTGCTAAGAAAAAGAGCCATAACATCATGATGATTGATATTGCATCTGCTCTTAGCTATGATGACTTTAATGAGATCAAAGACTACAAAACTACTTTTGATATGTGGAACAACCTAAAAGACATCTATGGTGGTGATGACAATGTGAGGAGAGGAAAAGCATAAAGCCTTAGAGGACTGATTAGATGAGAATGAGAGATGGAAATGTTGCCAAATATGTGTAAAGAATTAAAGCTAGTGTCAATGCAATCAAAGCTTCTAGAGGAGAAATCAAGGATGAAACTGTTGTAAGTAAAGTTCTTAGAACATTGCTTCCTATCTATGTAATCAAAGTATCTGCTATTAAAGAAAAGAGGTGTGAGCCAAATCACAAGATAATTCTAGATACCTTTATACGAAGATTGATAGCTTTTGAGCTAGACAACTATGACAATTATGTTCCAACCTCCAAAAATATTGAATCTACATTTGAGGCCAAACTTTCACTCAAAGAGAAAGGCAAGAAAATAAAGGACATTTAGTTAGAAAGTGGAGAGGAATTAGAAGAAATTTATAATAATGATCTTGAAATTTTTGAAACTTTACTTGCAAAGAAATATTCTAGAAGTAGAGGAAAATAAAAAGGTAACGTTCCCCTAATCTATTTTTCATGTGAAGAAATTGGTCATATTGCTACCAAGTGACCAAACAAAGAAAGCAAGGATGAGAAGAAGAGTCACAAGTACAATGGCAAGAAGGATTTCAAAAATCACAAATCATACAAGGATAAAGGTAAGAAGACTTTTTTTATGGCTAAAGATTCTAATAATAGTGAAAATGAAATAGTATGCATTGCTATGAAAGATGAATCTGATGAAGAAGAAGATAAGATAGCAGTTATCTCTCATGTTAGTAAAAATGACACATGGATCATAGACAGTGGATGTTCACATCATATGACAGGAGACAAGAAAAAATTTGAACACTTTAAACACTATGATATAGGTAGTGTACGGTTTGGAAACAATGAACCTTGTTGCATAAAAGGGAAAGTCTAAATCTCATTAACTAAAGAACTTGTATGTGACAATGCCTATTGGGTTGAAAGATTTAAACATAATCTATTGAGTGTAGCATAGCTAACCAACATTGGATTCAAGCTATAATTCATGCATGGCAATGCAAGACTACAAGATGACAAAGGGAATCTAATTGCATCAAGCAAACAAACAAGAGGTAACCTAGTTTATCTTGATCTTGGTGATTTTTAATGTTTTATTGCTCAAATGGAAGAAACTTGGTTATGACATAGAAGATTATGCCATATAAACTTTCATATTATGGTCAAGATAAGAAAATTTAGAAAAGTAAGAGGTATTCCTAGTTTGAAGAAACTAGATGTTGGTTTATGCAAAAAGTGTCAAATTGGCAAAATGGAAAAGACTAGTTTTAAGAGGAAAAACTGTTAGTCTGAAGATGTCTTAAAAATTGTGCATATTGACCTATGTGAACCCATTGGGATAGTAAGCTATAGTGGAGAAAAATTCTTTATTCTTTTTGTTGATGACTATTCCAGAATGATGACTATTATGTATCGTAGAGAAAAGTTAGAAGCATTTGAGAAATTCAAATGGTATCTAGCAAGAATATAGAACGAAATAGGGAAAAGATTGAAATTCTTAAGATCAAACAAAGGAGGTGAATTCATCTCCAATAAATTTAATAACTTTTGCATTAAAAAATGAATTAAAAGATAAGTATCAACCCCTGGTACTCCTGAGCAGAATGGAATAGCTAAAAGAAGAAGTAGATCCATCATGGATTATGCAAGGACTCTAATGATTCAAAAGAATGTTGCTATCAAATACTAGAAGGAATCCATCAACACTACAGGTCATACTTTGAACCAAGTACAGTTGAAGAAGGACTCATATAAGACTCCCTATGAATTATGGTATGGCTATAAACCTAATGTAAGTTACCTAAAAGTATTTGGAAGTAAATGTTATATCTTGAAAGAGTCTAGAAAAGGAAAGTTTGATGTGAAAGGTGATGAAGGTATATTCTTAGAATATTCTTGCAGAAGTAAGGCATATAGATGTTTGAATTTGTCTACTCATAAAATCATAGAAAGTGCATATGTGAGAATTGATCAGTTTGCAAAAAAGATTGAAGAAGAAAGAAAAAAGGAACTAGAAGATTACAGGGGATTTGTTTACTTCAAACCTAATACATTGCCAAACACATCTATCAATAAGGAGAATTTACCTCATGAGTCTTCCTCACTTGCTAAGTTGCAAGAAATTCAAACCAAGTCACAAGGACTCAAGTCACATTCTAAAGGTACCACGCCAATTCCTACTGAGTCTAAGCAACTCGAGTTAGAAGCTAAAATACAAAATGAAGACAATGCAATTCATTCAATAGGCAAAGAACCTTTATTGGCCAAGTATGTCAGAAGGCATCATGCACTTGATTAGAGTATTGGAGATAAATTAGAAGGTACTATGACAAGAAGTAAGCTAAAAGGTACATCACCTAGATCCAATGAGTGCTAAGTGTTCCATTTATTCTCATGAGAGATGGATTCATGTTGAATCACTAATCATGAAACATGGGTCATCGAGTTTGACTCAAAAATCACACAATTAAATCCTGATATTCATATCACAATAAAAGGTACATGTTTACTTGTAGATTTTGAACTTAGAAGTGTTAAAGATGCATTGGAAAATAAAAGTTGGATTGAGGCTATGAATCAAGAAATAGAACAAATAGAGAAAAAAAAACTTGAATCCTTGTTCCTAGGCCTAAAGATAAAAATGTGATTGGAACAAAATGGGTATTCAGAAATAAGTTGAATGGAGATGGACAAGTATCAAGAAATAAAGGAAGATTCGTATGTAAAGGCTACTCTCAAGAAGAAGGAATTGATTATGGTGAGACTTTTGCTCCTATTGCAAGATTAGAAGGTGTTAGGACTCTACTTGCATATGCTACTTATAGTGGATTCAAAGTATATCAAATGGATGTTAAATATATATTTCTCAATGATATACTTGATGAAGAAGTCTGCATTGAACAACCAAAAGGTTTTGTTGATCCAGACAAAAGGGACATGGTCTGCAAATTACACAAAGCACTGTATGATCTAAAACAAGCTCCTAGAGCATGGTATGAATGGTTGCACAACTACAAGATTGTATTGGCAGAAATATTTATGGATGACACTATATTTATAGGAAATGATGATCCATGCAATGAATTTTTAGAAAAAATAAAAGCAAAGAGTTTGAAATGTCCATGTTTGGTGAGATAAAATTCTTTGTTGGATTACAGATTTAGCAAAACAAGAATGGTATTTACATTACTCAATCCAAGTATATCAAAGAGATACTCATGAAATTTGGAATGGAAGATTCTAAACTAGTTGGAACCCCCATGTGCACTGGACTAAAGCTTACCAAAGATGATGATTCAAAAGAGGTAGATCAGACCTTATACAAATCAATGATTGAAAAATTACAATATGTAGTTCATACAAAGTTTGATATTGCTTTAGTGGTTGGAATAGTGGCAAGATTCTTAGCTAAACCTAGAGACAATCATATGATGGAAATCAAAAGAATTTTGAGATATCTAAAAGGTACTAAAGACTATTGATTATGGTATAAACTTGGAGGGAACTTAGACCTAAAGGTATTCACTGATTTTGATTGGGTAAGAAATTTTATGATAGAAAAAGCACCAGTAGTGGAGCATTCTTTCTTGTAAAAGGTTGGAATCTTGGACAAGCAAGAAGCAAACTGCACATCTCAATCTACAGCAAAAGCAAAATATGTTGCAGCATTAGTGAATTTTTCTAACATTATTTGGTTTAAACAATTATTATAAGGCATGAAGGTTGAAATTAAAGAACTAGTTGTCATGTATTGTGATAACACCAGTGCAATTAACATATCAAAGAACCTAGTGATGCATTCCAAAACTAAGTACATCACTATAAAATATCATTTTGTCAAAGAATTAGTGTAGGACAAAGAAATTAGATTTGAATATTTTCACACAAAAGAATAGATTGTAGACATATTCACCAGGTCATTACCTAAGGATACATTCCTATATCTAAGAGGTAAGTTAGGGTTCATTCCCTATCTAAAGCTCACTAAATAAAGTCTTTGTGATGCATCAATAGGAACCAAGTTGAAGATCAATCAATTGATGCAGCATAGTCAAAGAGAATATTGCATATGAATTAGTACTCAAGGTACATTGATACTAATTTGATATGTGTTGTCTTTGGTATGTGTTGTCAAAGAGGGAGAAGATTATTGTCATATATTTTTGAAATTTTTTTATATCATTCTGAGGGAGATATATGTTGTCATAGAAGTTGTGTAATTCCTTCACAAGGGAAGATTACTGCATGAAAGAAAAGAAGCTTTTAGTGAAAATCCAAGAGGGAGAAACTTTCTATCAAAGAAAATCTTGTTCTCAAATTTAATTTTTCTATGACATGTTATGTTGCCATCAATGCCAAAGAGGGAGATTGATGGATACAATTGTCTAATTGTGTGTTGTCTGAGATGTTACACAAATATCATATTAGTTGTTAGTCAGTTCTTACTGAGCTTACTTGGTCAACAAAAAAAAATTTCCTTATCTATCGAGTGTTCTTGAAGTTTACTCTACGAAGACACTATCTACCGAGCTCACTTGGGAATCAAAGGAATTCAAGTAGGAAATAGTGTTAATCGAGTTCACATGGTTAGTGAAGAAAAGTTGGACAGAGTTAGTGTTCATCGAGTTCACTTGGTTACCAAAGGATTTTTTCAAGTTTGCAGTGTTAACCAAGCTTCTATTGGCTAACATAGGAAATCATCTCAGAACCAGTGTTTACTAACTAGGGTGGCCAATTGTAGTGCCTGCCCCTAGTTCGCATTTCTGTTATCATTGTCAAATTCTTTTAGGCTGATTTTATGCTTTGATTAGTTTTAGAGATTCTAGATTTGTAATATTATGATATTATTTGATGACTTTGATTACAAATGTATCAGTTATTATTGCTTAGTTGTTTTCATTCATGTGTTGTTAATGATATTTTGATGATCCTAGTTAGTAAATGTGGTTTCTTTCATAAAAATGTTAACATGATGTCTTTAATAATGATTATGTTGTATTGATAGAGATGCATTATTATATGTATGCATTTGATTTTATACTTGTGATTTTTACGATACTTACCCCATACTTGCATGTGTATGGTGTGCGTGTTTATTTTATCTTTCTATCTGACGTGTTGGATGTGGTTAAGGGAGGGAGTCGTAGTCAACTGCTAGTTGAGATCTACACGATGAACCACTCCCTGCCATTGTCTGTTTAGTTTAGATATATTATATACATGTACATGCTCGTCTTTTATGCAGGATGCAGGTACCGAGCATCGACTTCCCTGAATTGCCAGGATGAGCGTGCCCTATTACAAATACTCAAATGGTGAGAATGGGAAGATAATGATCAGGTCCAATCCTAGCCATAGCCTAAAATACTTGTCCTGCAAGGAGGACTCGTAACAGACTGTCTACCCTTTTTAAAACTCGTGAGTATTTTTGTGCTTATGTTGTTTTGTGAGTCTTTGATGAATTTTCTGTTAATTAAGTCTAATTAAAAGATTAAATTAATAACTTAATTTAATGGAAATTATTATGACATTTTGAATATTCAATTATATTTAATTAATTGAGAAATTAATTAAATATAAAGAATTGAATTTGAAGATAAAAGTTTTAAGAATAAATTTAGAACATGATAATATTTATTTAATTTAATAATAATATATTTAGAGTTCATTTTTAAATAAATACTAAATATTATTGTTATTTAAGTTAATAAATATTTTATCAATTAAGTTTCTAAAAATGAAATTAAAAGTGAAAAGATATTTAATTATCATAAAGATTATAGTTCGCATGATTTATGCATGAGTTGAAAATATAAGAGATTAATTTAAAAGATAAAATATGTGAACTTGATTAAGATATTTTAATAATGTGCACATGAGATTAAAGTTATAAATTTATTAAAGTAAAGTAAAGTGGAAAGTTAAATAAAGTAATTTAACAATTCACTTAAAGTGCATGAAGGAATAATAAAAGAATATTTTAATTTAAAAAGAAAATTAATTGTGCATGAATGAATTAATTAAATAAAATTATTCTAATTTAGAAGTGGTGGTGACAGAAACCCTAAAAGGTAATTAGATTCTATATTAGGGGTTTTCGGGTCATTATTACACACACAGATTTCAGGACACACACAGGTTTGAAGAGAAAATCAGAGGGTTTGGAAAAGAAGGGAAGTTTTTCGTAGCTTGAAGGGTTCCACTTGCAGTAGGAATCTTTATCTAGCTGCCACTGTTTAGCATCAGATCCAAGTAGGATCTCGTGGTTTAATTGTATAGTAGTTTTTCGCTTTTCAAGTTTCTGTCTGCTCCGTGTCTTTTGCATTTGTTGTTTTTCGGGTATGCAATATTGTTCTTGTTTGAGAAATATCTGTACATGGCTTAGATGGATACTTCGTTGAATTTATTTTAGAGGATTGCATAAGATTGAATAAGAAATCAAACAATACGAGGATCTATTAGATAATTGAAAGAGGGTTTGAAGTTTAAAAGTAAATTTAATTGAGAAATTTGAATGTTAGACAAACCTTTTTATCGGATGGTTTGGGAAGAATTTGAAAATTGAAATAGAACTTTGTACATTATATATTTATATATATGGTTAATAGAAAACTCTTCTATCAGACCATAATTGCAAGATATGTTAAAATATATATATATATATATATATATATATATATATATATATATATATATATATATAATTTATGGGCAAATGTTTTTTTAAATTTATTTTTGCATATAAAAAAAAATTAAATAAATAAATATTAGAATTGGGGAGGGGCGGGTTTTACCCCAGCCCCTACCCCCCTTACCTTTTTGTAGGCGGCATAGCTGTTGCCACAGTAGGGACTACTGCAACAACAGCAGTACTATGTACTGCTACTGCGGCAGCAGCCTGCTACGGCAGAGCTGCCCCCGGCTCAGCAGAGGCTGCGGCCAAAAGCCAACGGCCTTATTATTTTAATATAGTGTTTTTTTTTTAAATTTGTTTTTTTATTATAATTTTATTATTATTAAATTTTAATTAAATTAAAATTATAAATTATTAAATTTATATTATATTAATTTTTAATTTATTAAATGATTTTTAAATGACTTTTAAATCGTTAAAATTGAATCATATAAAAAAATAAAATTTATAAATTATTAAATTTATATTGTTAAGTTTAGATTATGTTAAATTTAAATTATTATTTGTTAATAATTTTTATTGATAAATCTTATTAACATTTAATAATTTAATAATTAATTAATGATAGTAATATAATTACTATTTTATTTGAGATTATTAAATAATGGAAATTATTTAATAAGAAGTGAATTGATTTTATTATTAATTAATGACATTGATTTTTAATAAAATCACAATTACTCAAAGATCAATAGATATTGCTTTAATAATATTGGTAAATAGTTATGCTAAATTATTACTAAAATTTGATTTAAATCAATTAGGGGTAACTCTATACTTTATTCAAATAAATGATTGGGTTAAGTTATAAGGGCGATATTAAGAATCTTGTATACTTAAAAAAAACATACATTGAACACAAAACTAAAACTTTACTTGTAACCCGATTATGTATATTTAAATCAAACCCAAACTATGAAACTGTGATGTTGCTTGTACTATCTATGCTTTCAGATTTTGGAGTCGATTAGGTGTTGATTAGTCTAGGATGTACACTAGAGGTTTTGTGAGATTTCTTGTATACTATTTATGGGACTAGATGTTGTGATGTGTTTTGTGATTCATATTGAGATTATGTTTATGAGATTTTCTTGGTGGTACAATTATGTTTACTTGGGTTGGGAGATCCATCTTATTATCAGGTTGCCTATTGGGGAACTGAGTTTGATCTTTATGAATGTTGTGGTATGGGTCAGTACCAGGGTAACCTAATGCAAGTTATGTAATAAGTGATAATCTAGTAAGTAAAATTTATGGGGGGAAAACACACTAAAAAGATAAGTTAGAGATATTTGATCTACCCATGCCTTGAGTGCTTGTATAGACTAAGGATGGGAATGAGAAGAGTGCCTCGTCTTCTTGAGAGGGCTTTCTAGTTTCCATATGTGTGATGTTGAGGGTCCGGGGTTCAGAGTAACCAATCCAGGGTAACTCAACGCTTGAGGGTCTGGGGTCTTTTAAGAGATTAGTCCAGGGTAACTCAAGCAGCCATGTGATGACAATCCCTAGTATGTAGCCTGAGTCTCCTCTGTAGATTTTTGTAGATTTTGTGTATCTCTGGTGGTGTACTTATTGTTGGTGGTGTATCTATTATCGGATGTGTTTATTATGGTTATTTACTTTCATTGATGATGATTGGTGATTTATGGATGATGTACTTTTGACATGTGGTTTTTGACTTGAGGTGATTGTCTTTTGTTGACTTTATCTTATGATCTTGGTATTTGATTTATACTTGGTTCATGTATGATGTTTGATTATGTGGTGTCGGTATTGGATTGAGTGTTCTTACTTTTGGAATATTTTATCTTCTTGAGTAGCATGTGTTACCTTTGAGGTAGTTTTGGCTATTAGGGGTACCTTGCCTAGGAATGTTTTATGTTTGATAGCCGTTTGTTAATCGTTCATTATCTTCCCTGCACAGTGGGAGTGGAAGCCTGACTAGGTAACCACGTGGTCGGGAGGTAGTGTCGTCTTACCATTTGGGTTCCCCTTCACATTGCTAGCTGTTGGATGTTCATTGCAGAAGATGTACCTTTATCATTCTTATTTCTTATCTCAGAGACTTCTTTTTAGATGATGTATATATGTTATCATGTATTCTGATGTATTGTATCTATTTTCACATACCCTGTGACATGTGCAGTGGATGTTATTAATTGGATGTACTTTCATTGTATTAGCTATACTTATGCTTTGCTTATGCGATTATGTATCTGTCATTTCCTTATGATCACGAGACATTGTACTTGGAACTTAAACTAATTAATTTAAAATTATTAAATGTGACTCAACGTAAAGGAACTCTTGAGGAATTGAAACTGTATCTATATTTGCATATGTGTATTTGATGTGTATGTTCATATTGCTTTCGCATTAATGTTATCTTGATGTTGTTTAAACTTTAAAAAAAAAAAAAATAGTTCAGTAAACATTGTAACATGTTAGGTTTATTTCTCTTGGGTTCTCGAGCAGGGCGTTACACCAATGAAGGATTTTGTTGTTTTGGCATAAGAAACTTAATTATTTTAAGTATTGTTTCTAGCTAACTATGGTGATGATTATTGATTATTGCATTTTGAATTTGAGATGACTTGACAATCTGGATGGTATAAATGAAAGGTCAAGATGAGATTTCTAGTGTGTGTGCAAGTGTGTTGATTGAATTGAGAAGGAAAAAGTGAGAGAAAACTTGAAGGATAAGCAAGTATCCTTGTGGAGCATAAAAGTATTATTCGATCAAGAAGGATCAAGTATGAAGTAGAATAGAGATCTATAATCAGCAATTTAGTTGCATCACAATCAGGTCATCTCATTGTTACTCTTTAACCATTGTAGAAGTGATCTAAAATCTCTTAATAGAGTTGGTTTAATAGCCAGTTGTAAATCCTCTAACAAGGTGATAGTTCCAATAAATTGTTTTAAGAACTCTTGCAAGGCCACTCCTAATAGGTTGATTAAATCTTCTAGCAAGGTCACACCTAATAGTGTGTTTTGTAACCTTTAACTAGGTTGGCTCCTAACAAGGCTCACTTTAGAAGAGTGAAAAACAGTAACTAGTTACATTGGCGATTTTTCCCATATTGGGTTTCCATGTTAAATCTTGGTATCTCATGTATTCATGTTATTTCTTGTGTTCTTGCAAATTAATCACTATTAATGTTTTAAGATTAGCTAAAAGTAAATCACACTCTGCATTTACCAAGTTACAACATTTTCAGTATGTTTACTAAGTAACAGCAGTGAGCAATTTTCTCAATCTAAATTTAATTGATGACATCTAAGGGATCAGGGATTTATTTTAGTGGTAACTGATCCTCTCCCCCCTTCCCCCCCCCCCCCCCCACTCTCAATTACTCCTATATTTTTGTCACTTTAGTCTATAGGACCATTTTAGAGTTATTAGATTTATTCATCTTTGAATTGATGTGTGAGCGGCATGTTGGTTCAAAGAATGATGATGTTAATTTAGAGGAAAAAATATTATGATGTAATGAAACCATTCTTGAATTATAGATTGAGAATTCTAAATTTATTCGAATAAAATTTAGTTTTTTGAAATATTTTAAATTCATTGATTCTAAATCTAATAGAATGAGAATCAACCATACTAACTCTGAACCTAATTGAAGAAAGATTAATAAGAGCTTAAGATTTAAAGATATCAATTACAAACCTGATAGAATGTGAACCAACCATATTATAACTCTAAACCTAATTCAACAAAGGTCAATAAGAGCTTGAGAAGAGTATCTAGTTTTAAAAAATATAAAATTCAAGTTACAGTGTTAGAATTGATCAATGTGAAAATATATCATAAGAAATGATGTTTAATTAGCAGACTAACTAGCTTGATGAACTGATCAACTGAAAGATTTCTTTGATTAGGCACAAATAATTGACATGATATGATTACCCAATAGTATCAACCTAATCAAAGAGAAATGCCATGGCCCTCTCCTTGATAGACTTATTTTTATTGGTTGATAGATTTATTTAGATATGAGCATGCCTCCTCAGGAGTGAAATCAAAATGAACCTAATTAAATCATGATTTCTATAATTGAATGAAGACATATTTTTGGGAGAAATGTGATTATGACCAATTGCAAGATTATAAGAATCATCTAGAAGTCTTTTTGAGCCATTACAAGATGTTTTAAATTCATTATTGATGTTCTAAATATATTAGAATTTGATTTGTAGTGATAAAGTGTTGTGAAAACATTGTCTCACCAAGTTCTTCTGAATGACCATTGAATTTTGATTTTGGTCTCGATAGATGTGATAGAATCATTTGATTATGATTGAATAAAGTAGTCAAACTTGGATTTTTATTTATAATTTCAGATCCTATTAACCAGTCATATGTGATAAGAATAAACTGAAGCTCAAATAGCCCATTGATGTAATACTAGATAGTTTTCTTACTTAGTCCTACTCTTCTCTAGGAGTTTCTTAGGCTCTCTCCTAGCCTAACAAGGTCCACTTGGATGCCCTAATATCTAGAGGATATCTTCCCTAACATGTGATATGTTCTTGTTGGTCCATGTAACCACTTCTTGTCCATTTATCTCCTTTAAGATGGCATTGTCTTTTAGTGGGATTTAGTAATTATTTTTATTAATTGACTTAGCCAAGTATATTTATTCTTATGATTTAATTAAATAGACTAGGTCAATTAACACTTGATTGAGGAATTAATTAATTTGATTAATCATTTGATTGGAAGATTAAAGAAAAATTATGTCAAGATTTGGATTGATATCAGAATTAATTCTTGATAAGGAGGAAATAGGGTCTTTAGTCTATAGGACCATTTTAGAGTTATTACATTTTCCCCTCTTTGAATCAGCACATTGATTCAAAGAATGATGATGTTGATTTAGAGAATAATTTACTATGACACAATGAAACCATTCTTGAATTATAGATTGAGAATTCCAAATATAATCAAATGAAATTCAGTTGTTTAAAATATTTTAAAGCCATTGATTATGAACCTGATAGAATTAGAATCAACCATACTAACTCTAAACCCAATTGAATGAAGATCAATAAGAGCTTACGATTTAAAGCTATCAATTTTAAACCTAATAGAATGTGAAAAAATCATACTAACTCTAAACTTGATTGAACAAAGGTCAATAGGAGCTTAAGAAGAACATATAGTTTAAAAAATAAAAAATTCAAGTTATAGTGTTAGAATTTATCAATGTGAAAATATATCACAAGAAATGATGTTTGATTGATAGACTAACTAGCTTGATGAACTTATCAATTGAAAGATTTATTTGATTTAGGCACAGATAATTGACATGATAGGATTACCCAATAGTCTCAACCTAATTGAAGAGAACTGTCATGCCTCTCTCCTTGATAGACTTATTTTTATTGGTTAATAGATTGATTTAGATATGAGCATGCCCCCTTAGGAGAAAAATTAAAATGAACCTAATTAAATCATGATTTCTATAATTGAATGATGACATGTTTTTGGGAGATATGTGATTATGACCAACTGTAATATTATAAGAATTATCTAGAAGTTTTTTTGAACCATTAGAAGATGTTTTAAATTCATTATTGATTTTTTGAATCTATTAGAATTTGATCTATAGTGATAAAGTCTTGTGAAAATATTGTCTTGCCAAGTTCTTTTGAATGACCATCAAATTTTGATTTTGGTCTCAATAGATGTGATAGAATAATTTTATTATGATTTAATATAGTATTCAAACTTGGATTTTGATTTGTGATTCTAGATCCTATTAACCATTCATATGTGATAAGAATGATCTGAAGCTCAAATAGCACATTGATGTAATACTAAATAGTTTTCTTACTTAGTCATACTCTTCTCTAGGAGTTTCTTGGTATTTCTCCTAGCCTAAAAAGGTCCACTTGGATGCCCTAACATCTAAATGATATCTTCCCTATCCCCAAACTCTTCACCATCTAGACACACCAAGGATTTTACTTCTTGCACTCACCAAATGTCTCTTCAACCTAACTTGCCAACTTCATTTCCTAGGTTTCCTTGAGCATTTCTTCAACTACATGGGGTGAGTGACTCATACGTTTTATGTTATTCTTCACCTAAGCTTCTGGACACAAATCCCACAAGTTTTCCTCAAGTTATTTTCATCTACTCCAAAACTATCAAAAACAAGCCTAATTGAATTAGCCCTCCAAATTGGGTTTTTAGACTATATCTCAAAAATTATCTTAAAAAGGTGCAAATATAATCATGGATTCAAGTACACTTTTGGAAAAACTAAAATATTTTGTGGGTCTTAGGTTCCCAAGCCATCTATACATCTGAAAACAATTTTTATACCTATAATCAAGGGTTTTACATCAAGAATGATAGTGTTGACTAGGATCTACTCAAAGACTTAGAAAAAAATTGATTTGAAACCTCTTCCTATTTCATATAGAAACATCACTTGCCCCACTCCATTTTGCATCTCATGCTTTGAAGTATCTTTCACATTCAACCCTCCAAAAGCTTCTCAGAAGCACTGTGAGCATTTAACCAAGTGTCTCAGACTTGCCTATGGCATCACATGAAAAATAAGGTAACCATTTTTCAGGCCCAAGAAAATATATACATTATTTACATTGGCTCCACTTCCATTCCCCTTAATCTTGTGATGAATCCACTATAGGAACTCATGGGGGAGACCTTTTCCCAAAAGCTATCAAAGCAAAAATAGTAAATAACCTATATACAAATGGTTTTCCAACTATGTACAAATGGATTCTAATAAAATTGAACTCTAAAATGAAAGTCATTGTAGAAGTTGTAACAATGAGAACCAAACAAAAAAAAATGAGTCTCTCAATTCATTGTTCCATACATGCAGTCATGAAATGCAAAAACTATCAATTTTTGAACTATATTTTGTGGATCCAAGTGCATATTTTTACTTGTTACAATTCCTAACCCTTAGAGTAGGATCATTTTGTGGTTTTATAAGTCAACCAAGAGGTTTTAGGTAGTTATATAAACTATCAACCTTAGATCCACGACATGTTCAATTCTTTCTCAAACATTGTGATGCAACTTTTCAAAGTTGCTGACAACGTTTGCATTTTGGCAATGTTAGGACATCTATCACTTGGAATATTCCAAGTAGGTCTATCATGGTCCATTAATGATTTCTAGGCATAATTTGGCCTTTAGAGCACCACTCCACATATTTCTTACCACTTTTACTTATTTGACAACTTTGTCAATAGTTGACATCATTTTGACATCTTTCTCATCTTTTTCCCAAATGGTATGTAGAATTTGTTAGCCTATGAAAGAGGATATAACATCAAAGAGAAAAATATAGGTTAAAACCATACCTTCCTTAGGATTTTAATGGTCCAAGACTCTAACAACCTAAAATAAACAAGCATAAAGAAAGTAATCCAAACCACCTAGAGTCAATTGAGCCTAGTCAACTCCACCTAGAAACAAACTCAACCATGACCTCTTAAGGTATAACCACACCTAACTGACTTGGCTAAGGTAAATACAAGCCAAAAAAAAAAAAAAAAAACCTAGGACTGGGTTAGTAGTTATTCTAGGTGCTCTTTACCACCCATTTAATCTACATTAATCATAAATGCATCTAAGTTAAGAATTAATACAACACAGAATTGTCACTGATTTTTCAAAGTAGGATATTTTTCATCATTAAGCATTGTTTCCATAATGGATATCATAAGTTAGTATAACCTTTACTGATATATTTAGCAATCATGAAGATATGAATACTATCTTAATCAGATGTAATGTCAAAACCTAAGAATTAAGACATGTATGTCAAGATACCTTCTTAGTCACTTCCTCTTGATTTAGCAATCTTCTTTTGTTCATGTGTAAAATATGACCAGTAAACCACAACGACCCTTTATTTTTGTTCATATCCTTAGGTATGTAATCCTTCATACACATGTATTAGGAAGTTGATTTTTTTTTCCATCTAAGAAATAGACAAGGAGAATGAATTAGCCTCACCAAAGTTTCCATATAAAATGAGTTGAGGTACACAAGGTCATCCAATTGTGATGGAGGCACTTATAATGGACACCCATATTATATAAATCCTAAGTATCATTAGAAAAATCACCATGGGTAGAAAACAAAGAAAATTTTTTGACCCTTTTCCTCTTCACTCTAGTCTTTTAGACATCCTTGAGTCACTCAAGGTTTATGACAAGTAAGAAACTAGAAATTATGCAATGAAAATCATAAAATTCAAGCACACTTCTCTAGTCTTTGAGACATCATTGAGACAAGCATCAAGAAATGTAAAGAAATCATATGTCATGATCTCAACTTTGTTTGAAGACTTTTTTTAATCCATTTGTGAATTTATTTTAATGCAATATTGAGAAACAATTTTGATTTAGGTTTATTTGTTAATGTAATCATATTGAAGTGTTGAGAAATGCTATAGATTAAAGTGTTGATAAACACTAGTTTTGATGTCCATTATAGGAGTTTGGTCTTGAAAAAATACCTTTGTGTATTTTTTTTGTGGTATTGTTTGTGACATTATTGTTTGTGTTAGAGATTTCAAGAAACACTTGTCATATTGTCAGTGGCAAACTTCCCTAGACCACAACCTAGGCATGACCAATTTTGGTGGATTAGACCCAACTGATGAACAAGTCTTGATGACTCAATTGAATAGGAGAGAGGTGTGAAGTGAGATACATCATCCTAGGATTCAAATTTAATAGAGTCACAATTTTTTTCATAATTGGGCTAGCATAAGACAATGAACTAGCTAACAAAGCTCCGTAAATAGACCAACATGTGAGACTTGATTGAATCACTCCAAAGTAGGGATTAATGTCTATTATAGTCACCTCTATGTGATGAAAAAGAACTTATTGATAGAAATACATGATTGTCCCAAGGATGAGATCCAAATTGATACAAGATCTCACACATCTCATAGATTCAAGTCTAGGCCTCAGATTTGCAATTTTTTGAGACTTTAGATCTTTTTTTTTGTTTAGATTTGTAGAGACTTTTTATGTTTATGGGATTTTTAAAATGTTGAGCTTTTTTTTTTGAGATTTTTAATAATTTTTAGATGTTTTTGAATTTTTAAGATTTTTAGATGGTTTTTGAATTTCTTCAAGAATATTTTTCATTTTTTAGATTTTTAGAGATAACTAGTT
The DNA here is from genome assembly GCA_028749045.1 of Cupressus sempervirens. Taxonomy (NCBI): domain Eukaryota; kingdom Viridiplantae; phylum Streptophyta; class Pinopsida; order Cupressales; family Cupressaceae; genus Cupressus; species Cupressus sempervirens. Next base: position 751,814,975 of record CM053791.1, read on the forward strand.
CTCAAGCAAGATCGCATTATTTTTCCCCCAGTGTCTAGCAAGGTATAGGACATGATGGATTAGCAGCTACTATCCCATATGGATAGGTAAGGATTTATGAAGCAGGTGGATGTGATCCTTAAATACCATCTCTTCAATATTTTCCAAGATAGGAAAAGTTAATATATGGACAAATAGAGAATGTTTTAGATAAGTAGTGAAACTTGATCAAGTTTGATAGAATATAGGATAATGACCTAATGTCATCGAAGTATGTATTCCCAAAAAAGATGGACATGTCAAGAGTTTTATTTGAACCATGTTTTTCTTCTTTTTCTCTTCATTTCAATGTGATCAAGACCAAGGGATCAATGGAATAATATAGTGATATGATAGAATGTTTATGATAGAGATCATTGTTATGAGTCAATGACCTGGGAAAATCAAGATCATGATAGATAAGGTAGACAATTCTCACATATAGCTCAAATTTTTAAAGATCAAAGGTGAAAAAGTGGATAGCTAGATAATGGAAGAATTACACATGATGTATGTTTGCTAGATTTATCATCATGGTGCTTATCCAAGGGGTCATTAGAAGTGGTTTTCACCATATGGTGAATTCATTTCTCTTTACTTTTTCCACCAAGGTGCTTGTTTTCCAAATTTTCACCAAGATATTTTCTCTTTTTTGTTATCATCTTTTTCTTTTTCTTTTCAAAATTTTTGGATTAAATTCAATAATTTTCTCTTTTAATAGTGCTCCTCATGAAAGGATGTGTCATAATGGGCCAATGTCATTGAAATGTGTGCTCAAAGATTTTGAACAGGTGATGGCAAGTAAATGATAGAGTAAATAGAGGAATATGAAGGATAAGGTTTTATGCATTGGATATAATAGATAGGATGGAAGGATAGAAAGTAGAGGGATAATAGGTAAACATAGGGTAAGAGATAGGAAATTGAAAGGATTTCTCAAGCATAAGTAGAAACATAGGTAAGATCAGCATTGACATGCACCTTGAAGGGTGGTGGAATGATGAAGGAAACATGAATGGAATAGCTTGAGGCTTAGATATATGACATGTTGGAAGATGTTTGGAAGCTTGGATGCCAACTTTGGTTTGTCTTTAATATTAAAATCCTTTAAGATAGGATTTGGAATGCATAGAGCTTTTGATTTTTCTTTTCTTTTGGATCCTTTAGGAAGCATTTCTTAAATTATGAATTTAGGAACCCATATTTTCTTTAATTATATTATGTGTGTCATGCACTTTTTTGGTCTTTTGAATCTTTCTTATTTCTTTGTATTCACATGTCAATTAGATAAGATGTGATATTTTTAGTGGATTGATTCTTGGATATCTTATTTTTATGTTGTGCATCCAAATTTCTTCCAAAATACTTTGGATTTGTGGATGAATAAGGTTGATATGGAAGGTTTAAATAGATTGGTGGATGAAAATTTCTCAAGGATGAATATCATAGTTGATCTTGAGGTATAGGATATGGAGGGATGTAAGGTATCAAGATGGATGGGAGGTTTGAAAGTTTTATCTTTGATTATGATGGATTCAAAAGATGCGAATGGATAATGCAAGGGGATATCAACATATTTAGAGTGAGAAATATAATGAAGGATTTTTGAGGTGGATATGGAGGAGTACAAAAATTTAATGAGGGAATGCTTTGATCTTGACAAGGATCTTTGGATAGTATAGAAAGAGTAAATTTTAAATAATCTTACTTGAAATGGTATCTTGATCTTGCTTGGGAGATTGATAAGACATGAAACATGAAGGGATATTTTGTTCTTGATATGGTAGGATAGCATCATGGGAGACATGAAAGATAATGAATAGATTGTGATCTTGATCTTTAGTCATACTTATTTCTTCATCTTTTGAATAGTCTTGACATGTAGCCACTTCTAAGGAAAAGGAATTGTCTTGTATTTGTATTATAGTAATGGTAGCATATGAGGATTTAGTATGTTTCATTATTTAATCATTGAAAAGATTTGGAGTCAAATTCAAATTAGCTTGGATTTCTTTTAGAGATATCCCTTGACGGTACACATAGTCAATATGAAAAGAATTAGTTTATTTTCTCAATGTTATTATTTTAGATAGATTTTCATCTTTACCATATGCATGAATGTTGGAAAAAATAGCAGCTTTAAGAGAACCCTACTAGACATAGGTTCATTAAGTTGATATGGTTCGAGAGTATTATCTTCATTAGGTGAATCATTAGGATTTTCAATTTCAATTAATTTATTATCAATAAGATTTTAGATCTTATGTTTCAATTCAATGAAATATAAAGTTTTGTGTTTGTTATGTTGATGATATTCACAATAGTTTCTCAAGTATGACATTCCACATGAGGTGTTTTGAGGTAATCTGATGAGATTTATTTCAAGAAGTTTTTCCAAAATTGTTTCATAAGTTTGTTCCAAAGGAGGAAAGATCTCTCAAAGGGTTAGTTAAATTCTTATGGATATTCCAGTAGATGTGGAAGATTTTCAAGTGAATAGCACATATCCATTTCTTCATTTTCTTGATCAAAGTTATGTTCGCCATAATGTTGTGGAATGTCCTCTTTATCAAATATTGGATTTTAATATATGTTTCAAGGAGATGAAACAATTTTTGAATCGTTTCCAAGTAGAAAAGGACATGTTGATCTTAAGGAGTACTTGTCTAATGAGGTCTCATTTTCTTTCAAGTCATTTCTTGGATTTTAGATTGTAAAGCTAAACATTGTTCAAAGAGGTTGGAGATAGATTTATCATCATTTTCATGAGTTTTTTTATAGTTATCCAAGTCATGATTGTGTTGAGAAATGTTGGAAGTAGCTATAGGTCTTATTCTTTGATATTTTTGAGTTGTACTTGGTGTACTTTGTTTGATAGGAGTTATGGATCCCCATAGGAGTTATTTTCATTAAGTTTAACTTTTTGCAAAGGATATAAGTCTTGATCCTTCTTTAAAAGGATTTTTTGTCTTTAGGTTTTTCCTTTTGGATCTTGTGAGTTCCATTAATGATTTTTTTTTGCAAAGTGATTAGGTCAATTTTGTAGTTTCTCATAGTTTCAATTAAGGTTTTTTTGAAGTTCAAGTGTGTTTTCATTTAAAGGATTCATAAGTGTAACACTAGATTTTTTTATGTGAGAAAACATATCTTACTAGTTTTAAATTCAATTAAGGAATGGATACCTCATTTATGAATTGAGAACTAAAGTCTGGTGTAATAGAAAAGACTTATACAACTTGATAAGTTTAGTCACCTTGAGTTGGGGTACACTTCATGTTTGACTTGATAAAAATTTTGAAATTTGTGTAAATGTAGAAGTGGAATCCAAGACTTCACACTTCTTGAATAATGGTTGACTACTTTGAAAAGGGGATACACTTGGTGTTTTACTTCCCACAAAAATTTGATAGGTTTTGAACAACTTGGAATTGGGACATGCTTGATGTCCCACTTCACACCACTTGGTAGGTTTGAACCACTCTGGATGAGAACACACAATATATCTCACTTTACACAACATTTATAAGGCTAGACAACTATAAATTAGTTCACACACTTGATGTTCTACTTTACATGACTTTGATAAGGTTTGAACAACTTGGAATTAGAACACACTTGATGTTCTAATTCACACAAATTTGATAAGGTTGGACAACTATGAAATAAGACAAACTTGATGTCATACCTTAGAAAACTTGATATATTTTTTACAACTATAAGCTTAGATACTCTTATCTCAATTTTTTAAATTTCAATAAGTAATTGAGAGTCAAGACTCCACAAAAATTGGCAAGATAAGACAAATTTGAACTATGTTATACCTTTGATTTAAATTTTGAACTTTGGGATAAGTATATGAGAGAGAAGACTCTACACCACTTGAAAATATTAGACAACCTTGAACTAGGGTATACCTTAGGTTCAAGTTTTCAATTTTAGATCCTATAACCAAATGGATAACCCAATCCTCAAAAATGAATTTGGATATGTAACTTAGGAATTTGGAGTAACTTGATGCAAGGTCATGAGATAAATTAGAATACCTATAAGTGACCTTATGTGATGTGTTTTCTCTAGTTTTCTACTTTAGGATAATTAGGTTTTGAATATTTGAATGTTTGAAAAAGATCTTATTTATATATCTTGCAAAAGGTAAGGTATGTCAAAAAAAAATCCAACAAAGGAAAAAGAAACTTGAAGGGATGGGAGTAGTAGTTGAAAACTTAGGAAACTAAAAAATAAAATTCTTATCCCTATAAAAAAAATTCATGGAGAAGACACAACCTTTGTCTCACATCTTTTGTGTATATGTTTACCTCATATAGTCGCATCACCCCCTACAGGGTGCACATGTTTTTGGTGTATTCCAAGGACTCAATAACATATATGTCATTCAAGGTTTCCCTTGTAATAGGGGCCAATGTCATATATGACCTTCAAGCATCTAGGTGTATACTTATGGTGAGGATCTACAAGAGAGATTCTTCCCCTTCCTTGCACAAATATTATGCCACCTTTCAAAAGTGAACTGCATAGCAACTATCTAAAATATTTTTAATAAGATTCTATTCACATTAACCCTTAGTGATATCGTAAGAAAGATGCAAACCTCTCAACCACATTGAAACCTAAAAGTGTACACCCCTAAGAATGGTGTAAAGGAGGAGCTCCGCTTAGTATAAAAATTAGGGCATCCTCAAGATAAGTGATATCAAGAATCAAGAGGAAGGAATTAACATGACTTTGGAATATTTTGACTCTACAAAGATTGTTTATTATAGTGAGTTTTAATCACTGGTAAAAGGTGTGTGCTCACTTGGGTTATCCTCAAAGCTTGAGTACCTCGACATGCCCTCTAAAGGTGACAATGGATAGGCTATCTTAGATCCAAGGATCTACACTTTTTATTCTCCTTAAAGGAGAAGAGAAAACTCCTCTACCTCTTCAATTCATCAAAACACATTAAGCATGTTCTTATTAGAAATAGATAATTTAATAAGAGGAGAGGTGTTGACATATCAGTCAAATTTGTTATTAGTGACAAACACTTATTCAAATTGTATATAGCTACTAAGCTCATTGTATAGTTCTCAATTTTTGCCAAGTATTTCAGTTGATGCCAAGTTTATCAGTGGTTACTGAGCAGTGCAGTATTCACCGAGTTTGCAGTGTATGTGATGAAAGTCTAGTGTTAACCAAGATTTCTAGTGTTAAACAAGAGACTCAATTTATACTGAGCTTGAGGAGAGAATATTTACTGAGTCATAAAACGTAAATCAAGAGATTTGGTTTATATGATGAGTTTCACAATGTCTACTGAGTCACCAATGTAGAGCGAATTCAGGACTACTTAGAAGTGATCAATATGGACCAAGCTTCTATGTCTACTGAGTGCATTATGATGTCAAGTATTGATAGTAGATGCTGAGTATTAGGACCTCATTGATTCAATCTTCAAAACCTAAATGTCTTCATGTTGGTCGAATTTGTAACATTTTTGATAACTTTTATGATGGCTGACTTTGTAATTTGTATAACTACATTGATATATATGTAATGCATTATATCATATCCAAGGCGCATTGATGCATGGAATGTAATGTGTCAAAATATAAATGTGAATTACATCAAATAAAAGTGAAAGGAGTGAATTGTAAAGGCCCTAATAGCATAAAGAGGAGAAGAGACATATCTATCACAGAAAGCTGATTAGTAAACAAAGAAATCTCATTTAGCAAACTAAGTTGTAGATTAGAGATCTACTATTGCTTCATCCTAATAGGTGGATCAGTCAAATCCTTTCACAAGGTAGACCTAATAGTCTTTTTTAAATCTCTTTATAGAGTTCATACTTACTTGTACATTTGTAACTCCTTTCACAAGGTGGACCTAGCAATCCATATTGCTCCTAATAGGGCAGATCATCAGAAGTGGTCAATGTAAGCTTTCACAGGCTAACATTATACTACAGTACTAAATTTTGTGGGTATTATCCCCACCCTAGTTTTACTTTCTATTTGGAAGGTTTTTCGATCACCAAATCTTTGTGTTTTAGTGTTATGAATGTTTTCAATTTCTCAGGCATGCAATTAGATCAGATGTGATGAATTAAATATTGAAATTGTTAAATTTTTAGAAGTTACTAGTTCACCCCTCCCCTCTTAGTAACTTAGAATAATATTGAATATTTCCAACAATTGGTATCAAAAAAAATTGGTTCTAAAGAAAAAGCTTAATAGCTTGAGCAAAGATCAAGGCCATGGAGATATTCAAAGTTGAAAAAGCCATTGACAATGAAAAATTGGATATTGAAATGGCCATTGCCCAACTCAAGAAAGAAAAGGAGAAACTCTCTCAATCCTTGAAAAGAATAAAAGAACTTGCAATTCAAATGAATGATCAACTCTACATTGAAGAAAGAATTAAAGATCTTCATTCAAGCAATTCAGATCAAGCCGATGGAGTAATCAAAGAACTAGAAAAGAATGGTTCCCTACAAGAAGAAGTAAGAAATCTAAAAAGAGAACAAAAAATTCAATTAGTAAGGTTATGTAAAGTCTTGGAATAGAGAAACAAGATAAAAGAAGAGATGGATGGAAGGAACAATGAAATCTAGAACTAATCCCTTTAGCAAGTAGACCTTATTGATTAGCTCTCCAATACAAATGAAGAAATCATGAGCCTAAGATTTGAAAATGAAAGAATAAGGAATGATCTAAATTTTGAAAGGAAAATCAATGAAAGAATGAAAAATGATCTAAAATCTGAAAGTCAAATCAATGAAAGATTGAGAAATGATCTAAACTCTAAGAAGCAAATCAATGAAAGAATGATGAAATCTCAAGTAGACATGAATCAATCGAATGATAAAAACCTCTATAGGAAAAAAGGAAAAGTAGGAATTGGATATATAAAAGAAGGAGAATCATCCAAGCAAGGAGCTCAAAAGAACCAAAGACCTACTTGCAATCCCTATGGTAAGATAGGTCATACATCAAACAAATGTTGGAGTAATGGAAAATCAAAATTCAATGAAAATGTTACAACTGTAGTCAACATGTTCATAGAGCTAATGAATGCAAAGAGAAACCAAGATTTGAAGGCAAATGACACAAATGCAAGAAACATGGACATAAGTCATCAGAATGCAAAACCAAGGTATTGAATCCAGCAGAGCAAATTGTGAAAGAAATATTTGGATGGGACTACAATACTTGGTGCAAATGTCATTACTATGGAGAATTTGGACACATTGGTATGAATTGTGATAAACATCATATGAGGAAAAGAGATACTACTAAAAGATGTTTCATTTGTAATGAACTTGGTCATCTTAACAAGAACTACATGAATACTAGTAAAATTAAAGATGAGAAGAAGGAAAAAGTTGATAACATATGAAAGAAGATGAGATAGCAATGGCTTCCTAACTCTATCGAGGATACAAGTCTAAGAAATGATGGGAAAGTTAGTCAAGAATTAGGTGACTACCGTTTCTAATTTAAGTTCTCATAAGAGAACCAAAACTAAGCCATCAAAGAAGACATCCAAAAATAGTTCTAGATTGAAAGGTGGCAAAGATCCAAATCTATATACTTCTCTACTGAGTGAGGTCATGTCATAGACTCTACTGAGCAAGGTTGAGAGTAATTAAGATTTATATGGTTACCAAGTCATGAAGACTTCACCAAGTAGTGGATGATAGTTTGTCAATGTGATGTCAGTCAATCTACTTCCATACCAAGCATTAATGATGAAATTTCAACAAAAGGCATGGAATCAATAGTTCCAGATTAAAAGGTGGCAAAGATCCAAATCTATATACTTCTCTACTGAGAAAGGTCATGTCATAGACTCTACCGAGCAAGGTCGAGAGTAATTAAGATTCATATGGTTACCAAGTCATGAAGACTTCACCAAGTAGTGGATGACAGTTTATCGATGTGATGTCAGTCAATCTACTTCCATACCAAGCATTAATGATGAAATTTCAACAAAAGGCATAGAATCAAAATCATCTCTTACTGTGAAATTTCAAGTGCTTTTACAAAGAATAATTTTCAGTGCAATAAAGTAATTTTAGTAAATTTCTAGTGAAAGATTTTTGAATTCTCTCAAACCCTACCAAGTGAAAATAGCATCCAGTAGTAGCATGGTTAAGAAAGGATCTAACATGTTGGTTCATGGAGTTAAGTGGAAGGCACTAGATTTCAAGCTCACTCCTACAGTTGTTAAAACCCTAGATCCAAGTGGTGTGTAATCCCAAATTCCTCCCAAGGTAATTCTTATCAATGATATTCATGCTCATTTCAAATGTGTTTTTCAAGAAATTAGTTCACTAGAAATGGAAGATTCCCTAGCTCAATTATGTGTGGATGGAGTCCTAAAACTCGAGCATCAACATCTAGAAACCAAAGGGTTGACACACATCCCTCACATGCCCCATGAATTTCAAATCAAGTGGATTAGGTTTATCATTAGTTGGGTGCATAATGGGAAGCTATGGCTAAAACAACCAATTCTGATAACTAAGAAAATGATTCATCAAATCACTGACCTCCCTATGCTAGCCAAATCCAAAATGACAAAAACCATTGGTCAGACAAAATTGGAAAAGAAAACCCTAGCAGAATGGAATGGCAGAGGAATGAAAATCAGCAATGTCATAATGCAGAACTAAAGTTTGGTATTTACATCATTGCACACAAGATATATAGTTCAAGTAGACTAAATAGTATGTCATGTGAAGCCATGAACTTAGCTAACAAGGTGGTCAAGAACAATTTATCATATGACCCTGCCGAGCTATTGCTAAGATAGTTCAACAAGAACATGGAAAGTATAAGAACTTTGAAGAATAATCCATGTAAAATTGATTCCTTGTTGACTTGCCTATTATTTTATGTTTAGAAAATCTTTCCTTCTAAAGGCACTATAGTATGGAGAAAAGATGTGCTTGTGCTCTATCAAATCAATGAGTATATTGCAGAGATGGGTGAGAACTATAACAGTATTATGGACAATTATTTTTATGTATTTAAGGAGAAAATGAACAATAGGTTTAGAATCCCCAAGAAGCTAGTTGAAGACTACAAAGATGATATATGTTTCATAGTGGATAGTGATAAGGTGTATATTCAGGAAATTAAGCCTAGAATAGTGTGGGTAAAACCTCTTAGTTATGAGGTCAACATTGATGAAGCAAAGGATATCATTGAAGCTCTTATCAATGAACCAGTTGATCCTAAGGCTGCATACTTTGGAATGTATGATGAAGCAAAGGCCAGGATTGAACTTGAAATAAAGCTCCCTCAAGTGGTCAACAAAGGGAAGAGAAGGATTGAAAAACTTAAATCAAGTTCACCCCTTTTGTTAATCGAATGAAAAGGCAACGATGAGCAAGGTGAAGAAGCAGAGGATGAGGAAGAGTCTAAGGAAGAAGAGCCACTAAAGAAGAAAGGCAAGGTGATCATCACCAAGCTAGCGAAACCATCCACTACAATATTCACAAGGAAGTCAAGGAAGAAAGCTGACAAAGAAGGAGGGGACATCATATTTAGATAACATCTACCCACCTTCCATGATAGGTTAAAGAAATTGGAAGAAGGAGTAGGCATAACAAATTTTAAATCATTAAAATATGAGATTGGGACAATAGAGGAGCAGAAGCAAGTTGAAGACCTAGTGTTGAATAAAATAGGTAAATGGAAATACTCACCAGATCATCTCACCTCTCAAGTTCTAATTGAGTTATTAGAAAAGATAAAGCCAAGATGGGATTTTTCTATGTAAATTGCCAAGGATATATATGGACAAACCTTGAGGTAGTTATTACCCAGCATATCAGATGTTAAGGTGAAAGAGTCATTGAAGAAAAATGAAGAAAATTTGACTCTAAAGTTTAATAATTGTCTTGTTTTGATCAAGGACATTGGACATGTTGTTAGGAATGCAAAAAACACTTGGAAGAATATATATTTATTACATAAACCAAGTGATTTTCCAGTCAATGTCAAAGGTGATGATGAAGAAGAAGATAAGGAGAAAGATGAAGAGAATGTTGAAGAAGTGACTCACTTTGATAATGAAGAAGATGAAGAGGATCAAGGACAAGAGGCTGCTGAGGAAGAAAAGCAAGATAATAAGGAGACTGACCTAGTCAAGATAGCTATAGTAGTCATTGCCTCACTTCCTCACTCTCCAAGCAAGCCAATGTCAACATCAAGTGTGGAGATAGCATCAACAAGTTTGATTGTGACCACTAGTGATAACTCTTTGTTCCCAGTCATCTCAGCACATCACTGATAGAAGTGACTTCCACTTCATCTACGGAGCTATAGATTCCTTCTTCATCTACCGAGTTGAGTACTTCATTTTTGACTTCTCCAATTTTGACTTCTTTAGTTGTAAATACACCATTTTTGGGTTCTACAATTTTGGCCACATCAAATTTGAGTTCCTCAAGTATTTCTATAAGTATTCCTTCAATTAGTACAATATCAATTTTTACTCCAAGCCTAGTATATCTACCATTGTTTCTATTCCAAATACAAAAACAATACTTGAGCCCAAGGTTCAATCAAGCACAAAAATTTTTGTGAAAGGAAAGGACAAAAAGGAAGACATTGATTTAGATGAGGAAATAGTAATCCCTAATTGGGATATTTACAAGCTTACTCCAGACTAGATATAGACATTTGGTGAACTCCTCCAAAAGAAGGCTAAGAGAGGAGAGAGATAAAGAATATAAGATAATTGAAGATGCTAAAAACATTTTGGCAGAGGCTATAGGAATTAAGATTGATTCATCTCAACCTATTTTTTATCAACTAGTAGAAGCAGTCCAAAAAATCAATAAAGACATTGATGGACAAGATAAGCTAGTGGAGAAGGCTGAAAAGAAATTTAGCAATAAAGTGTTGGAGCACATTGCTCAGTAGATTGTCATTCAACAAGTAGAGCTCTCTACAATTTCAGGCAATTTAGAAACATCATGTTCAAATGTGTCATCACTTTTTGGGAAGCTATGTGATGTTTCTAGTTTTACAAAGGAAATAAAAGAAAAATTATCCAAAATAGATGAAGATTTAAAGGCTAGTGCTCAGTATCTACAACTTGACCCTAGTTCAAGCTCTGCACACTTCAAGAAAATAAGATTTTTGTTAGAAATGCAAGTAGAATTTCTAAGGGAAGAAGCAAGGATTAGAACTACATTGATTGACATATTGAACATGATCCTTCCGCACATAGATGTATTGCAAAAACATATTTCATATTCAAATACTCTAATCCATGACAATATCTTCTCTATTGTGGACCATATGATAGAAATGTCAGCAAAGGTACAAATTTAAATTCATACATGTAAGGTCCTATAAGAAAATTGGGATCAAACTTAGGAAATCATTCTTAAGGTACATTCTAAATTTTTGTCTCATTTTGGTGTTTCTATGTAAATAAAATAGAATAAATCTTTGGCATTACTATCAAAAAGGTGGAGAAAAGATATATTAAAGATATATTGGAGAAAGCCATATGTTATGGGAAGTAAGATATCTAAAAAGAGACACAAAGTATGGGAAAATATGCTATGGGGGAGAACTTGCAATAAGTAAGACATGTGGTATATAGCAAGAAGATGTATAGCATACTATATATACTTTACAAAATCAATTTTGAAAAATCCCAAAAATAGTATACTCTACTGAGCTAGTATCATGTGGTAATAAGATATTCAATTTTGTCTGATAAGTGTTTTTGTCACTAATGCCAAAGGGGGAGATGGTTGATATATCAGTAAAGTTTTTTATTAGTGGCACACACTTATTTAGATTGTATATAGCTACCAAGCTCATTGTATAGTTCTCAGTGTTTGCCATATATTTTAGTTGATGCCAAGTTTATCAATAGTTACTGAGCAGTGTAGTGTTCACCAAGTTCATAGTGTATGTGATGAAAGTGCAGTGTTAATTGAGATTTCCAATGTTAACCAAGAGACTCAGTTTATATCATGAGTTTCACAATGTCTATCGAGTCACCAATGTAGACCAAGTTCAGGACTACTTAGAAGTGATCAGTATGGACTAAGCTTCTACATCTATTGAGTGCATAATGATGTTGAGTATTGATAGTAGTTGTCAAGTATTAGCACCTCACTAAGTTAGTCTTCAGAACCTGAATGTCTTCATGTGGGCCAACTTTGTAACATTTGTGATAACTTGTATGATGGTTGACTTTGTGATTTGTATAATTGGATTGATATTTATGTAATGCATTATATCATATCCAAGGCATGTATGATGCATGGAATCTAATATGTCAAAATATGAATGTGAATTACATCAAAGAAAAGTAGGAGTGAATTTTAAAGGCCATAGCAACATAAGGAATAGCAAAGACATATCTATCACAAAAAGGTTATTAGTACACAAAGGCATCTCATTTAGCAAACTAAGTTGCAAATCAAAGATCTACTACTACTTCATCCTAATAGGTGGATCAGTCAAATCCTTTCACAAGGTAAATCTAATAGTCTTTTGTAAATCTCTTTATCGATTGCTTACTTAATTATGTGTTTGTAAATCCTTTCACAAGGTGGACCTAGCAGTCTTTGTTGCTCCTAACAGGACACATCATCAAAAGTGGTCAATGTAAGCTTTAATAGGCTAACTTTATACTGCAGTACTAAAGTTTGTGGGTATCATCCCCACCCCAGTTTTACTTTTTATTTGGAAGGTTTCTAGGTCACCAAATCTTTGTGTTTTAGTGTTATGAATATTTTTAGTTTCTCATACACGCAATTAGATTAGATGTGTTGAACTAAATATTGAAATTGTTAAAGTTTAGAAGTTACTAATTCACCCCTCCCCTCTTAGTAACTTAGCATAGTCTTGAATATTTCCAATAGGGGGGGTGGGGAGGGGGGGTGAATTAGTATTTTACAAAACTTTACCCACAACTGTAAACCAATAATTTTGAATAGTAAATAAAAACATACATAAAGAGAACTCATACCACCATATTTTGTTAACTAGGGAAACCTTGGCCAAGGGAAAACCCTAATGGGGATGGCATCCACAAAATGATCCACTAAACAATAGAATCATGTTAAGGATATTGACCTTGTTAGGAGTCTATTAATTATATATAGTGTCTCAGTCCTTATTAGAGGACTCGGCCCTGTTAAAAGCCTCAACCTTGTTAGGAGTTGGTATTACAATTACATATGTATGGAAGAAGAACCCACTTCCAAACATGCAATTATACAATTCATTGCCTTAAAAAAAATAGGATAGATACAATAACCTCATATTTTTTTACTATTGTACTTGACATATCTCTGATCTTACATCTAAATTTGCATCATAGATCTCTCATATAGGTTTGCATATCACATAATCAGTTCACATATACATAATATAATATATATACTTTTCAAGTAGTAATTCTTTACTTATACCCTTTTCTTTCACAAAATACTTATGCAATTGGCTTCATGCTTACACACATTATGCTAACTTAGGGTAAACATATAGAATGTCATCCCAACATTGTTAAGTAATTATTTTATGATGGAAATAATTTCTTAACTCTTTATTACTATGTTTCTATTGTGCTCTATTTTGTTGAGTTTATTGCATTTACCTATATTTTATTTGTAACTTCATCCATACTAACCGTACAAATTTTCACACTAGGTATGTCATCATAACACTCTATTCTACCTATCCTTAATTATTCACATGTTGATTACCACTATAGTCTTATGTTGTAAGTCTTGCCTTCTATTCCAAAATGATATGTTGTCATAAATGACAACCCTTAATCTTACTATCCTATCCATATTTCCAATAGTTTTTCACCGAGCTATTTCATATTTTAACTAATCCAAAAGATTCTAGGTTTATGATTTTCTCTCAAGGAGAAAAGAGCATACTCCCCTCACTAATGACCAAGAAGATATACTCACAACCTTTCCTTTACTCCCAAAGAATATACCTCTTAGAAATTTATAGGTTTATGATTTGTTTATAAGAATATCTTCCATCTAACAAAGATCACACTCCTTTAATTCTTTATTAAGATCCTTTTAGAAATTTTAACAAGGCCCTAATTAGACTAGTTCCTAAGAAATTAACTAATGAAAAGACAACATTTCAAGATAGTCTCAAGGAAACCTACATCAAATAATTAGTAGCTTAAAAGTTTTGTTTTAAAATTCTTTGACAAAGGTGACTTCTACAAATGTCCTACAAGAAATAGTTAGGCTGTGGTCATCGCACATGCAAGAAACTCATTAGGGGTTAGTGATAATCAAAATAAAATTAAAATGAAATCAAGATCATATCACAAATATAGAACTTGTTAGGATTAGCTCAAAATCATGTAAATCAACTCAAAATAATAGGTACTCATCATGAAATTGATTGAAATCATAGAACAACTCAAAAATATAAGCTACTTATTAAAGGGTTAATGATAATCAAATCAAAGCCACATCACAAATAAGAAACTAGTTAGGGTTCGATCAAAAGCAATGCAAATTAACTCAAAACCCTAAACATCAAGTTATTTCTAGTCAGTTAGGTCTTCAAATGATCAAACAATCAAAGTATGTCATCAAAGGATCAAATCATGATTCAAATCTAAGCTTTTCCTTGTCACAATTTACCAAATGCAATCTACCTCTCCCAAAGGTAACCTGCCTCCTCCTAGAAGCTATTTGCCTCTACAAACAAAATCTACCTCTTCCTAGAAGTGAATTGCAATCCCTAGATGTGACTCAAAGTCCCTAAAGGAGACCTACAAGCCCTAAAAGTGATCTACAATCCCTAAAGATGACCTTGCATTTTTTTTTTGAGGCAAAATGTGAGAAATAGGTCTAGACAAGAAGGGGGGTGATGAATTTAGGGGTCTAGCCCCACAGTGGGAACCAAAAATGTGTGTAAAAGATGTGTACCTACAAATACAACACTTCAATAAGACATTATGATGTTAAGGTTAGTACAAGAAAGATTAAGCATCAAAATAGTAAGAAACCCTAGCATAGTCATCCTATTGCTCCCTTTCTAATAAAGAGTGTTATCTATTCCTCACTTGCCCACAAATTGAGTCCTAAATCAATGACAATGCTAAACTAGAACAAGAGATTCAATGGAAATAAGAGAATGCAAGAGCTATTGATCCAATTTCATTAACCAAATTGAAAGATGATCTAATTACTATGAATTGAATGCATACTTGTAATCTAGAATAAACTACTATGAATATCAAAAGAACAATAGCAATCTAGAATGAGCTATCAATTCACTACAGTATCAATGCATCTAAGAATTAGATTTGTGAATGAGGCATCATAACCATGCAAGTCTAAATGAGAGGTCCATATTTGTAGCATGAGAATGGAAATGAGAGAAAGGGCCATGATATTCAAAGAATTTGGACTTTGAATCAATGATTTGAATTCAATATTGAGGGAGTGTTAGGATTCAAAGTGGAGTGATCCATGTGAGATGATAACTGTCTATTAAATATTGAGGGAGCGTTAGGATTCAAAGTGGGGTGATCCATGTGATATATTTTCATTGGCTCATGCAACCACTTCTTGTCCACCTATCCCCTTTAAGATTACATGTATTTTAGTGAGATCTATTAATTGAATTAGCCAAGTGCATTTAGTCTTGTGATGTTATTAAATAGACTAGGCCAATTAATTCTTGATTGAGGAATTAATTTATTTGATTAATCATTTGATTGGAAGATTTGATGAATTATGTCAATAAATGGATTGACATTAGAATTAATTCTCGATAAGGAGAAAATATGGCCTCTAGTCTATAGGACCATTTTAGAGTTATTACAACTGCCAATATCAATATTTTATTAATCATTTGATTGGAAGATTTGACAAATTATTTCAATAACTAGATTGACATAGAATTAATTCTTGATAAGGAGAAAATGTGGCCTCTAGTCTATAGTACCATTTTAGAGTTATTACAACTGCCAATATAAAAAAAATTATTATCTTTAAAACTAAGCTTGATCTTGCAATGAAACTTTACTAGAAGGCTGATATATCTAATGTGAACCTTTAAGGAAGAAGTTAGCACATTTGGAGATCCAACAACCAAATTACCTAAAATAGTAAGTTTTCATAAATAGCATTTGACACTAAGATATCCCTTATTTAGAAACTAGCTAAAAATAATAGGTGATGCAAGATTTCCCTTACACTTAGGATGCTCTTGCATCAAAGTGCCTCAATGAGTGTTATTGCATGGAGTGAAATTCACAAGCTCTTCATGAAATGAACATCTTAAGAAGATGTTTGGAACTTTCAAGGTACGATTTGTAGGAGAATAGATTTTATTTATACTATTTTAGAAAGAATTTTCAAATGTTTAAATACACAAATTGCATTTGTAAACTAGATGTGGACATGTTGATAAAATGTAAGAGAAGGTTGATATTAGAAATATTAACATCTTTATTATGTTCTTTAGAAATGAAGCATACAACATGCAAGTAAAAATGGATTTTTCAAGTTGGTTTTAAAAGCTTTCAACAAAATGAGGTTTGTGGGAATAGAATCCAACATCCTTTGTGCATATGCAAAATGGGAACTTTATAATAGGTTATGAGCATCCATCAAAGAATAATGTTCTAGAGATAATTGAAATGCTCACTAGACATGCATGCCAAATATTTAGTCATGCACAAGGCACCAAAGATACTAAAAAAAGTGTCAAACAAGAGCTCTAAAAGAGCTATAGTCCCTGCCTTTTGTAATAAAGCAGAGATTGTATTTTATTTCTTTGGTTAGAGTGTAATGATTAGAGGAATTCTCATTCACACAGTTGTTGTAGCTACCCACATGTGAGTGCAAGCCTCATGCTAAAAATCTACAACTAAGAGCCAAGGATTGAGGAGTATGCATTTTTTTGAACTCACCTAAGACAAGGGCATCTCTCCTACAATGTTTATTACAAAGCTTTTAACTTTACTAACTGATTAAAGACTTGTCGAAAATGATAATACCCCAACCAATTTGAAGTTTGGAAGGAGAGTAATTTTAGTATTGCTATCATGATTGACCTTTGTAGTTTTTTTAGTAGAACTCATTGACCTATGTTTCATGAGTTGTGGTTCAGAAGATCTCATCCCTCATGAGAATGAATGAAACACATAACACTCATTGCATCTAGGCAATGCTCATAGAGATGAAGCTCTCAGAAAGGCTATCCATCCTATTACTACTGCAACTCAAGCACTTTTAGCTATATGATTAAATCTACTTAATTGCAATCCCATATGGATTTTCTAATTTTATGTTCTAAAAGAGATTTAACATTCATATCACATTTTGATCAAAAAATATCATAGTACTTGATATTTCTGAATTTAGATATGTGAAGTTTTATTTTGGATTCCATCAACTCCCTTCATTTAGATGATGGTGGGAATGGGAACTAAAACAATTAAATTTATAAATAGTACTCACTCACTAACATGTTACAATTATGTCTAATTGAAGAAAATGCCTATGTGCACATAGTCATTCATTTGAATGATCCAATAAAAAAGCTTAGGAAAAAATCATCTACTGCAGTAAAAGTTGTTCAATTGTTTAAAACCATTGTATTTTTAATTTAAATTTTAAAATTATTATAAACGTATAATTCAATTTTTTTGTATCAATTAAGTTTTAATATTGCGTAATGTTTTATATCTTATATATTTTTCATTTTATTGAATATAATTATAGTACACTTCACATTTAGTTAATAATAGTTTTTTAAATATTGTCATATAATTGTCAAATTGAATTCTTAAATACCATTAACTTTAAGTTAAAAAATTTATTCGGAAGAAGTTTATATAAGAAGACAAGAGCCTACAACACAATGGTAAATTATGAACATGTTATCTGAGAGATCGTTTGAGTTTACTCAAGCTTAATTACTTATTACAATTTTATTATCATTATTTGAAATATTCTAGTTTTTAAAATTCTATACAATTTTTAATTGATTATTATTTCAAAAAAAATTAAAGATATTTTACATTTCACAAATATTATAATTATTTAAATTATTTTTTAAAATTTTGATACTTCATATATTTTTATTTTAGAAACCTATTTGTGTTTTGTATTTGGTATTAAATTTTGCAAGTCAAAATTTAAGTAGAATTTATACTTTTTATTTTTTTTATTTCTCTAGTTTTAAATTATAATATTCTATCCAATTAAATAATAAAATTATTAACATTATTATATTTAAAAGTTTCATCTAACATTTTTATTTTATACTAACTTTTTTATTTCTTACATAAAATTGTATATTTTGATAAGTAGGAGATAATTTCCACAGCAAGTCAATTTGTGATATTGCTATCAGGATTTAACTATGTGATTTTTGAGTCAAACTCATTGACCCATGTTTCATGAGTAGTGATTCAACATGAATTCATCTCTCATGAGAATAAATGGAACACTTAGCACTCATTGGATCTAGGTGATGCTCACAGGGGTGAAGCACCAGGACTTCCCAAGAGGTCACCCATCCCAGTACTACTCCAGCCTGAGCATGCTTAACTACGAAGTTTCCTCCATGGTTAAACCCAAAGCAATGGGGTTGCAAGCTTTGGGTTTAACCATGGAGGAAACTCCATAGTTAAGCATGCTCAGGCTAGAGTAGTATTGGGAGGGGTGACCTCTCGGGAAGTCCCGGTGCTTCACCCCTGTGAGCATCACCTAGATCCAATGAGTGCTAAGTGTTCCATTTATTCTCATGAGAGATGGATTCATGTTGAATCACTACTCATGAAACATGGGTCAATGAGTTTGACTCAAAAATCACATAGTTAAATCCTGATAGCAATATCACAAATTGTATATTTTGATATTCAGTAAAGAGAAATAAATTTAAAAGCTCATATGAGGAAACAAGGAAAAAAATAGAGCCAAGTGTATCGACAAATGAACCAAAATAATAAAATTTAAAAATTATTTGATAATAAAATGATTGCTTCCTAAATTTCCCATATACACCATGCCTTGCATATAAAGCCTACACAACAATAGAGTAGAAAGGGAAATTGAGAGATTTAAGCAAGATGGAAATAAAAAAATAAAAAAATTGTATGAAGTTCAATTAGAAAACAACCACCTGCAACAAAAAAATTGTGGGTGCACAATTTTTTCCCAATGGTGTGAGGCTGTTGTTGGGTCAATCAATGAAATAGCCTAGTTTAGATCGCTTTTTTTATCAGATAGAGTACAAACTATGTTGCTTAAATGTGGCAAGACCAATGTTCTGAAAAGGGCTATAGAGCATAATTGGTGGTGTTTTTCCCCAAAATTTTGTTGGTTTAAGGGGTACACATTCTATTTCTACACAAATTTTATTTGAAACTTGAATAAGCATGTTAATTACATGAGAAGAAGATTTTTGGGTATGGACCACACTACTGAGCTTGTTAAGAAACAACAAGCGAGGTTTGTAAGAAACACTCCTAGAGATTGGCATGGCAAGTGAGTGGTTAGGGCTTTACTAAAGTTTTTAGGCAATAGAGTTTTATAGAAAGTTGTAGAAATCTTCCAGACAACTATGGAAGGTTGTAGAAGATGCCACAAATGTTTAGAGTTTTTATATTGTTTTTTATAATTTAAGGATATTCTAGAGATCGATTTTTTTCTTAATTTTTGTGTTATAAAAATGAATTTTACTCGTACCAAAATTTTTATTAGCCAATGCAAAATTAGAAATTGATGTTTGAAAAATAAATTTTAAAATAAAGTGATTTTTAAACTTTAGAAACTCATATGTTTTTATTGTAAAAATTAATTTTTACTAGTGAAAACATTAGTTCCTACCTATTTATAGGCAAGGATTAATAAATTTAGTCTCACAAAATATAATCATTATGATATGAGAATGAAATATGCTTTCTAAATGGTTTTCAAAAATTTAAGGAAAACATAAATGGTTGGAATACCAAGTTCTACAATGTTCTTGGATAACATTGTAATCAAGAGTACTTCAAATTGTTCATAGTCCAACAAAGATAACCTTTATTTAAAAGGTTTTTCAATGTAAGGAATGATGGATTAGTGAATTACAAGATCATACACATAATGTGGATGTTTTAGTGTAATGTTGGCACCAATCAATTCAGTATAGTTGATTCAATTCAGATGTATTTTATAAAAGAATATTTTGGATGCACAATTTCTTCTATCTCAATGGTTAAAACACTAAGATCTCCATCGGATCACAAGAAGAGTCAATGCCGCCTACTTTAGTGAGGTTAATAATTGGGCTTTCTTCAAATTCTGAAGTTTCCTAGTAATTTTTTGGAAACGTCAATTTTTATATCACTTAATGTGATGAAAAATAACTTTTAGGTTGTAGAATTTGTGATTTTGTTTTTGTTTTTTCTTAAACTTAAGGTTTTAACTTTCATTTTTGTAAAGTTAGAGGTAGTTGGAAGAGACATAAATAACCTCCATGCTCTAACTTAGTTTCTTACTAACCTAAAAAATTTAGATACAATAGGAGTCTATAAATACAAAGCTTAAGCAATATAATAGGGGGACATTTGCATAGGAGATATTATGGAGATATTTCCAAAGGGACTTTCAATTTGACATTTTGTATTCAAATTTGTCGATCTTGCAATCATTTTAAGATGGCAATATAGAATTTATTTATTTTATAGGTCTAGATGTGTTTGTTTAGTTATCATTATTGATTTATCATATGTTAATTTGGTAGTGTCTTTGTGTATTGATGGAATACAATGGTTTCTAGTTCAAGTGACATGTGTTATTGATGAAGCACAAACTGGCCCTACTATCTTGGTTTGAATATAATAAGTTGACTTATCTCCTCCTATGTTGAGATTTGTTATCTTTATTTCATTATGGTGTATGTAACTTATTATGTGCTTGAATCCCCTTGTAATTTGTCATCCATTGTGAGTCTCAACTAGTATTTGTATGTTTTCTATTAAGGTTTACATTAATGATCTTCTTTAGTTCTAGTATGTTTCCCTTTGTACTTTTGGGTGAGAAGTAGCCAAAAATAGTAAATCCCCCATCATATGAGGGAGTTTCCCCTCTCAAAAACAATGGAAGATTGTAATTTGGTCGAGATCCAGTTGCAATATCTCTAATTGTTGGCATAGTTGCCACTCCCCATAGGGAAAATAGGAATAGGTTCAAGGAAAAAAATGCATCAACAAATTTGTTTACCAACACAACTTAAACAAGATAGTCCTCTCAAAAACAAAAATTCTTGATCCTATTAACATATCTATCAAGCATTTTTGGCCAATAGACAATTATAGGTAGACATTTTAGGGAAAACCTATCTGTTCAAACATACCATATACCATTAGTGGTTTGTTTAAACCAGTGCAGCTAGAACTTTTGATATTTGGGGACTTTCTAATCATCATTTTTTTGGAATGTCTTAATGGGAAGAGTGCTTCTGAGAGGAGGGTGAATCAAAAGTAGTGACCTTTTTTTTTGTTTTAAATCCTTAATAACATATAACTGAAATTAACATGCATGCATATAAACATTAAACAATCATGAGAAGCAATTGAGATTTTGACAACCAAGAAACCCTCCTGGAATAAGAAGGTAAAACTAGGGTGGGGTGTAGTGCCTGCCCCTAGTTTACATTTTTTCGAGCTACATTTATGATATGATTGCCAAACTCTTTTAGGCCAATTTATGTTTGATGAGTAGTATCATTATTTTAGAGATTATCAGAGGATGTTTACACTCAGTTTATTATATGATGAGATTACTTGGTACTCTATATTTCGTGCATGTATGATGATTATTCAATGGTTTTAGTTATCGATGATGATTAGTTAGATGGCTTATTATTTCATGTGCCTCTTATGGATGCTTACCCCATACTGCATGTGTATGGTGTGCGTGTTGTTTTATTTATGTATGGTGTTTCTGATATGGTTAAGGAAGGGAGTCGTAGTCACCTGCTAGTCGAGATCTACATGATGCACCACTTCCTACCATTGCCTGTTTAGCTTAGAATATTGTGTTTTTACATGCGTGGATTTTATGCAGGTTGCAGGTACCGGGTATCGACTTCCCTGAATTGTCAGGATGAGCGTACCTTATCGCACTGTCTCAATGGTAAGAGAGGGGAGATAAACTCTTAAGTCCAAATCCTAAACCCTTTAGCCAATTGTCCTAATTGATAATTAGGACAAGTATCTGAGTTAAGTGCCCTTCGAATGCATCAAATGATGTAATTTCTTGATTATAACCCTTTTTGTTTGATTTGGTATGTATTTTTCTATGATGGGTTTTCGTATGTTGCTTTATGAGTCCTTGGTGTATTTTTCTATTAATTAAGTCTAATTAAAAAGACTAATTAATGATTTAATTTAATAAGGAATTATTATGATATCTTTATATTTAATTAATTAATTAATTAATTAAATAAAAGAATTAATGTTGGAGATTAAAGTTCAAGATATATTTAGAACAGGATAATATTTATTTAATTTAATAATAATATATTTGAAGTTCATTTTTAAATAAATGCTAAATATTATTGTTATTTAAATTAATTAAATATGTTATCAATTAAGTTCTAAAATAAATTAAAAAGTTGAAAGATATTAATTTATTAAGAATTCTAGATCGCATGATCTAAACATGAGTTAAATATAAGAATTAAATTAAAAGATTAAATTATAAAAATTAATAATGTTATTTTAATTTCTTAAAAGTGCACATAAGATTTAAAATAATAAATTAATTAAGAATTGAAGTCAAGTGAAATTTTAAATAAAGTTATTTAATCATTCAACTTAATGTGCATGAAAGTTGAATGCAAAAGAATTAGAAAAGATAATAAAAGTTAATTTGGAGTTAACTGAGTTGTGCAAAGAGTCTTCTCGGGTAAACACACAATTAGTGCCCTGAATTGAGGAGAATTTGCTTATCACAACTTTGGGGGTTCATTTTTGGGGATACGAATTTGGACGAGAATTTTTGGGGAAGACAATTTTTGGAAGCAAATTTCAGAAGGCTGATACGAAGAAAGTCTTAAAGGGGAAGGTTATTGAGAGAAGCGAATTCGCATACAGTTCCTGGAGATTGCATAATAGCATCAGGATCAGGTAGGGTCTTGTGTTTTTTATCCATTAAATATGCAATTATCCCTTCCTGCCTTCTTCGTGTCTGGGGTTTGTAGATCTGAATTCTCTGTGATGAAAGTTTTAAGCTTTCAATATTGTGAATTTATTAATTATTCGTCAATAATTTCTGTATCCATGGAGACTGGATGAATTAATTAGAACCATTGTTTTCTTGATTTAGAAATTAAGATCTAATTTGATAAGGGTTTTGTTTTAATGAAATTGAAAAGTTCTAGATAAATTAAAATATATATATATATAAATATATATATTTATATTTTACATATTTATCCTTTGGAAGAAATTGTTTTTATTAAAAAGATTAAACAAAATTAATTTTGTTAAAATAAAACTTATTTTATTGTTATTAAAATAAAATAAAATAAAATATTAAAAAAAAAATTTATATATTAATATAATATAGTGGGGGGGGAGGGAATCACCCCGTACCCGCCCCCCACTGTCGGCAGGTCGACAGTACCTGCGTCGCAGGTACTGCGACGGCAGGTACAGAGTACCTGCCGCCGTAGGCCCTGCGACCGCAGGCCTGCGGCCAAAGCCGACGGGCTATAAACGTGGGTGAACTTTGTATTCAATTTTTTTTATTGTTTTATAATTTTTTTTAAAATTATTAAAAACGAATTTTATTTATTTAAAAATTTTAAATAATAAAATTATAATATATTCAATTTTTATAATAGATTAAACTTTTTAAATATTTAATAAATAAATATTAATTGCATAGATATAATTGTAAATTTTAATTTATTAATAATTTTGCTTAAATATTAATAAATTAACAATTATTAGTTGGATTAAAATAAGTAATTAGATCTAATGAATATTGATTAATTTAATTAAAATTAGTTTAATTAAGTTAATTAATAATGAATTTTATTTGACTAAATTATAAATTTGGATATTGATTTAATGAAAGTTATTATAGAAATGGGTTATTCGAAAAAGGGTAGTTGTGAAAACTTTGTTACTTGAATTCGACATTAAACTAAAACACAAACCTTACCTTAACTTAAATAATATACGTTCAGATCCAATCTCTGAGACTTTGATGTTGTCTTTGTACTTTGAATGTTTTGGGGTTGGTTTAGCGTTGACCAGTTCAGGTTGTTACCAGAGGCTCGGGGTTGTGAATGTGATGTCTTGATGATTTGGTCTCGATCTTTCTTAACCTGACCATGGTAATGTGATGAAGTGCTCTATGACATGATTGTGTTTACTATTTGTTATTGCTTTCCAGTTTCCTTGTGTGAAGCTGAGGTGTATGTATTTGAGAATACCTAACTTAACCATTTTTGAGTCTCGATCAGTTATATTTGATAACCATTTCTGAGTCTCGATTAGTTATACTTGTATTACTTTCTGGTTGCATTAGAGAACCATTGGATTTTGTGACTTATTATTGATGCCTTCAGTTGCTGATAGAGAACTGTCGTGATTACATGATTACTATTTGATGTTATCTGTTGCTCATGAAGAACTGATATATTTTGTGGATTATCTTTTTTATGATATTTTCAGTTGCTCATATAGGACTGAGATGGTTTTATTATGATTCTTTGATTACGAGTTCATGAGCTAGGGTAGGTTATCTATGTGTAGAGTCGGGAAGTGGCTTGCAATGGGGGTCGAAGCCCTAAGAGGCTACCTTGAGAAACCCATTGTAAGTCATTTTTAATAAGTGAAAACATTTACACTAAATGAGAGAAAATGAACCTAACAAGATAATTGTATGTTCTCTCCCATGCCATGAGTGCTAGTACAGACTAGGATGGGGTAGAGAGGATGCTTGGTTACGACCTTGCATTCCATAGTATGCCTCGTCAGTACGAGAGGATACTAGTGGCCGCAGGATCAGTAGGGACCCGGGATTCCTAAGGGATTGCTCGGGTAACTTCTACATGACTTTTGTGATGACACTTTCCCGCTTGCATATTAGGTTTCCTACGTGTCTTGTGGTACCTCTGGGATTTAGATGTCGATCTTTTTAGGAACCCTTGAGTTAGCATACTTATAGGATTTCCTGGACTTAGAGAGTATTTATGATTATAGGTTTTTTTATCCTATTTGGGACTTGAGACTATCTCCTCAGCGCGGTGGGAGTGGACCATTTAGGTTCCACGCGGTCGGGTGGTAGTGCTTTTACTCTTACCATTGAGATCCGTTCCGTGGTCACCGTGGTTGGAGATTTCGTGATTGGCAATTATCTACACTATGTTCTTGGATTAGTATGATGGATGGTTAGATTTTATGATAGATGTTTTATCATTATGGATGTATGGATGTATCATGTATGGTGAATAGTTTCATATATTTTTACTGTACTTTGTATCATGGATTTGAGGATGTTGTATATTGATCTTTACATATGTATATTCTTTTAAGCCTTTCATACCCTGTGACATGTACAGTGGATGAATGAGCATTCCGAATTAATTTGCCAAGGAGCATTCGGAACAAATGTATATTATGGACATTGGAGTTTCTGATTATTCTTTTCTATGTATGTGATAGTTGTTAGACTTAGAATTAATTAAATTTAAATGTGACTCAACATCTTGGGATCTTTAAGAAATGTAACTTGCAATGTATGTTTGTCGATGATTACATGTTATTGCTTCTGCTACTATTTGTTTGATGTGTATGTCATACTTTCTTACTTAAAAAATAAAAAAAAATTTAGAAAACTTAGTGAAACTTTAGGTTAATTCCTTTGGATCCCTTGGCGGGGCGTTACATGGGGATGATACCCACAAAATTACTGCAGCAATTGATTTCAACCACTTTTGATGGTTTTCCCTATTAAAGGCTACAACACACTATTAAATGTGACCTTCTTAAAGGATTTCTACACCCTGTTAGGATTGTGCCTTGTTAGAGGACTTAAGAACATTCAACTTATAATGCCACCCTATTAAAGGATTTACATAAGGTTGTTAAACCCACCTAACTCAATAGGATTACCAAATTCCTAATACAATTGTGAGAGAGTATTAGAATAATACACCTAATCTAATGCAATCTCTAATGCTAATCTCAGGTACTTGATCTACTCTTCTATCACTAATCTCTGCTATATTTGATTTGTTGATTGTGTTCTGTGTTCTATTTTGATCAACTAGATGTGTAAATGTCATCCTTTCCACTAAATCTTTGACACCAATATTCTACAACGACCTTAATAATAGGCTATGATTTTCCTTCTTCTCATGACTCCTCTACTTTCAATGGCATCAAGAATCCCTTATAAATATTAGTGGTTCATTATGCATCCTTGATTCAAGTGTTCCCGCTCAAACCCTTGAAATTCACCTATTGGCTGCATGCAATCTCCAATTTTTTGATTAGCTGCATGTAGTCTCCAATTTTTTGACTGGTTGCATGAGGATTGCATAGGTGGTTGGGAGGATTTGATCTTATCCTTTTATCCTTTCATGAGTCATGCATAACCATTTTACATCTTGGCTTGCGATTGCACAAACTTTCATGTTGATCTTGCATTGCTCGACACATGAAGTAATACTGATGCTCGACACCATCTATTCTGGATTGCTCAACATCCACTGTGTTTCCTATGTTACTTGGCTCTTCTAGAATTCCTGTGCTACTCGGCACCTATTAACTTCCTATGTTAGAGTTCTAGCTCAGCTTCCATTTTATACTTGGCACATATAGTGAAGATGGTTAAGTGTGTTGACACTCATTTGTCAATCTTACTTATTTGATCAACAATCTCCCCCTTTGACATGAGTGTCAAAAACACTTAACTGATCATTCAATGATCCAATCCTTTTGTGTCCATTCTTCACTTAAAAATTTTCAAAAAGATATTATGAACAAAAATATACCTTATGACTCCCCTTGAGTTGTTTATGCCTTGTCATGTCATGAAAATTGTGCCAATGTGCCTGATCTACTTTGTTCTTTGACCTATTTCTAACCTATTCCTGCATTCTGGACCTATTTGATGTATCAGATCTATTTGATGACCCTGTTATCTCCTTATCTTCTTGCTATATATTTATTCTCCTTTAATATATCTCCCCCTTAGAATATTGTCTCCCCCTTTTTGACACTAATGTCAAAGGATTCTAAATAGTAATGCCATCGAAAATTTCTTGTTTACCTTAAGGAGTATTTTGAGAGCTGCATCCTAGTTATTCAATGCAATATCCAATGACTTGCATTGGATTGCAAGCTCTACTACTAGATCAACAAGTCCTTCATGTATAGAAATATTTTGATCCTTTTTTAGGACTATTTCAGCATACATTTTCTCCTTGTGTAAGACTTCCAAATGAGGAGTAATTGAGGCTTGAATTTGCATACGTTTTTCTTTAATAGTGGCCTCTTCTGCTGATAATGTAGCTAATTCCCTCTGAGTGTGAAGCGTTTGAGAAAATTTCTTCTCACTCTGTGCAGGATTTGAGGGTAGTTGCATACTGGAGAGCTTTAGTTTTCTCTCAAGGTTCAAAATTTTAGGATTTATTTCTTGTGTGAACCTGGAAAAATCACACAATTTGCTATAAAGGGAAAATATGTTCCCTAGTACAATCTTTACCTTATCCAATTTCTTGGCTAGGTCAACCTATCCTAAAATTATGTTATTGGCTATCTTTTGGTTGACCTTGCCTAGAAACTTCTTTTCTGACCATTCCATTAGCTTTGCAATTATATCATGGTCTTCATTATTCACTTGGTCAACTATATCAAATAGTTGCTCAAGGATTGGCCTGCTTGAATCTAGAAGTTGTAGGCTGAAGGTATCCATGAATATATCTTTGATCTCATTCATTGCCTACTTGTATTTGTAGTCTTTTCTCAATGCCTCTTGCCTCCTTCTCTTGTCCAATGCACTTTGTATCTCATTCATCTTTTCCTCAGTTAAAGTGCTTGAATCATAATAGGGTATATTAATTTCTTCATCAAGCTCAGGAATGCCATAATGAATGGTCCTAGCTACCCTAGTAGAAGTTGATCCCGGTGTCTTGACTTGTAAGGTCAACATGTCAGTACTCGGCTTCTGAACTCATTTGGTAGGAGTTCCTATTTTGGCAATTCAACCAAAGTTTTTATTGTAGACTCCTCCTTATCCTATTTTTCTTCCCTATACTCTTCTTGTACCACTATTGCTAGGGGTGTACTTGTTATCTATATTGATGTACCTGTGACTTCCCCTACTATTGCACTCAGTTCTTGATGAGCTTGCATGGCTATTCTTGGTGGTGATGGAGGTGTTAGAAATGAAAGTCTAGTAATTTGAGTGATTTGAGGTGGTTCTTGTGGTGGCACCTCACCTTCCTTGATTTTATCTATTGACTTTTGGAGCTCATCTAGACTGACCAATATGGGACTTGTACACAATTGTGCTTGAAGAGTTGTTTGATCAAGGATCTTAGTGAGATCCTCTGTAGTTAATGGGTTTATGTTTTGACTTGTGGTGTCAGTAACATCCTTAATCTTTATGATTTCTGCAAGTGTGATGGAAGAGTGAGGAGGGCTAGGAGGTGGTAGTTGTGTGTCTTACACACTTTGCTGCTCATTAGTACCCTTGTCTTCATCTTTTCTTTCCTCCTCTTTTTCTTCCTTGCTTTCCTCTTCTTCAACATTATTCTCTACTTTTGTCTTCTCTTCTCTCCTCTTTCTTCTCTCTTCTAGCTTAGCAGTAGCTTCTTCTTTGTATTCCTCTTCAAGGACATCTTCAATTTTCTTATATAAATTCTTCCACAATCTTGTGGTTCTTTGTACAACTTCTTCAATTTTTCTTTGGAGAATGGAGAATGCCCTATACTTAGGTGTAAACCTAGTGTTATGCCTTTTGACTACTTTAGTTATCTATTCCCTTGTCAAATCAGGTAGTATGCTTTCTAGGGTTGATTCTCTCATCTCCTTCTTCATTTTCAAATAGAAATGCCATCTATCTTCTACAATTTTAGACAATTCTTTTGGCAATTGTCCATCTAGTTCAAGAGGTGTATACTTGAACTGTCCCATCATTTCATAGACCGATTCTTCTATCCCATTTTGTTCCTCTTTAGTGAACTTATTGAAATCAACTTTTTTCATGTCACTTAAGTCTCCATTCCTAATCTTTTCACATAATGTATCAACTGAAGACTTAGGAGAATGAATTACCTTTTTAGATTGATCTTCCTCATAAGTATCAGGTTGAGCCACATTTCTTTTTCTTTTTCTTGGCTCTTCTTCTGCCTTCTTGGTTGTCTTCTTCTTCTTTGTAGCTTCCTCTTTGGCTTTTTGTGTGGAGGCCCTTGTTGTAGCTCTTATTGTTGGCTTCTTGGGTTTTGGCATAGTAGCTTTCTTTGGTTTAGGTTGAGGAGCAAGAGGCATATTTTCCTTCCTTTTGATGACATTGCCTTTGATGGGTGCTTCCTTGGCTTCTTCTTCCTCAACACTCTCATCTTTGTCTTCACCTTGGCCTTGTGTCAATTCAAGTGGCCCTTGTTCTAGTTCATCTTCATCTTTCTCATCATTACCTTCCTCTTCATCATCACTAATCTCATGTGCTTCTTCTGGTGCACTTGTTGCTTCAACACCAAATTTCTTCTTTATCTTCTTCACCAGCTTTCCTTCTTCTTCACTGATGTGGTTGTCTTAAGGTCTGTTACCACCCTTGATCTAACAACATCATAGATTCCAAATGTCTTTGCAATTTTATCCATCTTCTCTACAAGTAGTGTTGTGATGGTTGCTAAAGCTTGATCAACATCAAGCTCATATCCCAATGGTCTAAGTCATCTTGCTCTTGGAAGGACTCCTTGGATGTAATTATAATCAATGTCAACAAGAAAGCATATGTCACTTACATGTTTGTTCACCAATGAGACTGGTATCCTCATTCTTTTCTTTATTACATTCTTGAAATCATCAAAATAGATAGACATTTGATCATCAAAGCTATCTCCCATTTGTGCAAAAGAATCATTTATTTGATCAACAATTGTTTTGTTCTAACTCCAGTTGACTTTTCCAAATGAAGGGAATTCTTTCATCACATAAAAGAACATGCATACCAACACTGACCCAAATTTGCATTGTGCTCCCTTAGACTTTCTTATTGCTCCAAGATTTTCATTAATCTAGTGCAACATGAGCTCTGCAAGGTCATAGGTATGGTCTTTCTTTACAAGCTTATATGCCACATCCACTACTATGCAGGGTACACTATTGAACCTGCTGGATTGATAAAACTTATGTGATATGATCCTTATAGAAAAATCTAGAAGGGGATTAATTATGGTGTCTATGGTCATGCCTCTATTGTTCCACTTTGCTCCTATGTTCTTCTCAATGGTTTCCCTCTTTTCACTTCTGAGTGTTTTTGGCCAATCTAGAGTTGGAGAACCTATGACCCTATGAACCATCTTCTTAGTAATTTTAACTAGTCCTTGCTCTAACCAAAATGATCCATCATGGACTTTGCTAAGCACTATGCATATCCACTCAGTTTTGAATATGATTGGAAAAACTAGGGCTTTGGTTAAACCCTTCTTCTCTATGATAAATCTTTTAATATACTGTTGTCACAAAGTTTATCATAGGCATTGAAGATTTCTAGGTCTCCTATGGCTCCAATCTTATAGTTATAACACTTATGCATGTCTTGGACCATAACGACTTTTTTTGGAATCATAGACAATGCACCTATGGGATCATTTTTGTATGCTACCTCTGGTATGGGCCTAAACTGTTTAACCTCATTTCTGACAAGCTGAATCTCATGGCTTTTCATCCTTTGGGTCAACTTTGAACAAGACGCCATTTTGATTGAACTAGGGTTTAATGTTTAAAGAAAACTTCACAAACTATATAGCTCAGCACCTGAAGGAAATACTTGGTTAAACGCTTAAATTTCTTGGGTACATGTTGAATCGCTATAAATTGTTGGTTGAATACTCAAAAATCTCTTAGTCATACTCTTGGTAATCATTTTCATTTGAATGGCTCAAAATGAATTGATTTTCACCTTTAAGCGACTCAAAAACATTGCATTTAATGCATTCTTGTACCTTCACCTATCACTTAACTTCCAAAGGTTTTCAACTCATTATCCACTCCATTTTACTCGATAGCTATTCTCACTTGGCATCTACTAACTTTGTTAATAACTCGGCAACCACTGCAGTTTTTACTCGACTTTCACTTGACTCTTTAACTCAGCTTTCAAAGTAGTTTTACTCAGCAACCAAAGACAGCTCGGTATCATCATTCAAATTTTGTATTGGCATCTTATCTCATGTGGATTTACACTTTGCAGTACTTCTTCTTTGTTTAGGGATAATGTATGATAATTCCTTATATGTATCAATCCCATAGGCTCATCTTGTGATTAGTTGGATGAAATATGATCACTTGACCTCTTGGGTGAAGTGACCCTTCCATTGGATGTACTTGGTCCATCTTTTTTTCACCATGTCTTCTTCATGTCTATTGTGATGTGATGACATGTCCAATTTTTAAGGACCTAAAGTAAGTAGTTTGGCTCAACCATCTTTCATAGTTCCCCTTGAAATGTGTTCTGATGCAATTCTAGGGTATGTGACCATACTCTTGACAATAATGACAAATTTGTCTTGTATTGTAGTCCCAATTGTAATGGTGTACATAGTTGTCCCTTCTTACATGCTAATTTGGTGTCCACATAGGCTTTGATCTACATTCATTGGCTCTATGTCCATACTTCTTTCAATTATGGTAGTGTCCATCAAATCTTTGTGTCCTTGTGACTTTAGACCTACAGTCTTGTGTCATGTGACCTTGCATGTTGCACTTGTGACAGTAACCCTTGCTTTTGGGTGTGTTTGGCTGATTGATCCTTCTACTCCTGCAAACATTAGTAATATGCCCCTTTTTATTATAGTAATAACAAGTGGGTTTAGGATCCTTACCTTTGTCACTTCTTTTCTTAGCACTCTTTGATGATTCACCAACTTTAGTGCTGGTGTATCCAAATCCTAATGTATCATGGGCTGATCTTGGGGATTTCAGCAATTGTTGAAAGTACTTGATAGCTTCACTTGACTTGTTGAGATTCTTTGCTATTTCTTTTTCTCTCTTCAATTCATTTTGTAGTTGTTCATTCTGCATCCTTAAAGTAGAGATCTTAATATCTTTCATATTGAGTTCATGAAGAAGATTCATCAGTTGGGCAAGTGTAACCATCTACATGTTTGAGATCCTTGTTAATTTAGTACATTTTTCTTCAAGTCTGTTTGTAAGATTTCTTTTATCATCTTCCATCATGACTCTATCTCAACTGCTCTTTTCTTTTTCTCAATGATTTCACATAGCATCATGGCCTGTGATTCATGCTCCATCTTAATAGTTCTTATCTCTTCTAGTTGAACTTTATTTTTCTCCATCAGTTCTACTCGTGCTACATCAAATTCTTTGGAATCTCCTTTGGCAAATACTTTTGTGGTGTCAATCTCCTTATAGTGAATATCATTTTTGGCTATAGCTATTTCCTTCCTTCTTTTTAAGGATTTTCTTAATTCCTCTCTTGTTTCCTCTACCTTATGTAGAGTGAGATGCACATCTATCACCTAGTTCTCAATGATCTTCCCAAGTTTGAAGACTTCCATCTTCAGATCTTTTCATCCAAGCTATTAAGCTTCTTCTTAAGAGAATTTGGCCCTAATACCAATTGTTGGAATGTCTTAATGGGAAGAATGCTTCTGAGAGGGGGGTGAATTAGAAGTATTGACCTTTTCTTTTGTTTTAAATCCTTAATAACATCTAACTAAAATTAACATGCATGCATATAAACATTAAATAATCATGAGAATCAAATATGCATCACCACATAACACTTTGAGATTTTGGTGACCTAGAAACCCTCTAGGAATAAGAAGGTAAAATTGGGGTGGGGATGATACCCACAAAATTACTGCAGCAATTGATTTCAACCACTTCTGATGGTTTTCCCTATTAAAGGCCTACCCTATTAAAGGCTACAACACACTATTAAATGTGACCCTGTTAAAGGATTTCTACACCATATTAGGAGTGTCCCTTGTTAGAGGACTTAAGAACATTCAACTTAGAATGCCACTCTGTTCAAGGATTTACATAAGGCTATTAAACCCACCTAACTCAATAGGATTTCCAAATTCCTAATACAATTGTGAGAGAGTATTAGAATAACACACCTGATCTAATGCAATCTCTAATGTTGATCTCAAGTACTTGATCTGCTCTTCTATCACTGATCTCTGCTAGATCTAATCTACTAATTGTGTTTCATGTTCTATTCTAATCAACTAGATGTGTAAGTGTCATCCTTTCCACTAAAACTTTGACACCAATGTTCTGCAACAACCTTAATAATAGGCTCTACTTTTCCTTCTTCTCATGACTCCTCTACTTTCAATGGCATCAAGAATTTCTTATAAAGATTAGTGGTTTGTTATGCATCCTTGATTCAAGTGTTCCCGCTCAAACCCTTGAAATTCACCTATTAGTTGCATGCAATCTCCAATTTTCTGATTCGCTACATATTGATTGCATAAGTGGTTGGGAAGATTTGATCTTATCCTTTTATCCTGTCATGAGTCATGCATAACCATTTTACATTTTGGCTTGCAATTGCACAAACTTTCATGCTGATCCTGCATTACTCAGCACATGAAGTAATATTGATGCTTGGCACCATCTATTCTGGATTGCTCGGCATCCACTGTGTTTCTTGAATTACTTGACTCCTCTAGAATTCTTGTGTTACACAACACCTATTAACTTCTTGTGTTAGAGTTCTAGCTTGGCTTCTATTGTATACTCGGCATGTATAGTGAAGATGGTTAAGTGTGTTGACACTCATTTATCAATCTTACTTATTTGATCAGCATATTGTCATCTCCCATTATAGCTACTAATAAATAATGTTCCATGATCAATAAATCAATAAATGCAAATCTCCTTTTAAATCTTATTTACTAACCATATTTATTTGGAAATCTTATTGTTGTGGATCTTTATATATCCTAACATATCTTTTGATGACCTATAGAATCTAGTCACTTCACTAACCACTTAAGCATTCTATAAATAACCTCCAAGAATAGTGAAAAAAATATCTATGAATAGTATAAACA
Organism: Cupressus sempervirens; assembly: GCA_028749045.1. NCBI lineage: Eukaryota > Viridiplantae > Streptophyta > Pinopsida > Cupressales > Cupressaceae > Cupressus > Cupressus sempervirens. The sequence goes on from CM053791.1 coordinate 751,849,309, forward strand.
TTTTTAACAGGAGCTAGAATCTTGAGAATCAGAGCTACTTGTGAGTTGTCTTTTTCATCCAAGTAACTTTAGGAAACTCAAGTAGTCAAGTGGAATTATCATTGATGTGCCTTTGTTGATTGAGTGTTTAATAATTTTAAAATATTATTTAGTAAATTAGCTATGTATCTATTTGTTTAAATTAATATTCATTCCATTTTCATTTGGTGTCATCTCCAAATGTACATCTACCAGGTCCTTAGTATGGTCTTCATTTTCCACTTTCCTTTATAATAAAAATGACTTTATGGAATCCAAATTTTTCCACATATATGCCTCCAAGCATCAATATGTTGTAAAAGCCTTTGGTGTACATAAATTTTTTCCTTTTACTAGCCCTTTTTAATTCTGAACTTAAATATATATCTTTTTGTTATACTTCATTGTTCGTGCTTGTGAGAACTTTGTTCTTACAAATGCTTCTTATTAATTTTTTAGCTCAATAATGAAATGGGCTCTTTACTTACGAAGATTCCAACTAATCTACTAATTGGGAATATTCAATTCCTCTCAATCTATGACACTACCACTTTGAGAGTCTTATTTCATGATTAAATGGCCAAGGACTATGGACTATGTATTCAAGAATTTATTCTCTATAAAGTCTTTCTTAGTTAACATTTGTGTCTACATCCACCTTACACTCAACATTTAGTCCATGAATTTTTCCATCCTCTTGGGGCTCTTTTAGGAAGGGAACAAGATTAATCCTCATTAAAAAAAAACATAGATAGATATAGCCACATTTGAGAGAGTTAGTTGGATAGATGGCCACTACTTCGCAACCCTCTCCACGCTTGATAACCAACCCTATGTATCCAAGAGCATCCTTGAATCTCCCATATGATGAAGGATCAAAGATCCTTTGATTGTAGACCCACCTATTACTGGACTCATCATCTAACAAGACACACATGTTTGGAGATTGGTATCCTCTTCCATGATGCTTCTCTTCAAATCTATAGGAAGAAACCTACTAGACATCTGTAGAAAATGTTGAATCCAGTCTAGAAGGATAAGACCGTCCTTTTTCCCAACTATGAAAGGAAATCTAGGCACTTGGCCACCATTTGGTGGTTTGAGATGTAGAATGTATTTTGTATTAAGTGTAGTGACAATGAAAGATGTAAGCTCATCTAGGCTTGCCCCATTCAATTGAAGAGTGCATGAGGGCTTTCTTCATTCCCCCCTTCTCAACAACTACAATATGAACACCAATTATCCTACTAATACAAAAGTTTTCACAATCCTTCTATTGTTTTGCACAACATACCACTCTTGGTTGCTATCATCCTGCAACATGTATGAATCCCACATTGTAAATTGTATTTTGCAATCCATTACATAAAAAGAACAACATTTTAATTAGGTGTTATATATAGATTAATGAAATCTTTAAAAAATTTGATCCCAAATCCATTGAACATAATCCAATAAGGTTAATATTTAACTAGATTTAGACCTTTATCAGAGCTTCCAATCCCAACAATCTACTACTGTAGCAATAGGTTACATGCATCTTGTTTGTTCTGTAAATTTGTTATAAAGATTTACACCCATTTCATTTAACCATGATTCTATCTACCAGTGAAACCTAGATAAGTTTTACCAATCAAGAAATTTTGTTTGTCATCTAAAGGGAATGTTACATTAAGAAAGCTTTAGAAGTACAAGTTAGCATTTGAGTTGCAAGCCTTCTCCCATCTTAACTAGGAAGAAAGTTAAAATTAATATATAGCTCAAGTAAACACTTTTCTTGGTTTCATAATAGATGTAGCCATGGAAAAAAATGTTTTAGAGGTGTTTTGGTTTGTTCCTAAAGGTAATAGGGAAATATGATGAATTCATATCAGATCCATTCAAACAAAAAAAGGGTGATCAATCCAAATCAGATTGTTGAACCTAGTAATTGTTGATTATTCCTTGCAAATGTTTCTCAAGTCTTTTGCTACTCTAATATTGACATGCCTTCCTTAATTAAAATGTCTTACTATCACTTCCTAAACCTTTTTTTGTAGTAGGTGTAGAAAGCCATTTTCCCCTTTGTAGTTTCATCTACGTTGCAATAGGTAAAATTTAATAATTCATTGAATGTCTCAATCAAATATAAGTGTCTAAACCTTGGACTTGGCATCCTATCACAGTTACCAGCTCCCATGTCAATGTTTTTACTCTCTTTTATTATGAAATATTTCTAGAATATCATATTATTGAAATAAGAACTTTGTTATGGTTGACTCTTTTTTTGGGTTACTCGAATCTAGAATTAGAAATCCAATTTTTCATACCATGTTGGATACACATTTATAGAAATCTAATATTTTATTGAATTTTTTTAGTTAGCTATGGAAAATACACTCAATTCTATGGATGCTATTAAGATTAACAATAGAAATGTCCCCCCTGTGTTACCAAATCAGTCACCACCCTCAATCAACTAGATGGGTTTTCCTATGAATAGTATTCTAGAGTTTTCAACTAGAGTTGCACTTAGTTGCGTTAACATACTAGAACATGTCAAGGCAATGTGCATAGTGATCTGGTCTTGGAAAGATACCAATGTAATGTTAATAGAGGCAAGAGTCCTCGAGTTCCATGCAATGTGTGACATGTTAACTTGTTATTGTAACTTCCTACATGACATGCATACAAATGATTACTATGCTCTTGGTTGCGCTCCTAGTATCAAAATTGCATTTTAGAATTACCTTAATAATGTGTAGTGTATAAAATGTATACCTATGAATATAGTTTATCTGATACCATAGATTAGTATGTGTGATTAATGAATATAGTTTATCTAATATCGTACACTAATATGCATGATCAAGTGTCTACCTTTTTGTACTTTTGTGATGAAGTGGCCACCTAGACATATTATTGATTGAGTGTCTACATTTTTGTACTTTTGTGATGAAGTGGCCACCTAGACATATTGCTAGGCAAATGGAGGTTGCTAAAATGAGCTCTATTTTGTAGACAACTTCGAAACTATGATGGAGTGCACACCTTTTTGTGTTGCTTGGAGGAATTGGCCATGTACAAATATATATGATTAGACAAGGGTGTAACCATAAAGCATATTTTGTATACAAATTCAAATTATGTTACTTATATGTATATTGAACTATTGTACTTGTTGTATATTTTTTAATATAGTGGTGTGTATATCATATATGTTGTGTATTATGATTTGGGTGTGTAGAAATAAAGAAATCTAAATACCCAAAATATGTTTTCTTAGTGATATAGCTAACTATCAATATAAATCTTCATCAGAACTCAAGCTAGTATATATGTTGACTATTTAGGATTGAGTAGCTATTTCATTCTACACTTTTTTATCATCTATATGTAAGGAAACTTCCATACATTCTTCTCTTATGAAGAATCTCCAAAGGCTATGTTTAGCATTTCTGTGCATGAATTATTCATGGATGGGAGCAAGTAATTCCCATTTGATCTTTTGTGGTTGTGTAAAGATGCTTTGAGTGTTTGGTCCATGTCTTATATTTAAAATGATAATGCACCTTTGATGGTTTAGACTATAGATGCGTGTAGGCCTTTTAATGGGCCTTTTAATCTTTTTAGTTCTTTCAAGAAGATGCTTTAAATTATCTATTTGGTCTTGGAAATTTATTGTAGCTTGTAGCTTTGTTGCACTTAAATATATATTAATTCCTAACATATAAATATTATGAATTAAAAAGGATCCATTATGAACTGTTGGGTGGAAGCAATCCTATTTTTTATCACATTCCCAAGATTATAGGCACAATTTAGCTTACGTTCATGTAGTATTGTTTGTACATGAGTAGATTATGTATCTACTATCAACTAGAATACATATCAATATTATCATGATTGGGTTTGAGCCTTATCACCATATTAAGGTATCTAGTAAGTTCTCAATTATATTCACTTCCATGGTGTAGTTCTATGTATGGATGGCTTTATAAGATAATGCTGTTACCCACATATTGAATATCTCAACTATATTCAAATTTTGGTGTTCTCAAATAGAAATGATCATTTATGGTTTTGAAAACCATATTGGAGAAAACATACAGGAAGAATAGTGTCATCCTTGACTGTATTAAAACTTTAAATATTGAGTACAGTCTATTCTATTTGTTGTTTATGATTTTGTTTGGTATGTGACTTCATTTTTATTTTGTACTATGGATCAAAAAATCTATCACATGCAAAGTTAGGGGTGACTAATTGGGTGGGGATATAAAAAATAAAATCTCATGAATAAGATAAAAGAAAACTTACACAATAACATTGAGATACGATTGGATGTTCATAAATTTAAAAAAAATAAAAATAAAAACAATGAAAATGTGAACATCGAAATATTGGATGTTTCACACTATGTATACTCTTGAGCCAAGCTAGTCAATTCTTTGATAGAATGCCCAAACTACCTTAGTCAAAATAATCCAATGTCTGAGACTAGACAATATGAAAGCTTTAATTGCAAGAATATCAAATTTTCAATTTAAGATTTAATTGGGAAGTGGAACATTATACCAAATGTTGCATAATATGAAAGATTTTTTTGTGGAGAAACCACCAATTTGAATGTGACATATGCAAGGGAATGTGAATAAACAATTCACAATATGAAAAATTTATCTATAGAAAACCACAGGTTCTAGTGTAAAAGATGCAGGGGAACATAAATTAGAAAGGTGCATCACATCATATAATTACTTGTTGTAAATTTTACCATGAATTAGCTATGTAAAATTTTCTAGCATCATTGAAATTGTAATACTTTTTGACATCTAATTCAGCAATTCATTTGCATCCTAAAGAAATTGTTGAAAGAGCAGCAATTAAAATACTAGAGCAACCTCATATTTCAAGGTTTTAAAGTTTATGCAATTTTTATATAGACTTCAAAGCATCATCACTAAGATTTGTGTAGTAGGAAGGTTTATGCTCTTTAATCTTGGATAACGGTTAGAAATTATAGCAATTCCAGCATCACAACAACCTGTGGATCTGGATATACTTGTCATCTCAATTACTGAGCATAAAACATCTCAAACGGGGATTAGCAACTTCCAAAAAACATTCTAAACTATTCCTTTTACGTAAGAATATTATGCAGTAATATACAAGCATTCAGAATTCAAGAAAGTACCTATACAAATCAAGTTATTAGTTATGTTTCTTTTGGCCTCTGATGGATTCAGCTTCAATAAGTATTTGTTTCCCTCTTTCTTTTTTAAAATTTTCTTTTCTTTTCTTCTTGATATTGCAATTATTATCATGATAAAGTATAATTCTATTACTTATTAGAAAAATAATTGAATATTAAATATAATTTATTTAGAATTTTTATTTATTTATTTTATAATTAATGATCACATTTATATTTGAAATTATTTATTTTCTAGATATAAATGATTTCTTGATAAATATAATAATAGGTTTTTAAATATTATAGTGATAAAAATATTATATAATAATATTTTATATTTACAGTTTTAATTAGATTTATGTAATTTAAAGTAAACTTAAGAAAGCTTACAAACATATCAAGATGTTATTTTTTATATTAATTATATTTTGAAATATTTAATCCAAATATTTTGTTGATAAGAGAATTTTTAGAAAATCTAAAGAAAATCTAATCTCAAGGAGCTATCCACCTTAATGTTGTCATGTTCATCCAAGGACTCCACAAACTTGTATCCTTAAGCCAAGATGAACCCACCCTCTTTCCTATGCAAACAAAATGGCAATTTGAATGAATGGTTTGTCCACTACTTATGATAAAGCTTGTTATTGTGTCAAAGATGGTGCTCATATGAACTGTTTCATTAAGGTGAGCTTCTAGCTTCTTAGACTTGACTTAAGATCATACCTACAACAACTATAACCTTCTAAACTTAGCTCATCTGATTAGTCAATATAAATTTAAACTCTTTCTTCCATCAACATTACATCGGTATCTTGCATAGACTGGAGCATTGAGCATGATGCTTTGGCATGTTCTAATATGTTAATGCAACTAAGTGCAACTCCAATTGAAAACTTTGGAATACTATTCATAGTGAAACCCATTTGGTTGATTGAGGACACTAACTAATCCAATAACATGGGGGGACAATGCTACTGTTACTCTCAATAACATCCATAGAATTGAGACATTTATTGATAGGTATCTATGTAATGTTTTGGTTTTTTTTAGTACTCTTTTGGATTGATTTTGTAATGGATAAATAGGTAATGGTGTTTTCAATTTATGTGAACTTTTTTGTGTTTTGATAGATAATTAAGATGATAAGTAAGACATGACTTGATTTTAATGTTTAATAAATATAGTATCATCTCTAATATTTAATTTGTATGGTACAAAGTAATATCATACATTTGCAAGAAGGAAATTTTAATGAATGTGGTTTCTCATTTATAGATCTAAATTACTTCCTTCCACTATATTAAATGGCTCCCTTAGCTGAATTTGCAATTATAACGATTAATGATAGGAACCTACAATTGTAACCATACCTCCAAGTTGTAGACATTGTTGAGTTGGGTGTGAATCGCAAGGCAACACCTCGATATAGAATGGATCTCTCTGATGGTGTTTCCAAAGAAAAAGCAACCACTCAAAATAAATATAATGATTACTTTATCATGGGAGAAATCATAAAGGGCTCTATAGTGTTACTTAAAGGGTATAGTTACCCTGCTATTTGCAAATCTATCTATGTACTTTTATAAACTTATCCAACAATTTCTAGTTATGAATACAAAAACAATTTTTATTCCAACCTTTCATGATATGTTACAATGTATAACAGTTGAACTCAATGTGCTCATGCATGTGGATTGTTGTTTCTAAAATAGACATCACTTGTTTGAATCATGATATTGTTGGTCAACCCATCTACATATACAAGGAACAAGGCCTAGAATTACATGCATGAGCCTTGGGTTCTGCATCAAAAAACATGCTTAAAAACACTGATATTTCACAACTACCTTCCCATAGAGTGGTGCTTGGGATATAATCTTCGTTAAAGAATAAAGAAATCATCCCTACTATTAATCTGATTAGAAACTTAAACCCATATCAACAAGGTGGATAATAAGGGGTTGCATTATAGCTAAAAAAGAGCTTCACCCATTTAAGACCCAATGTGGAGAAGGTAAAGTCTTCTCCTTTGATATTATAGATTTTGATAACACTAAGCTATGCATCACTTGTTTCAACAAAATTGTAGATCTTCATTACATAAATATCCAAGTAGGTTCTATATATATAATAGTAGGTGGTACCATCAAGACAACAAATAGGCTATACAAAAAACTTAATAGCTAGCTTGAAATTTGTTTGAAAGACAACTCAAGGGTTTCTCTCTTAGATGATGACTTGTTAGTTCCAAAACATCAATTTATTTTCACTCCTCTTGATCAAATTATGCACATGACCAATGATTATCTTTTTTATGTTATCAGCATAGTTTTTTGTGTGGATCCATGTACCACAATAAGAAGGTTTGATGAGATAGAAGTTCTAAGAAGAATTTTCCAATTGATGGATATATCTTTGTCTACTATAAATGTAACTTTATGGGGACCAACTACTCAAAATGAGTGGACACGACTCCAAGAAATGTACCATTTACACAATGTTGTTGTTCTTGCAATTAAAATAGGAAAAGCCACTGAATATAATGGAAAGGTCATAAGCACTTTGGTTAGTACTCAACTCTTCATAAACCCAAACGTAGAAGAGACAACAAAACTGAGGTTATGGTTTGATGATAATGGGAAGGATATTTTAACATCAAAAACACAAGCTATAGATGTGCCTCTACAAATTCCAAGGAAAAAAATTGTTGAGATTGAGGAAAAAAACATGAATGTCTCCCAACCTTTTTAGTACATTGTAAAAGAAACAATTCAATTCATTAAAATGAATTTAATTTACTATCCATCTTGCCCCCTTCGCTTGAATGGAAAACAATGCAAGAAAAAAGTTGTTAGAAATGTTGATGAAACATGGACTTGTGCAAAGAGCATAGACACATTTCCAAATTGTATTTATAGGTAAATACTTTAGCTAAAGCTAACAGATCATGCATGCACACTCTGGGTTGTTGCTTTTGATGAACCTACAACCTACCTTCTATGTATGTCAGCCCATGAATTATACATGCTCCAACTCAATCATGATGCAAAGACTAATGCAGATATGATAATCAAAAAAGGATGTTTCAAAGAGTTCCTCTTTACTATCTCAGTTCTATATGACTCAAGTGTTGGTCAAGGTTGTTTGAAATTGACAATTACCAAAGTTGACATTGTATAGCTTGAAGAAGAAAATGCTTCGTTGATCAATAAAATCATTGATATGGAAGGAAAGAGTGCTTGAATATATCTGTATTGCTTCTTCTCTAATAAAACAAGTACATTATTATACTCCCAATGTTGATGCTATGAATCAACATATTAAAAATATGATATTTTGGTGAATTTTTAAATGTTTCTAATTGTATTTAGTACTCCCAACATTCACGTTGTGTACCAAGATATGAAATTAACATATATTTGGTAAATTTAAATATTTATGATTGCATTAAGTTAAGTCCATTATAAGGGAATAAATGTTAATGAGTGATTACCTCCACACAAATATTTTTTGAAGTTAGCAATATTTTTGTATCTTTAGACTGAGAATATTGGTGGTCAATTTCAAAATTTTAGCAACAACTTTTTTCTTAATGATATACTCTTTGTGAATTAAATATTTGGTGTTTGAAACTAAAAATGATGCTTCTACTAGCTTACAACATCCACTATTTACAATACATATTTGAAAATATTAATGTTTTTTTCTTTGACATTAATATTATTCACATCTTATTTTGAGAAGTACTTTCAATATAATATTTATGGTGAAGTGTCTAATGGTTTTTGTAGATAATGAGCTCCTCCTATCAAAATTGTGAGACATTACTCCCAGCAATTGAAAATAAAAAGAATCAGTGTCATAAAAGAGATTGTGAGTACTATGGTCACCATAGAGAAGAAATTAGTATTTTTCATCATATATGATGCAAAAAAAAAACAAAACATGTGGCATAGATCTAGGAATGAATACTTAGATACCAATTATTAATTTAGTCAATCTTGTATCCCAAAGTGATATAGACTTTGCAATATCTTCTAAAAACTTTTGCACTAGGATACATGCATTGGCAAACATGTGAAGTGTGCAATGAATGTTACCTTGGCATCCACACGTCTTCAACAGATTGTGTCATAATTTTTACTAGATATTCTCATGAAAGGGGAGACATTGCTTTGCAACATCTAATAATATGAATCCAAGAAATAAACTAGATGAATTTAAAAATCTAACCCAATTCAAAGAGATGCTCATAGCAAAGGTAAATCCAATAGTGCAAGTAACCCATGCTCATGGTGGGCAATACAAATATTATGGTCATATAATTAGCTTTCCACAAGACATTAGATCAATAGCGATGTACCTCCCACAAAAAAAATCATATTTGGATGTGTTAATAATTTGAAGACTCCAGACCCATCGAACTTACTATGATTTCTATGTAAGGGTCATGTTTGGGTTGCATTAAAATATAAGATTGACTATGATCCATACTATATGGATGTTGTAATATCTGATGAATGTCTACAACAACTCCTAGATACAAGTATAGACATTTCAAGCATGCTTCATACTATTGATGTAGACAATGAACATGAGCTCTCAACTAAACTTGGATTTCCATGTGGTGAGGATGAAAATGAACATGACATAACATACTCGTCATCATTCATGGCTAACTTACCAAATAGATGACATGAGCTAGATATCATCAAAGAAATAATGCAAATGACACCATTATTTATTGACTAGAGCTTGATCCTTCTCTAATAAATGAATATAATACTAAGGGACTATTGGATATGGCTTTTCCTATGCTTTCCCAAATGGTGTTGCATTACCAATGCAACCTTGCTATCAACAAGTTAAGATACATGTATATGTGTTGTACTTAATGAGATACCAAAATAATAGATTTTGAAGCCACCCAAGGTTCTGCTATTTTGTACCAAATCTAATGATGTGACATTGAACTCAAGGAATCGCTTCTGTGTTTGTAGAGAAAAACCTAGAGGACTCCATCCCAACCACAATTAAAAACCTTCATTTGCACATACAATAGATGTCGAACACTCAATTGGCTAAAGAATTGATGCACTTTTGATTTTCCTCAAGGGGAGCATGTGTGCATTGGAGTAAACATTGTGGTGAACTTACAAATACAATCAACTAGCTAGGAACCCCTACTTTGTTCTTTACATTTAGTGTGGTAGATACTAAATGGGCTAAATTACAATGACTTTTTCCAACTGGCCTTCCATTGATGTTTCAAACCAACAAAGAATGAACAAACAACATTATTAATAACCCACATATGACTTTTCTATTCTTGCATGAAAGGTTTACAATATTCTATGAAGAAGTAATGGAAAAACTCTTTCATGTAATAGATTACTGGTATAGAAATGAATGGCAACATCGAGGATCAAGACATATACATGGGTTCATTTGGATTCCTAGTGCACCTAACATGGAAAAACTTGATTGGCATAATCATGAGGATGTAGAAAAAACAAGTTCATTCTTTGACAAATATGTAAGCGCATGGAATCCCCACACTTTGTCTTGTAGAAAAAACACACAACATCAATCATTACAAGAAGATCCTTGCTTGTTGGAAACAAATACTATCTTCTCTAGAGACATACATGTTGACTATGAGAAATTGGTCAACCATGTTCAACAACATACACAATGTACTGAAGCAACATGCCTATGGAAACAAGGTAATATTTTAGAGTGTCACTACAAAGCCCCTTGGTTAGAAAATAATAATTCATCCTTGGCTTGTGATGAGTCTGGAAAAATAATGTATGCTCCAACTCGTAATGATAATAGGTTGAATATACACAAATGAGATATGATTTCAATATGGAGGGCCAATATGGATTGTCAACTAGTTGTATCAAAGTTGCTTGTTCTTAAATGTATAGCAAATTATGCATCAAAGGCAAAAAGAAAATCAAAGAGTTGTATTGATATGCTATCATGCATATCCAAGCAACAAGTGGGTGAAGACCATGCACTATTAGTATATCATAGATTTATGTCTAAGATTATTGTAGATCATGATATTGGAGCATAAGAGACATGCCATATGCTACAAAAGCTACCACTTGTTGTTAGTAGTTTCTCTTTTATAACACTAAATTTTGGAAGTAAATTTTTACATCAGATTAACAAAAATCCAAGTGATAATACATTACTAGTGAGTTATCTACACTCTTACATAGAATGACCCATTGAGATGGAGTTAATATCATTAATTTAAATAGCTAGATAATTCTTATTTTCATCTACTCGCAAAGGGTGAAAGTGGAAGGTTAGAAAGAAAAAGGTAATTGTGAATGTTTTTCCTCATTTCTATAGTACCCCTAACAAGGAATCTGAATAGTTTGAGACATTTTGTTGGAGTGAGCTACTTTTGTACAAGAATTATTGTAGCACCAATATAGATATAGGTCTCACTAAAGATGGCATTGTTACAAATTGGAAACAAATGCAATCAAATAACTACCATGTCTGGCATGTGGATCACCTGATAATTACAAAGCTTGACCAAGAAGAGGATTTAAATGATACATGTGAGGTGGATCCATGAAATGCAAGTTCCCTAGATGAATGGGAGTTGTTATCACATATGGGAGTTGCTGGTAGTGAGAACTTGAATGCCCTTGAAATACTCAATTGATGTGACTTTGATAATATCAACAATTGGAATGAATGTTATATACCTCCTCACTTGCAAAACACTCTAGAGCATTTCATAAGTACAAACAAGAAATCCCAAATGGGTGACCTCTCCATATTACAAGAGCATGCTCCACTATATCCATTATCTCCCAAACAAGAACTAGAACTTGTGACTATAAAAGAACATTATGATGATAGTTCCTCAAAACAACCCCTTTGCATGATCATACAAGGAATGATAGGCACAGGAAAATCATACTTGATACATTGCATTAGACATGCATTTTGGATTTTAGCATTTAAAAATAATAGTCCACTCCTTACTGTTGCATGTACAGAAGTTGCGGCATTCAACATACATGCCTCAACCAAACATGCTACCCTTATAATACCAATAAGAGAAATGTACCCATTGCATGGACAATCACTACTAGTCTTTCAAGAAGAGATATGACATGTGAAATTCCTCCTTATCAATGAATTTATCTTCATAGGGTCGAAATTGATTTTGAAAATAGATAGTATATTGTGTGAGGCTTTCCCCCATCAACAAAAAAAATGCTTTGGTGGTACATTTATAATTCGTGTTGGTAACTTAGCACAACTACCCCTTGTCATCAATAAACCAATATATGAATCACACTTAAATGCCAAATACCTTTGGGATAAATTTGCAAAGGTTATCACATTTACAACCATATTCCACCAACAAGGTGACACTCAAGCTCAAATCAACTTTCATCATGTGTTGTACAATATGTGAAATATAGATCCAACTGAACAAGATTGGGAATTACTTATGCAAAGCACAAATAAAACAATATCTATTTCTGAACAAAGAGCAATTGATTAGTCAATGCACCTTTACTCTACAAACAATTTAGTCAAGATACACAATCAAAAAATTCTTAAATTACTCAGCGTTCCTTTTGCACTTAGTATTGCAGTAAAAACACACTTACAACCAAACCTTGATAGTGATGTCGATCGACTTCCAAAAGAACTATTGCTATATAAAGGCCAACAAACAATATTAATGACAAACCTTTGGATTCAAATGGGCCTTGTAAATGGATCACTTGGGGAGGTAGTAGATATTGTCTACACACCTAGTTGTAAGCCCCTTGATCTACCTCTATATGTGGTTGTCTGATTCGATAATTATAATGGCCCACCTTGGTCTGTGATCCAAATAGTTTACCTATAATAGCTATAACCTTAGGTAATTATAGATTGATCCCACTATCTATGTCATGGGAACTCACCCTACACAAATCCCAAGGATTGACACTTCAACAAACAACAATTGATATTGGTACAACAAAATGACAAGGTTTGATTTTTACAGCTATATCAAGGGTTCAAACACTCAACAACTTGCATACAGAGCCACCATTCTCCTTTGATTGATATGCAAGAATGAAAGATAATCCATATACCATTATCAGAAAAAAGGAAGTCTCAATTGCAACAACTCTCCCTATAGAGTGGATAGGTAACAAATATAGTACTTTCCTCTAATTTATATGACTCTTTGTGCGTGTACTTCATCAATTTTTAAATTGGCTACATTTATGCATTTAAATATCATTTTTCACTAATGTAACAAGTTATTTTGTTATAGATGTGGTGAAAAGATACCATATATTGTTACCTGAATCCCCTACTCATAACTCACTTTGTAATTTCAAATATTGTAGTTTATTTATGTGATCTCCTGAAAAATCTAAAGGAGGCACACTGGTCATGTTTCTATTATGGTTTCACAATGCATGCCCCATTTTAGTTAGAAATGGGGACCCCCTACTTTATTTTTTAGCTTTTTTGTGGTCCTAGTCCAGGGTCTGACTCATTTAGAGGTCTTATCTAGTCTCCTAGCTTGTGTTTAGATCCTGAAAAAGAAACCCAGAAGCCAAAATTTCAATTTTGACACTTGGTAAGATTTTGCATTTTTGGACCTTAAAGGTGAGCTGGTGAGTTGGTGAGCTGGTGAGCTAGTGAGCTACTATGTTTTTTGGCAACAAAGTGTTGGAAGAATTTCAGAGAAGTTAGAGGTAAGTTAGTGAGCTATTGCACTTATTGGCAACAATGGATTGGAAGAATTTTGGAGAAGTTAGAGGTGAGTTGGTGAGCTAGTGAGCTAGTGAGCTACTATGCTTTTTGGCAATTAAGTGTTGGAAGAATTTTGGAGAAGTCAGTGGTGAGTTGGTGATCTGGTGAGCTAGTGAGTTGGTGACCTATTGATCTATTGCAATTTTTGGCAACAAAGTGTTGGAAGAATTTTGGAGAAGTCAGAGGTGAGGTGGTGAGCTAGTGAGCTGTTGTGCTTTTTGGCAACAAAGTGTTGGAAGAATTTTGGAGAAGTTGGAACTGAGATGGTGAGATGGTGAGATGGTGAGACGGTGAGACGGTGAGCTATTGAGCTACTAAGCTTTTTGGCAACAAAGTGTTGGAAGAATTTTCGAGAAGTTAGAGGTGAGTTGGTGAGCTAGTGAGCTGGTGAGTTGTTGCACTTTTTGGCAACAAAGTGTTGGAAGAATTTTGGAGAAGTCAGAGGTGAGCTAGTGTGCTAGTGAGCTACTATGCATTTTGGCAGCAAAGTGTTGGAAGAATTTTGGAGAAGTTAGAGGTGAGCTAGTGAGCTACTATGCTTTTTGGCAACAAAGTGTTGGAAGAACTTTGGAGAAGTTAGAGGTGAGCTGGTGAGTTGATGAGTTGATGTGCTTTTTGGCAACAAAGTGTTGGAAGAATTTTGGAGAAGTCAAAGGTGACATGGTGAGCTGGTAAATTCAATGATCCACAAAATGAACTCATAGAAAACCAAATTTTTACAAACATGTCTGATGATGTTGAAAAGATTGAAGAGGAAATCAAAGATCTATCATACAACAATACTTCTTCAGATGTCAGAGGTTTGTCTTCTCCACCACCTAGAATGATTAAAGTACAAAGAAGAACATGGTACATAAAAGGCCAAGGATGGACTTTGGTAGTAGTTTTTCCTAAACCCAAAGTAGATAAAATCAAAGAATTGATAAATGAAATTCAAGACAAATAGGAAAAGCATAGGCTCCTAGCCTCAAACAATGACAATGGAAAATTAGTAAGCCCACCTCGTGAAAGATTACAATGGGTACCCAAGCGACAATCCTTCCAAACTCAAGTAAAAGAAAAACTAAGGAAAAATAAGCATAAGGTTAGAAAACCCAAGGAAAGCCCAATTTGTACACTTCAATTCAATGGTTCCAAATGCAAGTCAAGAGCCAGCACTAGTATTGAGTTGATTAGTCCAAAATGTAAGTCTTTCTATGTAGCATATAGATTGCAGTTTAGATGTACTAACAATATTGCAGAATATGAAGCATTGATTCAAGGACTCATTTTTGCACTCTAGAAAGGGGTTACAGCTATCATAGTCGAAAGAGATTCTTAGTTGGTTATTCGACAAGTGAAATCACTATATTCCTATAATGATAAGAGGTTGCTTGTTTATAGGAAAAGGGTATGGGATCTACTCGATGATTTTGAAGCTTTGAACATAAAGTCTATTCCAAGAAGGAAAAACATGGTAGCAAATGCTCTCGCTATTTCAGCAAGTGCATTACAACCAGTGGCAAGAAGAAAATTAAAACAATTTTTTGTTCAATTGGTTGTTGTTTAATCTATTCCTAACAATATCACAAACTTTCAAGTCTTGTAGGATGATCAACATATTCTTGAATTTATTATATGCAGTGGCCACTTTAAGGGACAAGAAATAGATGACACTCTAGACAATGCACTTGAGTATATTGCAGCTCAAGATGAAGATGGAATCTTGAATTTGAAAACTAATACTATTCACAAGGGGATGATCAAGTTGGAGCATATTTTTTATTGTGATGAATCAGCTTTTAATAAAAGGACCACTGAAGAGAAAGGGACCAAGGGATGATATTCATACAATTTAGGAACATAAGATGACCCCAAAATGGTAAGCATTGAAAAAGTGTGTATTCTACAAGAAAGAGAAGACATGCTCAAATTGCTTATAGAATATAAGGATGTCATCGACTGGAGCTATGAAGAACTAAAGACATATGATCCTCAGATTATTACACATGATATCCCACTCAAACCTGATGCCAAACCTTCCCAACAAAGACAAAGACCTGTTAATCCTATCATTGAACCTCTGATAATGAAAGAAATTAAGAAGCTACTAGATGCCAAGAGCATCTTCCCTATTTGTCATTGCACATGGCTAGCTAATTTGGTTTTTGTACAAAAGAAGACTGGAGAGATTCATCTTTGTGTTGATTTTTGTAACTTGAACCTAGCATCTCAAAAGGACAATTATCCTTTACCCTCACTGGATGAGGTTCTACAAATTGTGAATGGTTTAAAGATGATGTCTTTCTTAGAAGGGTATTCGAGATATAATTAAGTGATGATCAATGAAGAAGATTGACTAAAGACAACTTTTACAACTAAATGGGGAAATTTTTTCTATAGGAGAATGCCTTTAAGATTGATTAATGTAGGTGCTACATTTTAGTGAGCTATGGATGAAGCTTTTAAGGGATTTTTTAATAAGTGTATAGTTATCTACATGGATGACATAACTATCTTTTCAAAGGATCAAAGCACTCACATTGCTAATTTAAGGTGGGTATTCAATAGATGTCATAAATATGGCATATCCCTCAATCCCAAGAAATGTTTATTTGGAGTCACTAAAGGAAAGCTCCTAGGTCATATCATTTCTGAAGCCAGAATCTCCATCGATCGTGATAGAGTTGAGGCCATTTTGAAGTTATCACCTCCCCACAACCAGAAGGAACTCAAGAATTTTTTCAAGAAGATAAATTTTGTATGGAAATTCATAAGCAGATTTATAGAAATAATTCATCCCCTTAATGATTTACTCAAAAAGGGAGCTAAGATAGAATGGGTTTTAAAATTTAAAAAAAAATCATTTGAGGATATCAAAGTAGCCATTTACATGGCCACGATACTAGTAAGTCCTGACTATGAGCTACCTTTCAAGATATATTATTTTTCCTTAGAGCATTCATGCATTGGAATCCTAATGCAAAAGAAGGAAAAGGAAGATGAAAGACCTATTGCTTTTATGAGTTGTCCCCTAAGAAATGTTGAGTTGAATTATTCCAACCTCGACTAATAGTCTTTCACTTTGATCAAGGTGGTAAAGAAGTTTTGTCATTACATACTAAGAAGTAAGGTGTATGCGATTGTACCTAATCTAGAAGTAAAAACATTATTGATGCAAAATGAACTTGGTGAAAGATGAGGGAAATGGATGGAAATACTTCAAGAATTTGATTTACAGATTCAACCCATGCAGCTAGTTAGAGGTCAAGGATTATAAAAAATGATAGCTGATAACCAAGTTGAGGATGAAAAGGAATTCAAGTTTGATAGTGAAACCAATGAGAACAACTAGAAGAAAATGATAGTATCTCAAGTTTATATTATCCAAGGTGTAGCAACAGATTTTTGGTACCAGGATATTGTTACTACCTTTTACAAAACTAGTGCCCCAATTGGATGAATAGTTCACAATGTAGGGGACTCAAAATGAAATGTGTGTCCTACATGCTACATGATAGAAAGTTGTACAAAAGGAATTACAAAGAAATCTATTTGAAGTTCTTAGGATGTGAGGAAGCAATGAGAGTTCTAGAACAATTCCACAATAAGTATGGTACAGGGCATTGTTCGACAGAAGCCACTGCTCATATGATTTTAAGATCCGGTTATTTTTGGCCAACAATATTCAAAGATACTTTTGAGCATGTGTGTTCTTGTCAGATCTGCCAAACTAGTGCTAACAAGGAAAGACACCTAGCAATGCCATTATAGCCAGTGCATAAGGTACACCCCTTTGAAAAATGGGAGCTAGATTTCATAGGTCTTGTCAATCCACCATTTTCAATTGGACACACATTTATTCTCATAGCCATGGATTATTGTACATAGTGGACAGAAGTAGAAACTTTCAAAAATTGCACTACTAAGGTGACAACGGACTTCTTGGAGGAACACATTGTTACTAGATTCAGAATGTGATTCACCCTTGTGTGTGATAATGGATCTACTTTTGCATTAGTATTCTTGACTCAATGGGAATTTTAAAATTAGGTTATCATCAAGCTTTCTTCAAATTCTTACATGTAAGGAAATGCAGTAGCCAAATCTACAAACAAAAACTTGATCACGATAATAAGACAGTTATTGAAGGAGAATCCTAAAGATTGGCATATGCAACTCAAATATGCTCTATGGATGGATCATGTGAGGGTCAAGAATGCTTTGGGGATGTCTCCATACTTTCTTGTCTACGAACAAGAACCAGTATTCTTGCTAAACCTTAGGATTCCTATTTTGAAATTCATGAGTGGATATGCTAAAGATGCTGATAGAGTACAGATCAGATTCATGAATCTTTAAGAGATGGATGAGAAATAGATAGTTGCATTGGAGCACATGGAAAAACATCAAGCTGTCACTAAGAGATGGTTTGACAAGAGGGCCACAATAAAATCATTTAGGATTTTTGACCTTGTTCTACTTTGGGATAAGGTGAAAGAAAAGTTAGGCAGCCACACTAAGTTTCAACACTTTTGGATTGGTCCTTATCAAATTATGGAAATTCTTAGAGAAAATAATGTTAGGCTCAATTCCTTATAGGTGGAATTAGTTCTATTGCCAGTCAATGGGCAATTTCTAAAACATAATTTTGAAGCCTAGAAGAACACAAAAAAAAAATTGTTAAATTCCATTTTTGCAAGTGTGTTTATTTTTTACAAGTGTGTTTGCTTTCATTCGCTTGTTTTTTTTCAAAGTTGTGCCAGTCTAGGGGGTAAGGTGCACTTGGGATTTTGATATACCTTACTAACTATTCTTTTGGTTCTAATTTTAGGAAGAGGTATTTCTTTGTCAAAACATTTGACAATTATGTGTCCTATACCAACTAAGGAACGAATATTACTTGTAGTAATAAGTTGAGTTTAAGTCTTTAGCTTAGGATTCTAGACCAAAAAGTTCTCAACAGTTTGAAAATTTAAATACCAATTGTCTTAGGTGTTGTCAAACCAAAGTTGAAAGTAGCAAGGGATAATCCAAACTCCTATTGGTTCAAATAGAGGGGTCTTCTTGAACGATTGCTAAGATCATTATTTGACATGAGAGTTTATGAAAAGTTATAAAAGAGGAATGCAAGGGATGTTCACCAAAGATCAAATCCAAGAAATGGAATCAATGTCCTGGCTACACAATCTAAGTGTAGTCAGGATACAAAAGAAAATTTTAAAAAAAAGAAGAAGAAGAAATGGTGTTAAGATTGAAGGATTCTAAAATATCTAAAAGGAGTAATTTGATAAATAGACACAATGGAAACATTGCTTCATCTAAGAATCAAATGGTGGCATTATGAACTACATGGAGCAATCACCCAAGGGATTACCAAGAAATTTAAAATAAAAGTGACATCCCACTCAAAGCTCTAAAACTGATTCTCTCATTTGGTCAAGCAAATGATCGATAAACAACCTTCGCAGAGATTCTCAATCGATATGCTAAGAAGGGTGGAAGATTATTTTTGAATTGTCTAAAGATTTTGATCAATTACATCCTAAGATGTCAAAAGAAATGAATGCACTAAACACACACTGAGCTTGAAGGTTTTGGATCCTTAATTTTTGACTATAAAGTCATTTGAAATTTTCTTGGAATGTTCAAGATTCAGTTGGTGTTTCACACATATCAAAGGAATGTTTGCTAATGAAGAAATGTCTTTGTCATTTCTTCCTTTTTGTTGGGGCTATTCTTTGTGGTTTCACAATGCATGCCCCATTTTAATCAAAAATGGGAACTCCCTACTTTATTTTTTAGCACTTTCATGGCCCTAGTCCAGGGTCTAAGTCATTTTGAGGTATTATCTAGTCTCCTAGCTTGTGTTCAAATCCCAACGGAGAAACCTAGAAGCTAGAATTTCAATTTTGAAACTCTGTAAGATTTTGCAATTTTGGACCTCAGAGGTGAGCTAGTAAGCTAGTGATCTGCTATACTTTTTGGCAACAAAGTGTTGGAAGATTTTTGGAGAAGTCGGAGGTGAGCTGATGAGTTGGTGAGCTACTATGCTTTTTGGCAACAAAGTGTTGGAAGAATTTTGGAGAAGTCAGAGGTGAGCTGGTGAGTTGTTATGCTTTTTGGCAACAAAGTGTTGAAAGAATTTTGGAGAAGTTAGAGGTGAGCTAGTGAGCTAGTGAGTTGGTGGGCTGGTGAGCTAGTGAATTGTTGTGCTTTTTGGCAACAAAGTGTTGGAATAATTTTGGAAAAGTCAGAGGTGAGCTAGTGAGCTGGTGAGCTAGTGAGCTAGTGAGTTGTTGTACTTTTTGGAAACAAAGTGTTGGAAGTATTAATTAGAAGTTAGAGGTAAGTTGGTGACCTGGTGAGCTACTATGCTTTTTGGAAACAAAGTGCTAGAAGAATTTTGGAGAAGTTAGAGGTGAGCTAGTGACCTGGTGAGCTACTACACTTTTTGACAACCAAGCGTTGGAAGAATTTTGGAGAAGTCATAGGTGAGTTGGTGAGCTGGTGAGCTACTTCACTTTTTGGCTACAAAGTTTTTGATGGATTTTGAAGAAGTCAGAGGTGAGCTATTGCACTGGCGCACTTCTTCTAAGGTGTGCTTTTCTAGAGGTATGCCAATAGTTAACTACTAGTTCCAAAATTAGAGCTTTCCGTACACTAGAAATGCATTCTAACAGTAGTTTACCTCTGACAGATGCCTAATGAAGGATCAACTTCTACTTTTGACACTTCCACATTGACTGAAGGCTTTCTTATTCTTTTTCTCTCATAAATTCTTTGTTTTATGACATGTAAAGGTTCATGCATCCAATTAAAGACTATAAAAATGGATGGAATCCTACCAAGCACTAGTTAGATTGTTAGTTTGTATTTAATTAGTTTGTTCTATTAATTTAGAAGCATGTTATTGCATGAAGATATCTCTCACTCTCAACACAAATTGAGGAGATTATTTCTTATAAATACTAGATTGTAATATGTATTCAGGGCCACCATAATTTTGCAATAATATTATGCTTTTGGTGCTTGCATTTGGAGTGTAGTGATTCTTGCCTAAATGCATTATTATTTTGTGAATTTTATGTTCATGCAATTATGATTGAGCCAAAAGCTTATTACTTTGTTTTTGGTTGTGTGATCTTTTATTTCTAGTGTTTGCTATGGTTTTATGAATTCTACTGACGTATCTAGCTTAAGAAGAAATCACCAAATCGTACTTGCATAACACTTTGTCTTGCATGAGTGCACTTTCTATTGCCTTGCAATTTGATGAAGAGTGAAAGATCATACAATTATTAAATTTTTCCATCAATGATTGCATCAGTGAAATCAAGGAAGCATTGCTCCTATTTTCATTGGTTACCCACCAATTTCTTTGAAAGCTTAACTCACAAATGTGTTATTTTCTATAGCTTATGTCCATTAGGATTTTACTTTCACATTATTTTCTTTAAATTTATTATTATTTTCTTTACTAACCCTTTTTAAATTAGGAAATCATATTAGTCACATTGTTAGATTGCATTCAGTGGAAAACATAAAAAATACAAAAACATAGTTCTTTTTTGTGTGTTTTATTTTGAAATAGTGAAAAGATTCTACATCTCATCTAAAATCAAATGAACTAGCAAAGGCCTCCTCATGAAAAAAAATTTTATCTTCAACTGAGTGGTTTCTAGTAGGTCACAAGATTTCCTGAAACCTTGGAGTTGATTCACAAGATTGACTTTTCAAGAGAGGAGTTCGAACGAATTCCCACCTTTTAGCATCATGCATTACGATAGCCCAACAGAAGTGGCACTAGAAGGAGGGCAGCAATTTTGGTTTTTGGAATAGAAGGAAAGTCTACCAAAGTTTCAAAAAAATTCACTTTTCACAAGTTAAAAAAAAAATTGAGTTTTTTGAGAAATTTCGGTGTGCTAGTGAGCTAGTGCATTGGTGCGCTAGTGAGCTCATGCATTGGTTAACTGTTGCGCTGGTGAGCAGCTACATTGTTGCGCTAAATTATATGGTGCACCTCCTTTTGTGAGAAAGTTTACTTCTGTAGAGGTGCACTTTTTTTATATTTGATGCAAACTAGAGGGTTTTGATCCAAAATCCTCATTTCAGCGAGCTCTAAGATCTTCACCAAGTGTTCACAAGTTCCTCGAGCTTACCCATTTTTTCAAGCCTCACAGTGATAAAGGAATACCTCAAATTCAACCACTTCCCTTTAACATTACAGCATCTTCTTCAACTCCACCTCCACAACAACTACCCTTTGGTCCACCAAATCTTCCAATGGCCTTGTTTGCAAATGTTGTAGACTCACCAATTAACTTGAGAGGTGCACTCCATGACCTCCCTAAAAATTTAGAGAAGTTTTGCCCAGTATTCATTTATGGAGAAACATGAACTTCCAAAGATCACATCAAAGTGTTCAAAGAATTTTGCAATCGAAAACAAATTTCCAATGAGGATGTGGTTCTTCATTTATTCTCTTACTCTTTTGGGGAAATTTCCTTTAATTGGTACATTAATTTGCCACTTGGATGTATTGGAGATTGGGATACTTTCAAAAAATTGTTCCTAGAACAATTCAAAACTTTTATCAACCCAATCATGATACATCAACAATTCATATCAATCAAAAGGGACCTAGCTGAGATAGTTTCATGCTTCAACCATCACTTCCATATGGCATATCACAAGCTACAAGCACTATACACTATACCAGTTGAAGCTGCTATCCAGATTTATCTAAATGCTATGGACCATCTTACTAATATTTTTTTGAGAATACTTCCTATAGCAAACATCAACACATTAGAAAAAGTTTTCATAGAAGCAATTACTTTCACTAAGCAAGCTAATCCTAATGGGGGAGGATTGATGCTTCTAGCTCAAGCTATCACTGCAATACCAACATATCCTGTTAGAGTACCCACCATGCCTAATCAATCCATACCTATGAATCCAGTTCCATTACAATAGGCACTTGCTCTATAGAACCCCGCTCTAACATATCTAGGGTATGAACCTCTGAAAGCTACCTTCTTTGAGCAAAAGGCAGTAGTACCTTCTGAAGTAAACAATATCTTTATTTCCAAATTTGGTCAAATGAAAAAGATAATGTCACAAATGAACAATGAACTGACTCGTCTAAGGTTGTCACAAGGACATAATAATAGCTTCCAAAGGAAAAATGTTGGTCCCTACAACAATAATGATGGTCAAAATTATAACAAGAACTTCAATGAGAACAAATAATAGTGGGAACAACAATACAACAAACAATAATGGAGGGAACAACTTCAATCCTCTTGATCACAATAATGGCTTCCAAAGATAGAACTAAAAGTGGAATACCCGCTTGAATAATGGGAGCATTCTTGCAGGCAATAACAACAATAATGTTCAGTACACATATATCAATCAATATGACAATGGCCAAAACACATAGATAACAACAATGGTTCATACTATGATAGAAATCAAGAAATGACTCAAACTTTGTAGGTAAACAACAATGTTCCTCTTATGCAATTTAATGCCATGTTATTAGAATCCTATGATTCTACAAAAAGCACATAGGTAGAGCCGCTAGTCAATGATGAATTATCATTCCCATTTAGCCAGGAACTTGATCTTCAGCAAGAAGAGATGTTTTCTCTTTGCAATGACAATTGGAATATGTACAACTTGAGAAGTAGAAAGGAACCTCTCACATATGGAATTCCCCCAGTACTACAACCAACTCCTCTTGATCCAAGAGCAAGTAACAATTCGGCACCAATTAGGCCACCATATGGAGGACAAAAAAATCATAACCAAGAAAATGTACCAACAATATTTAAAAACCCTGCTTGGTCTACTGAAGAGTATAGTGTCATAGAAGATCTGAAATGAACAAAGGCCAACATATCTATGTTTGACATGTTGCAAAATTTTCCACAACAATGAGAAGTGCTCATAAAGACCATGGATCATGCCAAAGCACCCCAAAAATTGAGTAATACTTCTCAAAAGACAACATCCCAACAAGCTAATACTGCAGAAGCATTGCCCACCATGTTTAAAGACAAGGTAGAGGTGCCCCCATTTTTTCTCAGCATCAGAATGTATGGGAAGAATCTTCACAATTTCCTTATTGATTTAGGAGCTTCATGCAATGTCATGTCATTGTCCATAGTGAAAAATTTAAGAGTCGGTCCTCAACCTTTCAATCAGATAGTGATACAATTGGATAAAACAAAAGTGAAGGTCATAGGCATATTAAAAGATGTGCAGATACAGTTAATGATTGACACATGGATTCAAGATATTATTGATATACATGTGGTTGATATCCTAGAAACATATGGATTATCCTAAGTAGAGAATGGACGAAGTGCCTAAGGGGATAGTTTTCCACGAATTTTACTCAGCTTTGGTTACCATGGAAAGGTTTGAAAAATCAAATCAAAATAGATTTAGAGCTAAAGTTTAAAAAGATGATTACAAAATATAATGCTCGTAATGAGGTAGCCTTCCTACAAATAGATTTGGGCTTCTACAAAGTAATGGTTTTTGATACAACTTCGACCAAAATATCAGATGATCAAGATATGGACACCAAAATTTTAAACCTGAAAGATGAGGTTGTAACACAATTCATAGACCATATGATGGCTAATTTACAATGTCTAGGAGAAGAAGCTGGCCCTAATATCCTCCTCCTCCCAGTATTTTTTTAGTTACATAAAGTTATCCATTTAGAGTTCAAATGTTCATCATGTCAAGAAGTAGTTGCTAGGTTATTAACACAAATGATGGGAGTAGAGAAACTCAATGATCCACAAAAAGAACCCATAGAAAACCAATGTTTTACAAACATGTCTGACGTTGTTGAAAAGATTGAAGGGGAAATCAAAGATCTAAATGCATCATACAACAATACTTCTTCAGATGTCAGAGGTTTTTCTTCTCCTCCACCCAAAATGATTAAAGTACAAAGAAGAAGATGGTACATAAAAGGCTAGGGATGGACTTCGATAGTAGTCCATCCTAAACCCAAAGTAGATGAAATCAAAGAATTGATAAATGAAATTCAAGACAAATAGGAAAAAAATACGCTCCTAATCTCGAAGAACGATAATGGAAAATTAGTAAGCCCACCTCGCGAAAGATTACAATGGGTACCCAAGAGACAATCTTTCCAAGCTCAAGTAAAAGAAAAATTGAGGAAAAATAAGCATAAGGTTAGAAAACCCAAGGAAAGCCCAATTTGGACACTTCAATTCAATGATTCCAAATGCAAGTCAAGAGTTAGTACTGGTATTGAGAAGATTAGTCCAAAAGGTAAGTCTTTCTATGAAGCATATAGATCGTAGTTTAGATGTACTAACAATGTTGCAAAATATGAAGCATTGACTCAAGGACTCCTTTTTGCACTCAAGAAAGGGGTTACAGCTCTCATAGTCTAAAGAGATTCTTAGTTGGTTATTTGACAAGTGAAATCACTATATTCCTGTATTGATAAGAGGTTGCTTGCTTATAGGAAAAGGGTATGGGATCTACTAGATGATTTTGAATCTTTGAACACAAATCCTATTCCAAGAAGGAAAAACATGGTAGCAAATGCTTTCGCTATTTCAGCAAGTGCATTAAAACTAGTGGAAAGAACAAAATTAAAATGATTTTATGTTGAATTGGTTGTTGTTTCATCTATTTCTAACAATATCACAAACTTTTGAGTCTTGTAGGATGATCAACATATTCTTGAATTTATTATGTGCAATGGCCACTTTATGGGAAAAGAAATAGATGACACTCTAGATGATGCACCTAAGGATATTATAGCTCAAGATGAAGATGGAATCTTGAATTTGAAAACTAATACTATTCCCAAGGGGATGATCAAGTTGGAGTGCATTTTTTATCATGATAAATCAGCTTTTAATAAAAGGACCATTAAAGAGAAAGGGACCGAGGAATGTGATTCATACAATTTAGGAATGGAAGATGACCTCAAGATTGTAAGGATTGGGAAAGCATGTAGTCTATAAGAAAGGGAAGACATGCTCAAATTGCTTATAGAATATAAGGATGTCATTACTTGAAGCTATGAAGAACTGAAGACATATGATCCTTG
Source organism: Cupressus sempervirens (assembly GCA_028749045.1). Lineage (NCBI taxonomy): Eukaryota > Viridiplantae > Streptophyta > Pinopsida > Cupressales > Cupressaceae > Cupressus > Cupressus sempervirens. Next base: position 751,875,408 of record CM053791.1, read on the forward strand.
GATTATTACACACGATATCCAACTTAAACCTAACACCAAACCTTTCCAACAAAGACAGACCTGTTAATCCTATCATTGAAACTCTGATAATAAAAGAAATTAAGAAGCTACAATATTCCAAGATCATCTTCCCTATTCATCATTCCACATGGGTAGCTAATTTGGTTCCCGTATGGAGGAAGACTGGAGAGATTCATCTTTGTGTTGATTTTTGTAACTTGAACCTAGCATTTGAATAGGACAATTATCATTTTCCCTCACTAGATGAGGTTCTAAAAATTGTGAATGGTTCAAAGATGATGTCTTTCCTAGACAGGTATTCAGCATATAATCAAGTATAGTTGATGAAGAAGATCAACTAAAGATGACTTTTACAGCTAAATGGGGAACTTTTGCCTATAGGAGAATGTCTTTTGGACTGATTAATGCAAGTGCTACATTTCAATAAGCCATGGATGAAGCTTTTAAGGGATTGGTTAATAAGTATATAGTTATCTACATGGATGACTTAACTATCTTTTCAAAGGATCAAAGCACTCACATTGTTGATTTATGGCAAGTATTCAATAGATGTCATAAATACAGCATATCCCTCAATCCCAAGAAATGTTCATTTGGAGTCACTAAAGGAAAGCTCCTGGGTCATATCATTTCTAAAGCCAAAATCTCCATCAATCCTAATAAAGTTGAGGCCATTTTGAAGTTATCACCTCCCCATAGTTGGAAGGAACTCAAGACATTCTTTGGGAAGATAAATTTTGTACAAAAATTTATAAGCAGATTTGCAAAAATAATTTGTCCCCTTAATGATTTACTCAAAAAAGGAGCTAAGATAGAATGGGTTCTCGAAATAAAAAAATCATTTGAGGATATCAAAGTAGCCATTTCCACAGCCCAGATACTGGGAAGTCCTGACTATGAGCTACCTTTCAAGATATATTATTTTTCTTTAGAGCATTCTTGTGTTGGAATCCTAATACAAAAGAAGGAGAAGGAAGATGAAAGACCTATTGCTTTTATGAGTTGTCCCCTAAGAAATGTTGAGTTGAATTATTCCAACCTTGACTAATAGTCTTTTGCTTTCATCAAGGTGGTAAGGAAGTTCTGTCATTACATACTAAGAAGTAAGGTGTATGTGATCGTACCTGATCTAGCAGTAAAAATATTATTGATGCAAAATGAACATGGTGAAAGACGAGGGAAATGGATGGAAATACTTCAATAATTTGATTTAGAGATTCAACCCATGCATCTGGTTAGAGGTCAAGAATTATCAAAAATGATAGCTAATAACTAGGTTGAGGATAAAAAGGAATTCAAGTTCGACAATGAAATGAATGATAATGACCAAAAGAAAATGATAGTATCTCAAGTTTATATTGTCCAAGGTGTAGTAATAGATGTTTGATATCAGGATATTGTTTACTACCTTTTGCAAAACCAGTGCCCAATTGGATGAATAGTTCACAATGTAGGGGACTCAAAATGAAATACAAGTCCTACATGCTACATGATAGAAAGTTGTACAAAAGGAATTACAAAGTAATCTATCTGAAGTGATTAGGACACAAGGAAGCAAAGGAAGTTCTAGAGAAATTCCACAATAAGTATGGTATAGGGCATGGTTCGACAAAAGCCACTACTCATATGATTTTAAGAAAGGATTATTTTTGGCCCATAATATTCAAAGATACTTTTGAGCATGTATGTTCTTGTCATATTTTCCAAACTAGTGCTAACAGGGAAAGACACCTGACAATGCCATTACAGCTAGTTCATGAGCTATGCCCCTTCACAAAATGGGGGTTGGATTTCATAGGCCTTCTCAATGCACCATCATCAACTAGACACATATTTATTCTCACAACCATGGATTATTGTACATGGTGGATAGAAGCAAAAACTTTCAAAAATTGCACTGCTAAGGTGGTAACAGACTTCTTGGAGGAACACATTGTTACTAGATTTGGAATGCCATCCACCCTTGTGTGCGATAACAAATTTTCTTTTGCATTAGTACTCTTGACTCAATGGGAATTTTAAAATTAGGTTATCATCAATTTTTCTTCAAATTATTATCCACAAGGAAATGGGGTAGCCAAATCTACAAACAAAAACTTGATCATGGTAATAAGACAGTTATTGAAGGAGAATCCTAAAGATTGGCATACGCAACTCAAATATGCTCTATGGACGGATCATGTTAGAGTCAAGAATGCTTTGGGAACATCTCCATACTTTCTTGTCTATAGACAAGAACCAGTATTCCCATTGAACCTCAAGATTCCTATTTTGAAATTCATGAGTGGGTATGCTAAAGATGCTGACAAAGTACAAATCAGATTCATGAATCTTTTAGAGATGGATGAGAAATGGATAGCTGCATTGGAGCACATGGCAAAACATCAAGCTATCATCAAGTGATGGTTCGACAAGAGGGCCACAGTAAAATCCTTTAGGATTTCCAATCTTGTTCTACTTTGGGATAAGGTAAAAGAAAAGTCAAGCAGCCACACTAAGTTTCAATGCTTGTGGATTGGTCCTTATCAAATTGTGGAAATTCTCAGAGAAAATACTTTTAGGCTCAATTCCTTATAGGGGAAATTAGTTCCATTGTTAGTCAATGGTTAATTTATGAAACATTATTTTGAAGCCTAGAAGAATGCAAAAGAATATATATATATAGTTAGATTTCATTTCTGCAAGTGTGTTTGCTTTCAGTTGTGTATTTGCTTTCATTCTCCTATTTGTTTTCAAAGTTGTGCCAATTTAGGGGGTAAGGTGCACTCGAGATTTTGATATACCTTACTAACTACTCTTTTGGTTTCGATTTCAGGAAGAGGTATTTCTTTGTCAAAACATTTGATGATTGTGTGTCCTATACCAATTGAGGAATGGATGTTACTTGTTGTAATAAGGTTACTTTCAGTCTTGAGTTTAGGATTCTAGACCAAGTTCTCAACACTTTGGAAATTTAAAGATCGATTGTCTCAGGTATTGTCAAACCAAGGTTGAAAGCAACAAGGGATGATCGAAACTCCTATTGGGTCAAATAGAAGGGTCTTCTCGAAGGATTGCTAAGATCCTTGTTTGGCACGAGAGTTTTTAAAAAAGTCTAAAAGAGGAATGCAAGGGATGTTCACCAAAGATCAAATCTAAGAAATTTTTCCGATGTCCTGGCTACACATTCTAAGTGTAGTGAGGATACAGAAGAAAATAAAATTTAAAAAGAGAAAAGAAGAAGAAGAAGAAAGAACAGTGTTAAGATTGAAGGATTATAAAAGATCTAAAAGGGGTAATCTAATAAATAGGTACAAATGGAAATATTGCTTCATCTAAGAATCAAATGGCAACATTATGAACTACATGGAGCAATCACCCAAGGGATTACCCCAAGAAATTTAAAAGAAAGGTGATATCCCGCTAAGAGCCCTCAAATTGATTCTCTCATCTGGTCTAGCAAAGGATCGATAAATGACCTTTGTAGAGATTCTCGATGGATATGCTAAGAAGGGTGGAAGATTGTTTCCAAGTTGTCTGAAGATTTTGATCAATTACATCCTGAGATGTTGAAGGAAATGAATGCACTGAACACACACTGAGCTTGAAGGTTTTGGATCCTTATGTTTTGACAGTGAAGTCATTCAAAATTTTCTTGGAATGTTCAAGATTCAGTTGGTGTTTGACACATGTTGAAGGAATGTTTGCTAATGAAGAAATGTCTTTGTCATTTCTTCCTTTTTGTTGGGGCTATTTGTTGTGGTTTCACAATGCACGCCCCATTTCAATCAGAAATGGGGACCCCTACTTTGTTTTTAAGCTTTTTCATGGCCCTAGTCCAAGGTCCGAATCATTTTGAGGTATTATCTAGTCTCCTAGCTTGTATTTAGATCCCAACAGAGAAACCCAGAAGCCAGAATTTCAATTTTGAAACTCAGTAAGATTTTGCATTTTTGGACCTCAAAGGCGAGCTAGTGAGCTACTATGCTTTTTGGTGACAAAGTGTTGGAAGAATTTTGGAGAATTTAGAGGTGAGCTAGTGAGATGATGAATTACTATGCTTTTTGGCAAGAAAGTGTTGGAAGAATTTTAGAGAAGTCAAAGGTGAGTTGGTGAGCTAGTGAGTTGCTGCACTTTTTGGCAACAAAGTTTTAGAAGAATTTTGGAGAAGTCATAGGCGAGCTAGTGATCTGGTGAGCTGCTGCACTTTTTGGCAACAAAGTGTTGGAAGAATTTTGGAGAAGTCAAAGGTGAGCTGGTGAGCTGCTACACTTTTTGGCAACAAAGTATTGGAAGAATTTTGGAGAAGTTAGAGGTGAGCTGGTGAACTAGTGAGCTAGTGAGCTAGTGAGTTGGTGAGCTAGTGAGTTGGTGAGCTACTGCACTTTTTGGCAACAAAATGTTGGAAGAATTTTGGAGAAGTTAGAGGCGAGCTGGTGAGCTACTGTGCTTTTTGGCAACAAAGTGTTGGAAGAATTTTGGAGAAGTCAGAGGTGAGCTAATGACTTAGTGACATAGTGACCTAGTGAGCTACTACACTTTTTGGCAACGAAGTGTTGGAAGAATTTTGGAGAAGTCAGAGTTGAGCTGGTGAGGTAGTGAGTTGCTTCGCTTTTTGGCTAGAAAGTGTTGGAAGGATTTTGAAGAAGTCAGAGGTGAGCTATTGCGCTGGTGTGCTTCTTATGAGGTGTGCTTTTCCAGAGGTGCACCGATAGTTAACTGCTAGTTCCAAAATTAGATTTTTATGCACTAAAAATGCATTCTGATAGTAGTTTAACTCTGATAGATGTCCAATGAAGGATCAACTTCTATTTTTGACACTTCCACATTGACTGAAGGCTTTCTTATTCTTTTTCTCTCATAAATTCTTTGTTTTATGACATGTAAAGGCCCATGCATCCAATTAATGAATATAAAAATGGATGGAGTCCTACTAAGCACCAATTAGATTATTAGTTTGTATATAATTAGTTTTTTAAATTAATTTAAAAGCATGTTATTGCATGAAGATATCTCTCACTCTCAACACAAATTGTGGAGATGATTTCTTATAAATACTGGATTATAATATGTATTCAGGGCCGTCGCTATTTTGCAATAATATTATGCTTTTGGTGCTCGCATTTGGAGTGTAGTGATTCTTGCCTAAATGTGTTATTGTTTTGTGAAATTTATGTTCATGGAATTGTGATTGAGCCTAAAGTTTATTGCTTTGTTTCTAGTTGTGTGATCTTTTAGTTATGGTGTTTGCTACGATTTTACGAATTTTGCTAACGTATCTAGCTCAAGAAGAAATCACCAAATTGTACCTATATAATTCTTTGTCTTGCATGAACGCACATTTCGTGGCCTTGCGATTTGATGAAGAGTGAAACATCATACGATTATTAAAGTTTCCCATTGACGATTGCATCAGTGGAATCAAGGAAGTGTTGCTCTTATTTTCATTGGTTACCCATCGATTTCTTTGAATACTTAACTCGCAAACGTGTTATTTTCTATAGCTTATGTCCATTAAGATTTTACTTTCACATTATTTTCTTTAAAGTTCTTGTTATTTACTTTACTAACCCCTTTTTAAATTAGGAATTCATATTAGTCGCATTATTAGATTGCATTAATTGAAAAAATAAAAAAATATAAAAACATAGTTCTTTTTTGCGTGTTTTATTTTGAAACAACAAACAAATTTACATCTCATCTAAAATCAAACAAATCAGCAAAGGCCTCCTTGTGAACAAAAACATTTATCTTCAACTAAGCGGATTCCAGTAGGTCGCAAGATTGTCGAGAACCTTAGAGTTGATACACAAGATCGACTTTTCAAGAGAGGAGTTTGAAAGAATTCCTGCTATTTAGCATCATGCATAACAATAGCTCAACAATTTCCAATTGCACCATGAAGACTAAGGAGGCATGTTGGCCGTTGCAGATGGGAAAACATGTCATCTTTGGATAGCTCATTGATTGCATATGCTACTCTAGTGGATGCACCTCGAAGCCTGTTGTTGTCAATAAGTGCAAGAACACCACAATTCTCTAGGTTCCATGTGTATTACATGTCATCTTTTGATAGGTCATTGATTGCATATGTTATTCTAGCGGATGCACCTCAAAGCCCGTTGTTGTCAATAAGTGCAAGAACACCACAATTCTCTAGGCTCCATGTGTATTACACTCTTGGCATCTATTGTGTTTATTTATGATGAAATTGAATAATAAATATGCATTCTTTGTGGAGAAACTATTGGTATCATTCTTTTGCTACACTACTTTAATCACATATATGTTACTTGTATCCCCTAATCATAACTCACTTTGTAATTACAAATATTGTAGTTTATTTATGTGATTTTGAAAGCGTTATACTTGAATATATTATCTTCACATGTACATTTTCAAGTATGCACGTCTAATAATCTAATTGATGAAAAAAAATATCAAAACCCAAAAAAGTGATCTTTATGCGATGTCTATACACATACTATCATTCATCATATTTTTTAATTGATAAAAATTAATTGTATTCTAATATATATATATATATATATATATATATATATATATATATATATATATATATATATATATATATATATATATATAATATTTTGTTTTGATTTGTAGGTTACTAAACAAACACTTGTGAACCTGTAAAGTTTCTAAATAAAGTAACTAATTCCTTTCTTGGATTTTTTTATTCTTTGTATTCAATGGTTCTTATTAGAGTATAATTGTATGGATGTAGCCATCTACGATTTTTGTGTTCCTCTTCTACATTTGTTATATGAATTTTAAGAATATGAATGTAACTATATTTTTTGTTGTTTACATGCCTTTCATGTCGTATTAAATGCCCAAAAAAATATACATGAGAAACTATCTTATATATACTTTCACCTTCTATCACTATCGACATACCACTTGCTCCTTCGGGTCCAAGTGCTAGTAAATACAATTTACTATTATAATCCACACAAAAAAATACCGTAATTACTAAGAAAGCTAAATGAATTTCAATCCCCATGTTCAAGTACTAAAGATACTTCACAATAGTATTGTTAGCAATGTTAAAAAAATGATCTTACACATTGATTCTTACAATCTTTTTTTTTTAATAAAAAATTGCTAATAAAATTCTCAAAAATATACACCAAATAATTTGAGTGAAATTCTTAATCCCTCATCTTAACGAGAGTGAAGCTCATAAATATCACCAATCACATTAAAAATGTTTGCCCAACCTAGTCTCCAACTATAAGAATTTATAACAATATTCTTAGAATTAAAAACTATAATAGATTTTAAAACCTCGTCACACCATATCTGCCTCAATTAAAACAATGGCCGTGTGAAACCTAATTTGAGTAAACCTTCTTTTGGTTGTTCCCAAGTGTATCTAGTCAGCTTTGTTGAACAATAATTTAAAGGGAGATATTTATCATAACCAGCTGGTTCCATTTTCACAACTCATTAAAAACATGGGCACTTTACGCGCTTGCTACCTACGTTATATTTCAAAACTCCTCATGATTGCTGATTTGGCCGACATGAAAAGGTGAGTCAAAAATGGTAAACAAGGAAAAGCCCTTTGACTTGATTCACGTCATCATTAAAAAAACAAAAATATGGTAAAGAGGATGTTATGAACTTTTAAGCTTAAGACACCCAATCATTATGTTTAACCTCTTCTTCTTATTATTATTGCAAGTAACATTTAAATTATGCTCTCCCATCACATTCATTAATGTTTGTACTTAATGAGTTGACAAATTAATTTCACCTAAACCAACCTCTATTTCTTGCTCTTATTAAAGTATCTTTCGAGGGAAAAGATTAAAAAGGCTAGGGGGAGAGAAGATTAAATAAAGAATGGAAAAAGGCCTTTTGAAACCCTAAATCATAAAGAGAGAAAGATAAGAATACGTTTTTAAACTTTTTCTCACTTGATCGAATTCAAGGGAATATATTACCTCCTAAGCTAAGTTATAGGTGCCTTCTTTACAACTCATTAGATACTTCGTATTTATTTATAGATTTCATTGATTTCCTTTTAAACATGGGTTCTTTCTTTTCAATTTTATTATCAAATCTTAAAAGACGGTGTTTGTGATCCAATTGGTGGTCATATGATTAAATCATATTTTTAAAAGGAAAAAATTATATTGGAGATATTGGATGAATTGATAAAAATCTTATGTGTATATAATTGATGGTAGATTTTTTATTTTAAATTTTGAAGGATAATTTTGAAAATATTATTGTTATAAAAAAATCATTATTTGTTTGTTGATTAATCTTGAAATTCTGATTTCCTAGTTCAATTGACAAGAGCTTTCTATCATTTCTAGTCTCCCTCCAACTTCATTGATTACATGTCGCGCCAACATCATTTATTACATGGAAAAGTTTACTTCATACACTATGTAGTTTATAGGAGGCCTTCTCAATTCATTCGATGTTTAAAAAATCTTGAAAACCCAAATACATTTTAAGTATTTATATAATCATTATTGGCATTTTGTTTCAAGTTCTAAGTTACTCTCATTCAAATTAGTCTTTGCTCCATTATTATATACCACTTTGATGTAATAATAAAATGATTCGGACTGATACACTTGTAATAAGGACTTAAAAGCTCCTAAATGCGTTTTTAACTATACTTGTCTTTACCCACCCCTGCGCCACCCCCCAACCACCCCCCCCCATGTTTGTTGGGGTATCTAGAAGGAGAGAAACAATAGGGTGTTCAGAAATGAAGAGGGAGAAGAGAAAGTTGTGGTGGAAATGATCTACAAACTATTGGTTGAGAACATTAGTTGTAGCAAGTGGAGAAAACTAGCGTTCCCCTCTTCTATGTTGGAGGTTAGAGTGGCCAAGAGTTGGAATTTGGCGGAAGGGATAATGGAAATTGATAATTCCAATCTCTTGGTTAGGAGAAGAACTCAATGGGAACCCCCGCCTACTAATTGGGTTAAGCTCAATTTTGATGGTATTGCCAGAAAGGAGGGCTTAGTGGGTGGAGGAATTGTCAGGGATAGCAAGGGTAGGATGTTGTTGGCATATTCTGGACAATTAGGGAAAGTGTCAAATAATACCATGGAGGTGATGGCTCTATATTGGGGTTTAAAATTGTTCATAAGTGTGGGATGAAGGGATGTGGAAATTGAAGGCGATTCCAAAATCATCATAGAAATTGTTAAAGATAATATTAGGGAGAGATGGACCATCAAATGTGTGATAGAAGATATTAAGTACCTATTAACTATTCTTAATAGGTTTGATTCGAATCATATATTTCGGGAGGGAAATAGTGTGGTAGATGTTATGGCAGTGTTAGGTTTAAAGGTGATGGGACTAAGATGTTGGATGGATTTGAACGCATTGTCAAAGTTGGTAAGGGAGCTAGTGAGTCAAGAAGAGAAGAATGATGAATCCTAGCTAGAATTTCTGCATTATCTTGTTGAGTTGGTGAAGCGAACAAGCCCTTGATATACAGATGGCAAGGAGTGATGGGATGGATACGGGCAATAATAAATATGCATGGCCTAAGAATTTGAAGTTTGAGGAGGAGGGTTTTTTAATAATTTCCTTGTATGTGTTCTCATGCACCAAGTAGAGAAAAGGTTTCATTTTTAAATTCTTAGTGTACAATGGGAATGATGGAAACGATCAGGAGAAAGATAGTGGTGGCCAACATGTGACTTCTCTTGCTAATAACGACACTCCTATTATTACTATTAATTGTGATTTATCTTCGCCCTTGGGTTTTTTTATCTTAAGTGTGACGTTTTTTTTAGAAACTATGTCTGGGTTCTGAAAAAGAAGAGAGGAGAGGGAAAATTGCAGAGATAGGTGGTGATCTGATGCGCATTGAGCCAGCCATGATTGAAGAAAATGTGAGAAAGGCCTTGGTGCGGTATTTGTTGAAGGAAGGTGGTTTTGTTTCATTTATGGAGGCGCTTAATAGCCATGACAAAATTGTTCCATGCAGTTTGTCAATTCCTAGTTGGACCATAGAGTAACAATAAATGGCATTTCATTCCATATCTCTGAGGATGTGATTGCTCTGGTGATAGGTTTGGCCATGAAGGGTAGGAAGTGGCAAAAGGTGACCAGGGTGGTCGATGATGTGAGCCAGCAATGCTTCTTTGTGGATGGTGAGGAACCTATTTGGCACAGAGGTAGTTTCATGCGGGAGAAGCTCCCCAAGCCATGGAACGAGGTCTGTTTGGTTTTGATGAAGTACCTAACCCTAGAAAGAAGGTATGGGGTTTGTTACTACTACCACTTTCCTCTCCTTAATCATTTTTTCCATTGGGATTTTATTTCTATTTCATTCTTTCAGTTGCATGAGTTAGAGGATATTGTCATCGATGTGAAGGAAAAAATGAGAAAGGGGGCAAATTTTACCATTTTACACCAAGCATTAATATTCAAGCTATATCAATTTCACCTCGCCTTGGTCTTCCTAGGATTGTGGAAATTGACATCCTTGCCCACCCAAACCCCCAACCCCAAGTGGTTCCCCTTAGGATCACAGGTCCCAGAGTCCCTTCACCTAGTGGGTCCCCTATGAAGTCCACCCCCATGGGAAAAAATGAAATAAGATAAAAGGAAAGGGAAGGAGCTTGAGGAGTCAAAGGAGGAGGGGAGAGGGGTTACAAGGAGGTTGAGGAGGTTAGCAAAATCTAATGCTAAGAGGAAATTAAAAACTAGGGCCTCACGGGAGGAAGAGACAGATTTAGAGGATTTGGGCTGCCCCAAGTCGAGAATGAAAGAAAAGGCAACAAATTTTGGGGTGGGAAGAATGAAGCAAGAGGAAGAGGAGATTTTGGACTCTTGCAGGTCGGTTTCGAGGGTGGGGAGAAAGGAGAATAAGGATGTGTCACATGTTTCAAACACCATTAGTTTGGGGTGCGTGGACTTAACGAGGGACTAGTTCCTTGATACGATGGATAGGGTTCCTTCCCCCATTACCATCTCCTCCCTTGCCAAGGCTTTTTCCAGTGTTGTTACTAACCCCCTAATTGTGTAGGAAGCTTTTAAGACACGAAATGAAGGTGGCCCTAATGAGATGTAGAAGGCTGGTAATGAGGTGTGGGAGAGAATCCATGTGTTGGAAGAGAGAATGTGCCTACTCACAAAGTTAATGGTTAAAGTGATGCATGTCGCTTCCACCACTCTGAACCTGCTCAAAGATACGAAGGGAGACCTACCTAAAGAGGACTCAAAGATGTTGTTTGACTTCCTCGCAAAAGACTAGGCTAACATACTCCTAGGGAGGAAGGAGGCCAAGAAGTCTTAAGGGTTCCCTCCTCTCTTTTTTCTTTTCTTTTTTTAAATTTTTATGTTGGTAATCTACTGGTTGGTGGACTTGAATAGTTGCAAGGCTGATAAGCCTTTTTTAAAAAAAAATACTATAGTTGTTATAGTTTTAAAACAGGCAATATGTTGGTTAAGCCTACTAATACTTTATTAATTATGGTTCTAAATCTTGTTTTTGTATTGTAAGTTGTAGGGGGTACTTTTGTTGTATGGTAATCTGTTAGTAATCAACCAATTTGTCTATTAATGGGCCAACCCCCTAGTTTTGGCTACATAAAATTCAAAAACAATATTTGTCTTTAGTGTATATTTATACATTAATTTAGTTTTTTTTGAAGGTACATAATGTGTACAGTCATATGTACAATATATAATCAAAGTTCTTTTTATGTACCAAATTCAATCCATAGCCATAGGGATCAACATTGTAGGCATAGACTTGACGCAAGTTAAAAAGCCCTATTATTTTATTCACTACAACCTTCCACTGACAAGTTTTGATATCAATCATGTATCACAATCTTTTATCCCAACTCTTCTTTTCAAGACAAGCTATTCATTATTGATTTATTTGTCTTATTTTGAAAGGTTATTATATATCTTCTCACTTTATGTTATGACCATTATATAGTGATGTAAGCCACATTTATATTAATATCTACAGTGATAAATGATTCACGAACTCTTAAATCAAGAGAACCAAAATAATTTTGTGATTTTATTATGAATACAAACACAGATTAATTCATATATATATATATATATCTTATTTCAACATAATAAAAAATATCATTATATATTGAGAATTAAAATATACTATATTCTCAATTATATCATATTAAGCAAATTTCTTGCTCTTCCTATCTGTGTAAAATTATGACAACATCTTTTTAAAAAATAGTACTAGATTATCATTTAATATATGTACCCTTTTCATTTTAATGAATTAATTAGATTTATTTTGTTATATAAATATTTCTAATAATGATATAATATGTAAAATGAAAAAGTATGATAAACTAATATAAATATAACTAATTAACATAGTATATAAAAAAACATATCTACTTTTCAAAATAAAATATTAGTGTACATGTTAAAATTATAAATTAGTATTGATGTCTTAGTAAGTGATACAATTAAGATTATCTAGAAGTAAAATAATGAATAATAATATTTCTTTAAGTAATATTCCCAAACTCTCTACTTGTTGATTTAACATTTTATCTTTTTCCTTGAGGAGTATGAAAAAGAGAAGATTATCCACTCATTCAAATTGTAAAAGGTAAAACATTATAAAACTAGAAGAATAGAAAATAGAATATTGATCTTCTCCTCTTATTGGTTTCATAAAATTAAGTTTTGATGATTCCCACTATGAAACCTATTTCTTATAAAAATGCATTTTTCAAATATTTTTGTTTTGACAAATATTTTAAATGCTTTATGGAAAGAGTAAAAAACACAAAAGAATTTTATTTATTTATTTTTCAAATGTTAGTTTAAAACAACTAATAGAGTTATAGATGATTTCGCCATTATGGATTTAAGGACGTATTATTATTGAATATAGTCCCTTTGCTAAAACATGAAATTAAAAAAATATAATAGTTCTCATCCCCTTGGTCATAATAAGGTGATCATGTATAACTCTCACATACATGTTTATTTATGTATGCAATTGGAAGATCTAGTTGTGATGTTTGAGCAAAAAGCTCTCATGTGAATTATCTTCACAAAGGATTAGTGTATCTTTTGACATTATTTGATTTAATAACACTACTAAAGTGGTGGATCAATGTGAGAGGTCGTTTTAGCTTCAAATATGGTAGATTTTATTAGTTGATGATTTGGTATTCATTATTTTGATAATGACATTATTAGGAGAGATTTGGTTTGTGGTGGCCATGGTGAACAAATAGATCAATACCAAAGGGAAAGTTGTTGATTAAGAGGATTTAGTCTAGATAATTCTTCCAAGATTTTTTTTCAATACAAAAATTATGCTACCCTAAGGTTTATTCAAAATCTTTAGAGGATGCTAGTTGAGTTTTGATAACATGAAATTTTAATGATCCCAATTTGATGGTGTTCATCTTTCAAAGTTGGGGGTTGGTGAAACTTTTGTAATTACCTTCGTTAGATTAATTTGGAAATATTAAATTATCTAGGCTTATAAATTGATCCTAGTGAGGTTCAATAGAAGGATGGTTTAGAGATGGTTTGCATAGAGTATACAAGTTTCATTATAAAATTTTACAATATGCTAGAAGCATTTAGTCACTTCATATGGAGATTATAGTTCTCAAGCCTTATCTATATGATATAATCAAGGGCTTGGCTAGTCTTTCAGTCATGTTGAGAAATGGCTTGGTTATAGTAGGAAGTGACTACTATTTGTAAGTATTCTATTAAGACTCAAAAATACAACATTGATTTTGAGTACCATTTTAAAAGATTTTCATGCACATGTACTCGACCTTTATTTTGAGGCCTATGACATGTTTTAGTTGTTCCACACCTTTCATTCAGAAAATGCATGCATCTTGTGATGATAAATTGTCATTCTGAATCATTTCATGGAGTCTCATTTTGAGCATTTGTCAAATCTGCATTTTTTCCCTAGTGTTAAACAATGATGGGAAGGATAGTTTGCATATGAATATCTTGCGCTCAGAAGAGTCTCATGACCCTCCATTTTGGGAATATCTAATATACATATCAAAGAATCTATGTTTTTTATTTTGGGTTGTTTCAATATGTTTTGACAAGTTTTTGGATCCCTCAAAATTGGTTGTTTATTGTTGTCATGCTAATACACATTGTTTAGAATTATGGGAGGCCCGATTTGACCAATCATAGCTTTGACTCAATTGACCAAACTGTGAAAATTCTTTCTTTGTTGCATTCTAGGGGTCAAAGACACATTATGTTTAAAATTTGAGCTCATGATGAATCTATTTGACTAGTTTTCAAACATGATTCCAAATACAATTTATAAAGTTTTACTGGTAACTAAATGTGCAAAATGATTAGAAGGCCCATTTGAGATGTTATAGCTGTGAAACTATGATAGATGAAACTAAACCAATTGTACCCCTGTGTTATATACTAAAAATTCTTCTAGTATGCCAAATTGTAATTTTTCACCAATCCATTTGCACACTTTTCTAGAGCCTTTTCATATGCAAAAAATCATTGGCTTGACATGATACCTAGTTCAACAAATCCTAGAGGTCAGGTTTATATGCTTGCCAAAATTACTAATTATTTGTCATGAGCCTAAATTGCATATTCATACTCTCTATGTTAAAATCTACCATTTCCCCCAAGTTGCAGATTCCCAAGTGACCATTTGACTTGTTTTCCAAGCCAAATCCATATGCAATTTTATATTTCTAACATGTTTACATGCAAGATAATTTCAAAGAAGTGACTTTGGAGGGCAATAACTTTTGACTCAAATATCATCATGAGATGAAACATGATAGGGCGAGAGTATGAATGCAAAGTTTCAAGGCTTGATTATTTGTTTCTATCAGTTTTCAAGGCCGGTTTGAGGACCTCTTGACACAAATTAGCATGTTATTAGAAAGGATAGGAAATGGGTTTTTAATTGATCAATTGAGGATTGAATTCGAATTTAATTCATTCAAAAGGATTGTTTAGAACATTTTGAGAGGCTAAGTTGACTAAAATTTAAAAAGTTTAGTCAGACCCCTCTTGGACCCGACTTGCCTCATCATAAATGATCATTAAGAAAGTGAATGTTTGACAAAGTGTTATAGTAAAACTTTCTATATTTATTTTCCAACACACTTCTGAAAGAGATAAAATATAGTTAATGGCGCCTTATTTTTTTAGAGGTTTTCCAGAATTGGTGGTTTAATTGAGGCAAGACACTTCATTAAGAGCATGGAAGCCAGTTCTACGTGAAAAGAAAAGAGTGACCGAGAATGATATAGCTCTTTACAATTTCTTAAAAGGGGGTTGTGGATATTTCAAAAGGATAAGTGTATATAATTGTGCCGACGAGCTATTATTGAATTAAATCACTGTTTACTTCAAGTCCCCAACACTGAGCCTTGGATGTTCCATAGCTTGGACTATATATGGTCTGCTATCTAAAACCTTTCTCATGGCAAGATGCGTCACGCGTTATTCATCAACTAAAAGAAAATATGGATGATTGATGAAGAAATGGTAGGTGTAGAATAGAGGACCTTCTCAGAGGTGACCTATCTTGTGCACAATACAACATCAGAAGAGTTGATGGCCCGATAAAAACCTTGATTTCCAGAGCTCTCGCAACTTTGAGCATTGTGCTAGCTTTCTAAAATCAATTTTGATCCATGATGGACATCCCATCCGGCGGAGTGTGATGAGTATGCTATGAGGTAACGAGTTTTGAGCAGAGGAAATAACCGTGTGAAGGCATAGGCCAAAGATGAACATGCATAGAGTGATTTGCTGGTTTAAATCTGGAGTTTCCAGTCTTGATTGTGATTTTAACTATTGAAGCATTCTCCCAATCTACGCAAAATGACTTAAAGGCATTTTAAAGCAGCATTTTATGTTTAACCATTGGAAAGAAGACAGGTTGAATGATCATGTTATGGAAGCGAAGCATTAACCAGAAACAATATACTTATAATACAAGTTGGATGCAAATAAATAATAAGATAAATGAATAACAATAATAAGAGAAACAACAATACATAGATATGTGTGGTAAAACCTTGACAATATGTCAAGGAAACATCCACAAGGTAAGTATTGATATTCTTATTGCTTAGAAGAAACTTTACATCTCCAATTTTACAGTTGTTGCTGCAATATTTCGATTCACACTTTATTTTATGCCTTTACAAAGAAGAAAGATATAACCTCTTGAAGATAAAAGAAAAACTTTTCAACATAGAATAAAACTTTATTTATTCTTCAAAAAACTTAAAGTTTCCTTTTGAAGATAAAAACTATTCCTTTTCTAAAATAGAAAAAATATTGTTTTCATAATCTTGTTTTTTTTGTTTTTCTTCAATTGTTTTCATTATCTAACAATCTCCCCCTTGACAACAATTTACGTAATAATTGTACAAGCCCATGTATCACCCCTTTTGTAAACCAAGTGAAGCCACACTCCAACATTGGTTTAGTAAACATATTTACACAATTTTTATGTGTATTGACCTTTTCAAGAGATATTCCACCTTCTTCAATAACCTATCTTACAAAATGATACTTAATCTCAATATGCTTAGTTTTACTGTGATAAGCTTGATTTTTAGCCAAATGGATAGCACTTTGACTATCACAAAATATAATCACGTTATCCTGCACTTTTCCAAACTCACCCAAAAACCCTTCAACCAAATTGCCTCTTTACATGCATGTGAGACAACCATATTATATTCTGCCTCAGTTGTAGATTAAGCAACTGCCTCTTGGAGTTTTGACATCCAACTAATTGCTCCATCTGCAAGAGTAAAGACATAACTTGATATAGATCTCCTTTCGTCCAAATCACCTATGAAATCGGAATCAACATTACCACACATTAAATTGCTACAATTATTATAGGTGATACAATAATTACTTGTGCCTCTAAAATACCAAAGGACCCATTACACTGTTGCCCAATGCTCTTTACCTGAATTTTCCATATATCTATTGACAACACCCACTACATGTGAAATATCTAGTATTGTACATACCATCACAAACATTAAACTTCCTACTGCATTTACATAAGGTACATGAGACATATAATCCTTTTCTTCCTTAGTGTTAGGACATAAACTTGAAGAAAGCTTAAAATGGGAAGCCGAAGGGATATTAATAGGTTTCACATTTTGCATACTAAATCTAATGAGAATCTTCTCTACATATTTTTTCTGTGATAACCAAAGCTTACCATGTTCCTTGTCTCTATGTATCTCTATACCAAAAAGAAAAATTGTTGCTCCTAGATCCTTCATATCAAACTTCCTAGCCAATTGAGCCTTCAACTTATTAATTTCAGCCATAATTTTACTTGCTACAAGTATATTGTCAACATATAATACCAAGATAATGGTTAAACCATTTTCTAAACTTTTAAAGTAAACATAATGGTCATACTCAATTCTTACAAAGTTTTGGCTCACCCTGAAGGAATCAAACTTCTTGTAACATTGCTTGGGTGATTGCTTTAGGCCATACAATAATTTCTTGAGTTTGCAAATAAATTTTCTATTGTGATCTTGAAAAAACCTTTCTAGTTGTTCCATACATAAATCCTCATCCAAATCTTCATGTAGAAATATTGTTTTAACATTTAGTTGCTCTAACTCAAGATTAAGTAATGCAACTAATGCGAATACAATCCAAATAGAAACATGCTTAATAATTGGTGAAAAAACCTCATGAAAATCAATACCTTCTTTTTTAGAATATCCTTTTGCTCCTAGCCTTGTATTATATCTTTCAATTTTATCATCAACACCCTTCTTGAGTTTGCAGACCCACTTGCAACCAACAACTTTTCTTGATCTGATTAGGATCTAGGACTATTACAAAGGAATGCTTTACATAATTACATAAAGCTAATTCAAAGCATTATTTAGTAGGCTAACATAAATTAAATGCTTAAATGAATAAAGCATAATAAATTAATGATTGAAAGAAAGAGAGAAGAGAGATAGAAGACAAAACACAATTGATAACAGAGTTCGTCCATGGGTCAGACTATGTCTTTGGGTCCTGCTCCAATAAAGGGACCGATCTGATTAGCTTCAAACAAATCAATTACAAGTGTTTAAGATCTTTCCTTCAAGCACAATGGCAACATTCTTCTCCAATATGTAAGAATAATCATCAAGCCTTCAAGATCATAGTCTCCTTCTCATCACTTAGATGAATTTCCAAAGCCTACTACCCCCATTTTATACATCAAATTTAGCCAAAAATGGGCTAAAAAAAAAAAACCAACATAATCTTCTAATTTTAAATATGTATCTTTAAGGGTTCGTTTGGTTCATGAAATTTAAAAAACTTATATTTCTACAAACCTTGGTTTAGCTAAATTAAGGTTTTGCAAATCTTCATTTCAATTTTTGGGATTTTACTTGAACCATTTGTTTCACTTGGAATATGCATGTGAAGACACATTTTTATGTCTAAGCTTGGAGTTGAAGGCAAATTTTAAAAAGTAGTCCAATCTATTATTTTTACACTCCTTATAAAACAGAACCAGGTTTTGATTTTCAATTCCTACTTTCTAGTAGGAAGTTGGAAAACCTGGTTTTGATGCAAAATTTGAAGTTCAGTATGCTAATTCCATTTGGCCAATTTTGAAACAAACACAAAAATTTTCAAATCCAGATTTTGAAAAAGCCAATTCCTGTCATCTTCCAGGAGCCAAATGGACCCTAACCTTTTTTTTACCATTCTTTTGTTTTGGATTTTATTCTATGATAAGGTGAACTTGTTTTAACAAAATAACCTTATTCAAATAAGGTTGGGCAGATTTTTTATGGATACATAATGATTCTTCCTCTAATATTAAATATTCCATAAATAGCCCATCGGTTGGCCTTACTGTTAGGAGGGCAATAGTTGGGAGTTCAACTCCCCTTATCTAATTTCTTTAACTTGAATTCAATAGCTATTTGAATTTGAATTTGAATTTTTTTCCCTTTCTTTAAAATTTTATGATGTCATGTTGACATCATCAGAATCCACACTTTTACTTGAACTTCAAACTGTCATAACGTTCACATCTGATCTCTGTTAACAATGAAATGAACACCATTGGAAAGCTTTTAACAAGCTCTTTTATTTGAAATCCATTGTTGACCACTTTTGAGATGATTATTTTTCCACCTTTTTATGGCCTCTATTTCTGGTTTGACCAAACTTTGATCAATCATAACCTTGGCATTTGAATTCCAATTTTGCCTGTTCAAGTTGCGTTAGAGTCAAAATTGTGAACACTTTGTAATGATGTTGATTCTTGTAGCATTGGGGACATTTCAATTTTAACTGATTTTTATGCCCCAGATAAAGCCTCGCCACTGAAGAGCTTTCAAACCTCCAAAGTAGGTGAGGGTATAGTTCCCTCACTTTACCAATCTCCATTCATCTTGCATTACTTAGATGCAATCCCACTCAAACATATTCAACTGGTCCTCTTCATGAAGTTTTGACATTTCTATCAAGGATAACATCTTCTGGCAATTCTAACATGTACTCTGGTGAAAGATCATCAACAGATGAAACCTGAATGTCTGTGTCTTCATCCAAGATCATTGGAGGCTCATATAACTTCAAATTCTCAACATTAACAACTGAGTAAATTTGGATGTATGGAGGAAGATTAAGGCGGAAGGCATTGGTACAAATCTTTCCTAAGATCTCAAAATGACCATACCAAATTGGTTTGAGCTTCCTTCCTTCACCTTGCATTCTTTCCTTGTTGATATGTAACCAAACTCTATCACCAACTTGGAAATGGTGATTGATGTGATGCTTATCATGGAAAGCCTTGTATTTTTCTTGGCTTTGCTCCAACTATACTTCTACTACTTGATGGATTGCTTAGACCTTCTGTATGAACTTTAAAGCCTTTACTACATCATGGCATCTATCTACAACATCGTCCTTCCCAAAAGAGAAATCCATTGGTATCTTAGGCAAGTAACAGAAGCAAGTCTCAAAAGGAGACCTCTTTGTAGAAGAGTGTGCAACATGGTTGTAAACATGTTGCACATAATGAAGACTTTCAACCCACAACTTAGGATGCTTATTGCAATAACCTCTAAGCAAATGAACAACTATCCTATTGACTACCTCTATCTATCCATCGGTTTGTAGATGAAAGGTTGTAGTACTCTTATTTGGCTTGGTGTCCATGAGTCCCCATGAAGATGACCAAAAGTCCCCCAAGAGTCAAGAATCTCAATCTAATACAATAGAAGTAGGTAACCCAAAATGAACCCATACAAATTGAAAGTACAAATGAGTTGTTAGTTCAACAGTGACCTACTTTTTACAAGGCATTAAAATGCAGATTTTGTTGAATTGATCAACTACTACCTACAAATAATCATGACCCTTCCTAGACATAGGTAAACACCCCCCCCCACAAAGTCCATAAATACACTTTCCCATGGATGGGATGGTACATGTAATAGTGTGCACAAACCCAATTTTCTATTACTTGGTTTGCTAGTTGCACACATTACACATCCTTTAATATACTTATGTGATAGTTTCTTGCATACGAGGCTATTAACAATATTTTTGCAATTGAGCCAATGTCTTACCCCGAAATGTCCTACAATCAAAGAGGTATGTGATTCCTAGATTACATGTTCCTGTTCATGTTTAGGAATGCATAATTTTCCCAAGTGGTACAATAAATTATCCTACACATAGTAATCATTCTCTTCTACATGTTTACCCTGGATTAAAGTTGCATAGATACCCTTAAATTTCTCACCATTAGCATATTGTTCCTCAAAAATTTCATGAACCATAGAACTATTCTGAAGGATTATCAAATCATTCTTAATAGGAGGCCTAAAGAGCATATCTACTACTTTTTTACGGCCACTAGTTACTTGTATTTGCACTTATATTTGAAGAAATTGTAGCTGGAGAATGAGATATACCTTTTCCTTTACCTTGGATCCTAGTAGCAAAAAGATTTGTCTCATCTCTAGAGTCAAATCCAAGATCTTGTTGAATTATAGAAGTAGTCTTTTGTTTTCCTTTGTCTCCACCATATCGCTTTGGCCTCTTTCCAGATGTAGCTTCTAGCATTTAGAATCATCATGCCCTTATTTCTTGCAATGTGAGCATGTTGGTTTTTCACCCTCTTTATTTACTGTAGCTATCTTTTTCCCCTTCCCTTTGTCTTTAGATTTACCTTCAAACTTAGATGGCTTCTTTTCAACCCTATCAATGAAAGTACCCTAACCCCTTGACTCTAAGAGTGTTGCTTGTACACTTACTTCATCGAAGTTATATGGATTCAAAACCAAAATAGAATGTCTAAGGTAAGAATTAAGATCACCTATGTGCTTGAGTAAAGTATCACGGGTGTACAATGGAACATTTAATGAAATAGCATTTTTACGAAATTCATGGGTGTACTCCTAGATAGCTTGACCTTTCCCTTCCCTAAAATGTTGTCAATTCATCATTAACTATTGCATATGGCCTAGGGGGTAGAATTGCTTCTTTAAAACACTAACAAATTCTAACAAAGACAATTTGAACTTACAATGCTATGAAGTTTCATCCTGAGTCCTACTCTCCCACTAGGTTAGAGCTACACCACCTAACCAAAAAGTGGCTAACTAAATTCTATCAACATCATCTACAAGGTTTTGAAATCTATAGTAGACTTCTAGTTGTTGAATCAAGTCATCTAATTTCTTAGCATTTAACTCCCCACAATACTTTGGTAAGTTAAACTTTACATCCAACTTGATTTGAGGCTTATGTCCACCCTTAAAAATGTTAGAAAACTCAGAATGGGTAGAAGAAAGAGAAGAGGGGGAAGAAGGATAAGAAGGAGGAGGAGAAGGAGGTGTGTTTGGAGGATCACGATCATCTCCTTTCTTTTTCCCTTTGTCCTTTTGAGCTGCACATCTTCACATCTTTTCTTCTCTTTCCCATACCAAAACTTCTACCATTGTTTGCAAATTCTAAAAAGTCTTCTGGATACTCTTATCTTGAAAAAATTTTCCACCACCTTTGTCTGCCGTTTGTGATGATGGTTTAGTCCTTCATTTTTTGATCTCAGGATTGTATTCCTTGAGCTTTCCTTAGCGTTTCTTGATCCTGGATCTTGTTAGCATTAAAATCTACAATACTAGTCACACAAGATCTCTGATTCCAAATTTGATATGATTAGGATCTAGGACTATTATAGAGGAATGCTTTACATAATTACATAAAGTTAATTCCAAGCATTATTTAGTAGATTAACATAAATTAAATTCTTAAATGAACAAAACATAATAAGGTAATGACTAAAAGAAAGAGAGAAGAGAGATAGAAGACAAAACACAATTGATAACAGAGTTCATCTGTGGGTTAGACTACATCTCTGGGTCCTACTCCAATAGAGGGACTAATCTAATTAGCTCCCAAAAAATCAATTACAAGTGTTCAAAATCTTCCCTTCAAGCACAATGGCAATATTCTTCTCCGATGTGTAGGAATAATTACCAAGCCTTCAAGATCATAGTCTCCTTCTCATCACCTAGATGAATTTCCAAAGCCTACTACCCCCATTTTATACATCAAATTTAGCCAAAAATGGGCTAAAACAAATAACCAACATAATCCCCTAATTTTAAATATGAATCTTACACCTTTTTCTTTTACCATTCTTTTTTTTTGGATTTTATTCTATTATGAGGTATTTTTTTTTAACAAAATAACCTTATTTAAATAAGGTTGGATAGATTTGTTATGGATACATAACGATTCTTCCTCTAATATTAAATATACCATAAATAGCCCATTGGTCGGTCCTACTTTTAGGAGGGCAATGGTTGGGAGTTCAACTCCCCTTATCTAATTTCTTTAATTCGAATTAAATAGCTATTTGAATTTGAATTTGAATTTTCTCCCTCTCTTTAAGATTTTATGATGTCATGCTGATGTCATTAGAATCTACACTTTTACCTAAACTTCAAACTATCACAACTTTCACATCTGATCTCTGTTTTTGAAAAAATGAACATCATTGAAAAGCTTTCGACAAGATCTTTTATTTGAAATCTATTGTTGACCACTTTTGAGATGATTATTTTTCCACCTTTTTACAACCTCTATTTCTGGTTTGACCAAACTTTGATCAACCATAACCTTGGCATCTGAACTCCAATTTTGTTTATTCAAGTTGCATTGGAGTAAAAATTATGAACACTTTGTAATGATGTTTATTCTTGGAGCATTGGGGACATTTCAATTTTAACTAATTTTTATCCCCCAGATCATTTCTACCCTTTGGAAGTTCTACCAAATCCCATTTCATTTTCTTCTCTAAGGCATCCATTTCTTCTTTCATTTCTATTTTCCATTTAGCATTACTCATTTCTTCTTGATAACAACTTGGTTCCCCATCATTAGAAATCAAAGCAATTGATGAAATGAAATCATCATACCTTTTAGGAAGATTCTTAACTTGTGTATATCTTCTAAGAGATGGTTGTGGTATTTCCACAATTTGTTGTATATTTTCTAAATCTGCACCTTCTTCTTCAGATAGATCTTCTTCTTTCCCTTTTTCTTCTAGAGAAGGATGAGTTTCCAACTGAACTTGTTGATATTGTGGTACTTCTTCTTGTTCCAAATAATTTTCTACAAAATCTGATTTTGTTAAAGAGGATTCATCAAATACTACATCTTTGCTAATGATTATTTCATGGGTAGTAGGATCCCACAATCTATATCCCTTAACTCTATCACCATAGCCAACAAAGGAGTATTTCTTGGATTTGGGGTCTAACTTACAATGCTAATTTTTATAAACAAGAGCATAAGCATCCCAACCAAACATTTTCAGATTTGAAAAATCACATGAATGACCTATCCATACCTCTTTAGGAATCTTTTAGTCTATTGCAATTTATGGTGACTAATTTACTAGATAGCATGTTATGTTAACTACTTCTGCCGACAACTCTTGATGTAATTTGGCATTACCAAGCATACTTCTAGCTCTCTCTAGAAGAGTCATATTCATGTGTTCAATAACACCATTTTGTTGAGTGTAAAATGTGGTTTTATGCCTTATGATCCCAGCTTCTTTGCAATAGTTCTCAAACTCTAAAGATGTGAATTCACCTCCATTATCTGTTTTGAAATACTTGATTGATCTACTTGTACTCTTTTCAAAAAAAAACTCTAAATTGTTTGGATACACCAAACACATCAGCTTTACTTTTAATAAAAAAGACCCATACTTTTCTTGAGTAGTCATCTATAAATGTCACAAAATATGATGCTCCTCCATAAGAAACAATAGGGGATGGACCCCAAACATCTGAATGAATATAGACTAGAATACCTTTGCTTTTATAAATACCAGATTAAAAAATTTATCTACATTTCTTTTAAAAGACACAATGCTTGCAAAAATTCAAATTCAAAGATTTTAAGTTTGGAAGCAACTTAGAATTTACCAATACCTTTAGCCCTTTCTCACTCATATGACCCAATCGTTGATGCCATAAATGAGTAGATTGGTGACTTTCCTTAGATACTATTGTCACATGATTTAGATTGTACTTCCTTCCAATCTATACTTGTGTAGCCTTCATCACCACTAAAATTCTCTTAGACACTTTAAGAACTCCACCTTGACAAGAGAATTTATAACCATTAGAATCCAAAACATCCAAGGATTTTAATTTTTTTTTTAGTTTTGGTACATGTCTTACCCCAGTTAGTGTCTTTACAATACCATCAAACATCTTGATTCTAATACTCCCAATCCCAACAGTCTTACAAGAAGCATTATTTCCCATAAAAATAACACCTCCATCAATAGGTTGGTAAGAAGAAAACCAACTTCTATGTGGACACGTGTGATCAAAAGCACAAAAATCTAAAATCTATTCATCTTGATGCTATAAGATATTACAAATAGATAACACTTCACTAGTCATACCTGAATTTGCCTTAGCTAGACTTTCTTTCTTTTTGGATTCGTCATTCTCTTCCTTTCTTTTCTAACAATCTTTCTTGTGATGCCTTGCTTTATTGCAATACGAACATTTTCCCTTACTCTTTTTTCCTCTTGACTTGGATCTAGATTTAACTCTTGAAACTTCCCCTTTTTCTGTGGAATGACCTTTAGCCACCATTGTTTCTAGTGTGGAGGTTTATATATTAGACTTCCTTTGCACCTCTTCAAACAATGAATCTCCCACAATAGAAACAAATTCAAGGGAGTCAGTTGTACTAAAACTAATAGAAGTAACTAAGTGATTCTAGGATTCGGGCAAAGAACATAACAATGTAACTTTGTTGTCTTCATCTTAGATTTTTACATCCATACTACCCAATTGACAAATTTGAGTATTGAAAACATTTAAATGATCAACAATGTTTATATCTTCCTTCATTCGTAGGCTATACAGTTGCCTCTTCAAGTAGATTTGATTTGTCAAGGATTTTTTCATATAAAGACTCTCAATTCGACCCCATAAACTTGTACCTATATCTTCTTCAACATTATAAAAAAGAATGTCATCTACCAAACACAACCAGATTGTGCTTAGGGCTCTCATATCCAAATCTTCCCAATCATCCTCTATCATATTTATTAGTTTCTTTGAATTTTTGGCTAATGTCTTATGCAATCCTTTTTGCATAAACAAATCATGTGTCTCGAGCTTCCATAACTCAAAGTTGCATTTTCCATTAAATTTATCCACATCAAATCTTGCATTCAAAACCTTTTCCATTTGATGCTTCAAAAAACTCAACACCAAATCTTAACAAAGCTACTACAAAAAGAAATTGCTCTGGTATCACTTGTTATGGAAGTGGAAGCATTATCCAAAAACAATATACTTACAACACATGTTAGATGCAAATAAATAATAAGAGAAATAAATAACAATAACAAGAGAAACAACAATACATAGATATACGTGGTAAAACCTTAACAATATGTCAAGGAAACATCCACAAGGCAAGTATTGGTATTCTAATTGCTCTAAAGAAACTCATTACATATCCAACTTCACAGTTGCTATTGTAATATTTCTATTCACACATTATTTTATGCCTTCATGGAGAAGAAAGATATAACATCTTGAAAATAAGATAAAAACTTCTCAACATAGAATAAAACTTGATTTATTCCTCAAAAAAACTTAAGCTTTCCTTTTGAAGATAAAAACTATTCTTTTTGTAAAATAAAATAAAAGATTGTTTTCACAATCTTTTTTTTCCTAGCTTTTCTTCAATTGTTTTCATTATCTAATAGATCAAAATGCATGTGATTGGAATCCTTCCATTGTTTTTCTCTAGTGGTGCATAACCAAAAAATCATGCGTATGAAATGGGAAGCATTATGAGAACATAATTGTAAGTGTAAGCATAATGAGATAATGAATGACAAGATTGAAACAAGAAATTAAATAGTGTTCAAAGATAAAAGGTCAAATGTGATAGGATTGTGTAGACTTGCACAGGTCATAAAGTAAGCCTGGGTGAATCCCATCACAAATCTCTGGAAAATTGTCTCAAGTTGGTGCATGCATGAACAAAAGGGACATTGCTAATTAATGAGGGGTGATAGAGTTTGGAGTTTCATTATTCATTTCTCCTGCAATCTTCTTACTATAAGACAAAGTCATTTCTTTTCTCATCTTCTACATTGAAGTCATCTTTTGGCTTGGTGTAAATGTGACAGTCGGAGCAATTGAATATAAAGAGCATAAGCTTGGTTTTTTTAATGGACTCATTTTGAAGAAGAGACCACATGCGAGGGATGATTGAAAATATGCCACAAACCATTTTCATGGACAAAATCCTTAAAATCATAAACCAATGACTATGTACAATAGGGAATGCTTATTTTGGTTGGACCCATTATCCCACGTGCATCACAAGGATATTACTTTTCATTTTTATACCTATTAGTAAATAGATTGTCCTTCGAGAGAATGTGTGGAAATCCGACCTTGAATGCCCAAGTGAAAGGACAAATCGACACCAACAGTTGGATAGGTTATTATTAGATTAATAACCTTCCTCTGAATTTTATTGGGTACAGCTCCCCGTGCAAGATTTACAATGAATTAAATGTGGGTGCTTTTACGAAAAAGAACAAAAGGATATCTAACATCTACCATGTAAACACAGAGTAGACGTGAAGCCTAAGAACTAAAAAGAAAGGAAACGGAATAAAACAGATTACACAAAGTTAACCTGCTGTACACTGCATTACGAAGGATAAAGTCAAAGAACAATTTCCATCTTCTTGAGGAAAGACGAATCAAAGCTTCTAGAAGATTCTGATATCAAATGCATACAGAAAATAGCACACCTGATGCACTTAAAGAAAACTAAAAGTTACAGCAACATAACCATCAGTGGAAAGAAAACTACATAGACTCAAAGTTCTAATTTGCAGATATCTTTCAAACCTCCCTTCTTTAAGATGTAAAAGACTACAAAGATCCTATTACACATGCATCAAAAAATGAAAACCATCTCCCCTACATTACATTTCAAAATCAAAATCCCCTTTAATCACTAACACAAAGTCTAGCAAATAAAGCTCTGTTCTGCTACAATTTCAAAGTCTGTATTCTTTCCCTCAAAACTAAAAAATCTCCCCCTGCTGACAGCACACAATCTGTAGCTGCTGGAAGAAAAAGTGGAACCCCCAGAAGATGAAACTATTCTGTCAAAATCTCCTCCTTCCTTTCCTAAAGCCCAAAGTCTGTAGTTTTGGAAATTGGAAGAATTCGGAACCCCTTGTCTTGTCTTTCTTTGCTCCTTTTATCCTTTCCTGTGGTTGATTCCCCTTTCTGTTTTTGCATAACTGATTCTTTTTTAAAAATCCTCTTTTCATATTCCCAAAGAATTTATTTTCCTTCCATCAGTTTTCCTTGATAAACTTTATTTAAAGTTTATGTTTTTTCCACTACTCCGATGATTTCTCAACTTTTATCTCCGCAAGGTCAAATCATCTTTAGTTATTCGAAACTAATTCTTGAAATTGCTCCCTTTTTACTACCTGATTGTCATTGGCTTTTCCCATCATCATATGATATTTAAATATCATTCCTCACTAATGATGATATAATATTCATAAAACATTATAATATTGTTCGCTTCTTTCTAAATTTCTATCCACGACACCTATCAAATGGCTCTTCAAATCTTGATTAACAATTTCCCAATTTTGTGACCTTTGTAATCGATAAATTTACATCTCATGATCTGACAATGTTCCAATAATGACAATTATCGGCCTTTGGTGCTCAGGTAACGGGATCAAACTGTCTTACCTTCTGAAGATACTCTATCTTGATTATCAATTTTAATGCAAGCACATTGCTCAGCCTATGATATCTTTCTTCAACCCGATATACATTTGGAGTAACAAGAATATACTAAAGAAACTGAGCTTTTCCGTATATGTTCTTTGAAACTTGCTTGAACTTAATAGGCAGATACGACCAAGCTGTATTTCCCAAATATATTTGGTAAAATTTGTACCTTTTCCATTATCAGAAAAGACCATATAAACTGAGTCTCTTGATATCTTTGGAATCTTCAAAGAGCTAAGTCTCTTTCCTTCAACCATTGGTGAGCAACATAATTTATCAATTTCCCTCAAATTTTCCATGATTTATAAGATCACCCCTCATGATTGCGTGGCCATTATATTTATTTCTACTTCCACCTACAGCCTTTCAAGCTTATCATAATGTTATCACCTACGAAAAAGCTGGTGGGCTATTATGAGAGTAACCCGATATTCATTAAAAGTGAGCTCGGCTTCCTGTCACCATTACATCTATTACAATGACATTGCATGTTTGAGTGCTCCAACCGGACACATGCGTGAAACACCAATCTGCGACTTCTATGACTTGTGGCATCATAAGATTTGTACCCTTTACCGACCAAACAACTTGACTAATCATTTTCATGCATATTTTATACATCGGGTTCAATGAATGTCTTGCACTTTTGTCTATCATGGATTGATAATGTATTTAATACTGCCGTCATCACAGTTTTCTAATCTTAATCTATGAAGACCATGATTAGCTTTAATGAGATACCTGAACTGGTTTGATCTTGGGAGAAACTCATCAAGTCATTCTGAACCCAAATTGAAATGTCCCTCTAAAGCAATGAAATGTGACTTGAATCGCGGATTGTTGAACTCAAGTGAGTCAGAAATAAACCTTTGAATCTGAACCATTTAATCAAGACTGAGCTTGAAAACTCAAAATAGCCCTGAATTGGAAATTGCAAACTGCATTTCTGAATGTGAATAATGAATTCAGATAGAATTCTAAGCTTTTCTGAGCTTGCCAATCTGCATTTTGAACTACTTCGAGCTATCGAACCATTTTGAACCAATGAAAACAATTCTAAAGATCTATTATGATGGCATTTTATTCTTTGGTTGAGGAGCATCTCAAAACTAAGATCTCTAAATTTTTGCACTGAACCATTGAATCTAGCAATTCGAGCCTTGACCTGAATCTCCATGAATTAACCTTCTATATTTTGAACCCATTTGAACTGCTTTGAACTAAATTTCAAATCTTTGAAACTCTAAACTTGAACCATTGAATTACTTTGAACCGTCAAACTACTTTGAACTACTTCGAACTTCAATTCAAAGTGGTTCAAAGAGGTTCAACCTCTGAAACTGAAAGTTTAAAAACTGAGACAACCTTGGGTACTAACAGGGGCTCTAACTGTGGGACTAATTTTGATGCAAAATCAAAGAACTCCAGCAATATTTGGGAAAGAAAAGTGCCTTATCCATTGGGCAAATAGAGTCAGCAAGAGAAGACCGGGAGTTGCTTGCAGAGAGGGCGGAGGGGAGTAGGGAAAAACCAGCAAACCAAAACCAACAACCAACACCTAAACTACCAGCAAGCATGAGGATTGCACATTATTCCAACTACACTACACACAACAAAAACTTATTTACAAAATATATACAAAGGTAGGAAGAGAACCTACCATGAGAATCAGAAGAAAAGAAAGGAACCACATGAAACCATTTATCGACTCGGAGAAGCAGCATCCTTTCTGGAGCAACAAGTCATGTCTCATTTGAGCAGCTCTATACCTATACCTACGGGTAACATCTTCAATGCCAAACCGTATGCTGAAAGCACATATAAATATGCTGGCCAAACATTCCTTCCCAAACAACCACAATTCATCATAGCATTCCTTTTGACTTGAGAGTTGGTCTTCCACAAGATATGATTTCATTTCAAATTGAAAAGGAAAGACTGCTGAAGTTTCTTCAAGAAAAGATGCCTGATATTTAGAAATGTTGTCATTAATACTCACCTTTTGCATGTGGCTCTTAATATCATGATCAATTTCCAGGCAGCAAGATGCCTCCTCTAACATGAGATCAAATCTCGAATGTACAACATCTCCACTTCTTCCAAGAAACAAACTATCATCAAGTATGCAAGGTATGCTATCTTCTTTCTTTTCAAAGGTGTCATTACATCTTTCAGAATTATCTCTACAATCCAGATCAGAGAAACCATGCATAGAAGACTGAAAAATAAATTCATTTACCAATGTTTCATTTTCAATTTGATTTGGATGAAGACCTGAATCAGCCTGAGAGGAAAGATTTGGCTTGAGTGATGATAGAAATTTTTGCATAATATCTTCTTCCTCATTGAGAAAGGTGTTTTTCAACATTTCGGTTGATCATCAAGTTTTTCTAAAAGAATTTCATCATGAGAAGCTTCATCCCAAGGCATCTTTATCTCATCACAAACATCACTTCCATTTTCAGAGTGACAAGGTTCTTCAATGGGCTTACCACCATTTTCATAATCAAATGTATCACTTTTAGCTTCACTTGGTGGAAGTAAAGCATCATTGTTGTGCACACCAAGCATCTCATCCACGTCTTAATTTATCAAATCTTCATGGTGTTCAACCTCATTACCACAATCTGAATTTTTTACAACGATGTCCTCTTTTTTTATAACTAATCTTTCTTGTTGTTGTGGTACTATGGATTTGTGAGATTCTACCTCTAGGCTAAAGAAAGAATGTAGTAATGCCTTCTCATTTGAGTCTACAAGCTCTTCATTACTACTTTGCTCATTTTCACTTGCTGATTCTTGCACATGGGGTTTCTTCTTGATGAGAATAGCACCATAGAAAGATTTTAACCAACCCACTTGTTTTGCAAGTTCTTCGGTAACCTCTCTGATAGGATTGTTTTGGAATGGTGGGATGAAGATAAAAATATCATATGTATGTTCTTCTTTTGTTGGAACCCATTCCTTAAGGATTTCTTGATTTGTAAGGAAGACTTTCCGGCATTCTTCCTCAATAGAGCCACCAACCTCCATCCTCAGGGAGGTACCTTCAGATTTCTAAGAAAAGAAAACAATGAAACTGTGATTCTTTCCCCAGTAGAGTCACCAAAAATCTATTAGTGAACAGATTGTCCTTCGAGAGAATGTGTGGAAATCCAACCCTGAATGCCCAAGTGAAAGGAAAAATTGACACCAACAGTTGGATAGGTTATTATTAGATTAATAACCTTCCTCTGAATTTTATTGGGTACAACTCCCCTTGCAAGATTTACAATGAATTAAATGTGGGTGCTTTTATTAGAAAGCATGAAAGGATATCTAACATCTACCATGTAAACATAGAGTAGACGTAAAGCCTAAGAACTAAAAAGAAAGGAAACAGAATAAAATAGATTACACAAAGTTAACCTGTTGTACACTGCATTACGAAGGATAAAGTCAAAGAACAATTTCCATCTTCTTGAGGAAAGATGAATCAAAGCTTCCAGAAGATTCTGATATCAACTGCATACAGAAAATAGCACACCTGATACACTTAAAGAAAACTAAAAGTTACAGCAACATAACCATTAGTGGAAAGAAAACTACATAGACTCAAAGTTCTAATTTGCAGATATCTTTCAAACCTCCCTTCTTTAAGATGTAAAAGACTAAAAAGATCCTATTACACATGCATCAGAAAATGAAAACCATCTCCCCTACATTACATTTCAAAATAAAAATCCCCTTTAATCACTAACACAAAGTCTAGCAAATAAAGCTCTATTCTGCTATAGCTTCAAAGTCTATATTCTTTCCCTCAGAACTAGAAAATCTCCCCCTGCTGACAGCACACAGTCTATAGCTGCTGGAAGAAAAAGTGGAAACCCCAAAAGATGAAACTATTCTGTCAAAATTTCCTCCTTCCTTGCCTGAAGCCCAAAGTCTATAGTTTTGTAAATTGGAAGAATTCAGAACCCCTTGTCTTGTCTTTCTTTGCTCCTTTTATTCTTTCCTATGGTCGATTCCCCTTTCCATTTTTGTATAACTGATTCTTTTTTTAAAATCCTCTTTTCATATTCCCAAAGAATTTATTTTCCTTCCATCAGTTTTCCTTGATAAACTTTATTTAAATTTTATGTTTTTCCCACTACTCCGATGATTTCTCAACTTTTATCTCTACAAGGTCAAATCATCTTTAGTTATTCGAAACTAATTCTTGAAATTGCTCCCTTTTTACTACCTAATTATCATCGGCTTTTCCCATCATCATATGATATTTAAATATCATTCCCCACTAATGATGATATAATGTTCATAAAATATTATAATATTGTTTGCTTCTTTCTAAATTTCTATCCATGACACCTGTTTGCCTTTGGTGCTTGGGTAACAGGATCAAACTCTCTTACCTTCTGAAGATACTCTATCTTTATTATCAATTTTAATGCAAGCACATTGCTCAGCCTATGATATCTTTCTTCAACCCGATATACATTTGGAGTAACGGGAATATACTCAAGAAACTGAGCTTTTCCATATATGTTCTTTGCAACAAGCTTGAACTTAACAGGCAGATACGACCAAGATGTATTTCCCAAATCTATTTGGTAAAATTTGTACCTTTTCCATTATCAGAAAAGACCATATAAACTTAGTCTCTTGATATCTTTGGAATCTTCAAAGAGCTAAGTCTCTTTCCTTCAACCATTGGTGAGAAACATAACTTATCAATTTCCCTCAAATTTTCCATGATTTATAAGATCACCCCTCATGACTGCATGGCCATTATATTTATTTCTACTTCCACCTGCACCCTTTCAAGCTTATCATAATGTTATCACCTACGAAAAAGTTGGTGGGCTATTATGAGAGTAACTCGATATTCATTAAAAGTGAGCTCGGCTTCCTGTCACCATTACATCTATTACAATGACATTGCATGTTTGAGTGCTCCAATCGGACACATGCTGAAACACCAATCTGCGACTTCTATGACTTGTGGCATCATCAAATTTGTACCCTTTACCAACCGAACAACTTGACTAATCATTTTCATGCATATTTTATACATCAGGTTCAATGAATACCTTGCACTTTTGTCTATCATGGCTTGATAATGTATTTAATACTGTCGTCATCACATTTTTCTAATCTTAATCTATGAAGACCATGATTAGCTTTAATGAGATACCCGAACTGGTTTGATCTTGGGAGAAACTCATCAAGTCATTCTGAACCCAAATTGAAATGTCCCTTTAAAGCAATGAAATGTGACTTGAACCGTGGATTGTTGAACTCAAGTGAGTCAGAAATAAACCTTTGAATCTGAACCATTTAATCAGGACTGATCTTGAAAACTCAAAATAGCCCTAAATTGGAAATTGCAAATTGCATTTCTGAACGTGAATAATGGATTCAGATAGAATTCTAAGCTTTTCTGAGCTTTCCAATCTGCATTTTGAACTGCTTCGAGCTATCAAACCATTTTGAACCAATGAAAAGAATTCTAAAGATCTATTATGATGGCATTTTATTCTTTGGTTGAGGAGCATCTCAAAACTAAGATCTCTAAATTTTTGCACTGAACCATTGAATCTAGCAATTTGAGCCTTGACCTGAATCTTCATGAATTAACCTTCTGTATTTTGAACCCATTTGAATTGCTTTGAACTAAATTTCAAATCTTTGAAACTCTGAACTTGAACCATTGAATTACTTTGAACCGTCGAACTACTTTGAACTACTTTGAACTTCAGTTCAAAGTGGTTCAAAGAGGTTCAACCTTTGAAACTGAAAGTTTAAAAACTGAGACCACCTTGGGTACTAACAATACCTAAGCACTCCAAGATGTAATGTTTAAAGGTTTGATCTTTATGACGCTAGTGGAATCTCATGTGTGTGGGTCCCATTATGGTGTGATGGTGATGTGAAGGATTCTTTTGATCTAGAGGCATGATCACTAGGAGATGACATGGCAAACAAATTGACCAATGATTGAGTGACACTTGGCATGTGAACTAAGGTGCTAACTCTATAGAGGATGACACATGGAATGACATTGCTAAGGCATGCTGATGTGGAATGCAATAATGAGACTGAGAGACATATAGTGAGGGTGGTGATATGACACAATAGCACTTGGCATAGTTTGCGATGCATGATGACTATTCAGGTATGACACATGGCACAATGTCACAATGTTGTGAATAACATGGCCATGCTAAGGTGGCTTTGCAACAAACTACCATCACGACACATGTTAGATGAGGTAGATTTGAATCCAATCATCTAGATGTCAACATGTGGCATCAAATCAATAGTTGTCATGATGTCACTCAAGGAAGTTGCACGCCAATTAGGGATGGCACAAAGGGACCCAATCTAAAGGTGCCACGTAGCACTAAGGTGGTAATGGGCCCTATGATGAGGTGGCAAATTCAAGAGCAAATCAGGTGGTGCCATGTGGTAATGACATAGAAAAGTACCTAGTTGGATCGATGTCAAGGCAGATGATGTGTACAGGTAAGCGATTGAGATTATGATGCATGTCACCACAATCTAACCATTGTCATACTGCCACATGTTACTGGTCAGACAACTAGGTTTTACCCCAAATTGGAGGGGAAGAGAATTTTTTTTTAAATTTCATTTTTATTTATTATTATTGAACATGCATGCAGTTTTTTAAATAAAAAGGGGACTTATTATAAAGTTTTGACTTCATAGTAAACAAATTTTTTTCAAATTTTAAGGGTTTGATCATCATTTTGGACTTGCATCTTCAATTGGATGCCTTGGGCTTGATTTTTAAGAAAACATATGACTATCATATATCAATGAAAAGGTCTCAGAGCCTAGATTTTTATTTTGCCATCCAATCATGCATGTGTAACAATGGGTGAATGTTATGCCTAGAATTTTTTGAGGTACTCCAATTCCAACTGTATTTTTGTGTGGCAGTTCAATTTCAGTTTGTGACAAAATGGTGAAGTGGGTATCTACCAAACTTGGAGAGGGTCTTGCTAGTAGTGTTATTTTTGTCTCCAAATGTGTTTAATGGAGATTTTGGAAAATTTTGGTAGAAGATCTAATGTTTTATCAAAAGGGGTTTTTTCATCATTCTGGAGAGATATGTTCAATTTTTGTAATGCACAATGATGATATTTGATCTAGTTTTTAGGTGTAGAAAGAGGAGAGAAGCATTGTTTCAGCAATGGATGAAGAATAAAGGGGACAAGTGGTAGTTTCATATTAGATCTGACCATTCTTGCTTCTTCTTTATATTCTCTTTCTCCTTAATCCAGGGTTGGTTCAAGACTTTTGGACAAGTTCCATAGCTATGATTCCATCATTTCTCTCAACATTCTCTCTTTATATGAACAATAATAATGAATTCATGGTGTTAGTTTTGATCTAATGGTATTTTATGAGTTATTTCCATGCATCTTGAATGTGTTTTTTCAAAGAAATGAATACAAAGCAGAAAAATCACTTAGTTTCATTATGATTCTTGTATCCTATCTCTTTTGTTTGCAATTTCTTAGTGATTTGTGGGAAAAAAACATAGTTTCAATTCATTTTGGGTTTTGTGTCTTGATGAGTTTTTCTATTGATTCAAGGAATCAATTAAATGCTTGATATGTCTTGATAGTGTTGTAGATCTCATGGAAAGATCTAATGATTATGAGATTCATTATGAACATTGATCTCTAATTCACAAAGTGAATAGATATATCATTGACATTTTTGGGACACAAAATTGAGGCCTTGATTTTGAGTACCATTGAAAAAATCAAGCCCTTAAGAACTTTTTGATGCATGTGAACCCAACTGTTCATTTGAGGCCTATGAGGTGTTTAATGTTTCTAACACCCTGCATTCAGTGCATCTATGTGTTCTATGATGATAATTTTTTTGGTCTTACATATTTTTGACATTTGAGTGTCAACACACTTAATCACATTTGTATTGAAGCTAAGTACACTATGTATGTTGAGCCATAGTGTGTGCCGAGCTAGTATTTTAACAAGTGTCGAGTGACTTCAGGTGCTGACCAGTATGTAGGTGTTGAGTAACATACAAGTGTTGAGTCATAGTTAATGCCAAGCAAATTAGAATCCTTCATATGCCAAGTGAGCTAGAATAATATATGTGTCGAGCAAGATATAGTGTAATAGGTGTCGAGCAATCCAGGATAGAATATGTGTCGAGCACCAATAGTTCAGTATGTGTTGAGCAACACAGAATCAATGAATGAGTTTGTGCCCTCACAAACTCATATATAAATCATTTTTGGAGCTGACATGAAAGAATTTCAAAAGAGAAAAAGGATAAGGATGAATCTTTTATGATTCATATGCAATCAACATGCAGCCAATCAAAAAAATGGAGAAGGCATGCAACCAATGAGGTAAATGCAAGGAATGAGAGAGAAACTTGAGATTCAATATGGATTGTAGATCCATACCTAACCCTAATTCTTCACAATCCTTAAAAGGAGGTTTAAAAATCCATTGCATATATGGAAGAGAACAATGTATGGGGAGACTATAGAAAAATTTAATGTGAAGAAGGAAAGACTTAGAGGAATAGAGCAAAAATTTCATATCCAGTTGATCAAAATAGCACAAGGGACAAGGAACATGATCAGAAATCAGATCTTAGAGGATCAAGATTAGAGAGAGTAGATCAATTGCTTAAAATTTAGCAATTAGATATTGCATACTATTAGGTTCATTATTCTAATACTTTCTTGCTATTATATTAGATGTTGGAAATCCTATATTAATAGGTTAGCTTAATAGCTAGGTAGGAGAACCTTTAGAGAAGGTGATTGAAAATCCTATGTATTAGGCATGTTTAATAGCCTATTGTAAATCCTTTAATAGGGTGACACTTCATGTAAAGTGTTTGTAAATCCTCTAATCAGGTCACTATTGACATAGTGTAAAGTCTTTAACAAGGTAGGCCTTTCACAGGGTAGACCATTAGAAGTGATCAAATAATTATTATTGTAGTAATTTTTGTGGGTATCATCCCCACCCCAGTTTTATCTTCTTATTCCTGGAGGGTTTTTGAGTTACCAAATTTGGTGTTGTGTGTCATGTGCATGTGTTTACTTTATGTTCATTTATATTTTACATGCATGTAGTCTATATTTTAGTTATTTGATTTAAAGGGTTAAAAGGGTTAAAAAGTAGGATACTTCACCCCCCCACTCTCAGAAGTACTCTTCCCATTTTGAACATTCCAACAATTGGTATCAGAGAAATTGGTTCTCACAAAGAGAAGCCTAATAGCTTAGAGAAAAGATATGAAGATGGAAGTCTTCAAACTTGGGAAGATCATAAACAATTAGGTGATTGGTGTGCACCTAGCTCTACACAAAGTGGAAGAACTAGAGAAGAATTGAGAAAGTCCTTAAAAAGAAGGAAGGAGATAGCCATAGCTGAAAATGGCATACACTACAAGGAGATTGATACCACACAAGTGTTTTCCAATGGAGGTTCCAAGGAATTTGATGTAGCAATAGTAGAACTGATGGAGAAAAATAGAGCACAATTGAAGAAATTAGATTACTCAAGCTTGAACAAGAATCACAAGCCACAATGTTTTGTGAAGTGACTAAACAAAAGAAGAGAGCCATTGAAGACAAGGCCATGATAGAAGATGACAAGAGAAATTTTACCAATAGACTGGAAGAGAAGAAAATTGAGTTTGAAAGGATCTCAAACATGTAGCTAGACACCTTAAGCCAAATGACGAATGCTCATCATGAGCTAAACATTAAGGACATTGAGATTTCTACCTTGAAGATGCAAAATGAAAAATTGAAAAATTAATTGAAAAGAGAGTAGGAAATCGCAAAAAGCTACAACAAACCCAATGAGGCTATCAAGTACTTTGAGCAACTATTGAAATCACCATGGGCTAGTAATGATACTTCAGGACTTAGTTACACTAGCACTGAACAAGGAGAATCATCCAAGACTATAGAAGAAAAGACCAATAAAGGAAAGAACACTAAACATGCTTTTCATTTCAATGGTAAAAAGGGACATACCTCAAATGTGTGCAGGAGCAAGAATAGTCATCAGCATGATAAGCCTACAAATGCAAGCTTTTCTCACAAGTGCAAAAAGCAAGGACATCAAGCACATGAATGTAGAACCAAGACCGTGAGGACACCAAGACTGGAAGGTCACTGCTAAAATTACAAAAAGTATGGGCATAAAGCATTTGAGTGAAAATCAAACCCTATGTGGACACCTAATTAGCTTGCAAGAGAAACCAACCATTCACATCACTATAACTGGGATTACACTACCAAGTATAGCTATCACTATTGTTAGGAGTATGGAAACATTCCTAAAAATTGCATAAGGACACATTTTGGAGGGAATTATAGTAGATGGGTAAGCCAAACTACATGTTTCAGTTGCTTGAAGATTGGTCATATCAACAGGAATTGCCCATAAGATTCAAAAGCACCCAAGATAGAAGTCAATAAAGGAAAAGAGAAGGTTGATGTTGAACAAATAAGATGACAAATGAACAAGACTTGAAAGAAGAAAGATGAGTGCAACACATCTAATAGAGGGATCACTTCACCCAAGAGGTCAAGTGATCACACTTCATCCAACTAAGCAAAAAGAAGAGTAAACGAGACTAATACACAAAGTTATATCATACATCAGTTCCAAAGAACAAAGGAGTACTACAAAGAAGAAATTAGCATGAGCAAAGATGCCAAGCAAAATTTTTGAAGAAGTTTT
This sequence comes from Cupressus sempervirens, assembly GCA_028749045.1. NCBI lineage: Eukaryota > Viridiplantae > Streptophyta > Pinopsida > Cupressales > Cupressaceae > Cupressus > Cupressus sempervirens. The sequence goes on from CM053791.1 coordinate 751,914,568, forward strand.
CAAGTTACCCTTAGATCTCGAGTAAAGATCTAATGGATGCTGAGCTAATAGTTGAAGCTGAGTGAGGTAGAAGTCTAGTGGAGGCTGAGTAAATGAAATACAATGGGAGCCAAGTTATATTGAATCCTTCAAGTGCCAAGTTTACAGCTTTATGCATGAAGCATTTAATGCTAGGTCTTTGACAAGTATAAGGTTGATTTTTGTTCCTTTTTACACCATTCAAACACAGAGAAAAGTCAAGAGGAGTGAAGAAGTGATCAAGCAGCAACCTAAAAACTATTTGCACAAATTTCTACAGTAGTTCAACACAAATTCATCAATTTAAAGGTATTTATCAAGTGTCGAGCTAGACAAAAGTTAAAATTTCAATACATTTAAAACCCTAGTTCAGTAAATTGGACTCTACCTCACAAAATCTAAAGGAAAAAGAGAGTCATGAGATCCAACTAGTTAGCAATGAAGTTAAACAACCTAAATTTAGGCCAACACCCAAAGTTGCCTACAAGAACGACCCAGCTAGTGCATTGTCCATCATTCTGCCTAAAGTAGTCATGGTTCAAGATGTGAGAAAGTGCTACAACTGCAAAATTGGTCCCATAGGTGACTTTGAAATATTCCAAGCCTATGAAAAACTGTGTGAGAATAATATTTTGAACAAGGAATTTGAGATAGTTGAGAAAAAGCGTTTGACCAATGCCCTAGTCTACCCAATAGGATTCAAAACTAAATGGATTCGTATTGTTCTAAGTTGAATTCATGATGGATGTCTATGGCTAGAGATAGGACCTATCAAGATTACCAAGAAAATAGTTCATAGGGTTACAGGTTTCCCAACACTAGATTGGCCAAAGACCCTGAGAAGTGATAGAAAGGAGGTGATTGAAAAAAATACAAGAGCAAAATGGAACAACAGGGGAATGAACATTGACACAATAATTGATCCACTTATAGACTTTGTTGTGAGAATTATATCTCACAAATTTTATCAATCCAATAGAATAAATAGTGTGCCCTACTTATTAGTTGATATTGCCTATAAACTGGTGAAGAAAGATCATACCTATGATCTGGCTGAAATCATGCTTCAAAAAATTAATGAGAACCTAAGAGCTATAAGGATATCAAAAGGTTCTCAATGCAAATTTGGCTCAGTTCTCATGTGTATATTCTGTTATGTGGTGGAAGTATTCCCTTCTATAGGAAAGGTGAATTGGAACCCCAACAAAATAACAATTACACAAATTAATGAATTCATTGATCAAATAAGAGACAATTTTGAGGCACAGATGACAAGCTATTCTGAAGACTTTAAGAATTCTACGAAGCAAAGAATGAGGATACCAATTTAATTAGTAGAGAAACATATCAATGACATATGTTTCTTGGTTGACATTGATTTCACCTACATCCAAGAAGCAATACCAAGAGTTAGATGGCTAAAGCCATTAGGATATGAGCTTGATATAGATGAAGCCTTAGAAGTAATCACAACATTGCTTGTAGAAGAAATTGATAAGAAAAATCATCACTTTGGGACATATGATGTTTTCAAGTCCAAAGTTGAGACTAAATTGAAAACAACCTCTATCACCAAGAATAAAGATAAATTGGTGAGAAAGATAAAAAAGATATTTGGGGAAAATATTGAGGGAGAAGTAGGTGAAGAAGAAGAACAACAACAAGAAAAAGGAGATAGTGAAGAAGAAGGAGAGCAAGGGCAAGGCCTAGTAGAGCTGACCCAAGGTGTAGGGGAAGACATAGAGGAAGGTTTCAAGGGAGAATAAATTGAGGAAGCACCTAGACCTTCCAAGCAAAAGAATAGGAAATGAAAGACACAACCTATAGCTCAGTCCAAGCCTAAGAAGGTCACTAAACAAGCTCAAACCAAGCCAGCTCTAGCTAAGCCAGTAGCAACAAGGGCCACTACAAGAGCAACCACGCATAAGGCTAAAGAGGCATCAAAGGAAAAGAAGAAAGCCACTAAACAAGCTACTGAAGAGCCTAATAAAAGAAGAAGGTATGTGGCATAGTCAGATACAGATGATGAAAGGACACAATCTAATGACATTAGCCAATCTAAAGTGGTAAGTCATCCTCCAAAATCTGCAATTGATAAACTTTGTGACAAGATTAAAAATGTAGATTTAAATAATTTAAAGTCTCTTAATTTTAATAAGCTCGGTAGGGAAGAGAAAAATAAAATAGAGGAATCTGTGTATGCCATGATGGTAGAATTCAAGAACACACCTCTAGAACTTGACAATACCATGCCTAAGAAATTGTATGAAATAGTTGAGAATAAGTGGCATTATTGATCAAAGATGGAAAGGGAGATCAAAGAATCTAAACTAGCACAAGTTAAGCCTGATATGAAAAAGGCTCAAATAACTAAGGAAAATAAGAAAGGTGAAAAATTTGCACCAAAGTATAGAGCCTTCATCATCCTTCAAAACAAGGTTGATGATGTTGTAAATAAATCCACACAATTGTGGAAAACAATTTATGAAATTACTAATGATAAAGTTGAGGAAACCAATAAGGCAGAAACTAGTACCAAGAGGAAAGAGGAGGAAAAGAAAGTAGAAGAAAAGAAAGGAGAAGAAGAAAAGAAAGATGAGGAAGAGAAAGTAGAAGAAGAGAATAAGGAGAAAGAAGAGGAGGAATGTACAAAGGGAGAAGAAACTATGGCAACAGCTGATCTGTAGCAAGAAGAAGAATATAGTTGCACCTTATGTGAACAAAGATTTTGAAGTCTTTTCTAAATAGGATCATTTACTCAAAGGATTGTGTAGATTTTGGCACGAGTGCCAAATAGCATAAAAGAACTATAGATAAGATATTTTCAAGTGCGTATTTTACTATAGTCTTTGAAGTGTTGCTGTCTTGCATGGTGTAGCAAAAATGGCTCCAAATAATTCACTAACCCTTAGATTATGGATAGCAGAGGGATTAATTGACAAGAGTAATTAGATCCCTAGTGTTTCTTCCTCTTGAATTGGTTTAAGTTTGTTTGAAAGGTGGTTCACAAAGAGGAAGTTGTTTCTCTCGTGTGTTAGTATTTGGAATTTTGATCGAGGAAGACTAGTAATCCCAGGTGTTTCTATGGGTTGTGATCAAGATACTAGGGTAATGAGGGGAGCAAAGAGTGAAATTGATAAAATAAAAAACCTGTCAGTAGTAACACCTTTATCTAAGGAAATTTTCAAGATGACACACTTCAATGCCAGGGCAGCAGAAATGTGTAGGACCCTATACAGAGTTTTTGGAAGGGGTGAAGAAGATTTTATACCCATGGGTTTCATGTGAATAGTCCCTCTAACCTTTTGTTAGTGCATGTCCTTTTGTGTCAGTAGGTGACACATTTTGGTTGAAAGCTGGTTTTGGATGCAGACGTGGTTGGCTAAGTAGAAACTACTCATTTTTTAATATTTGACAGCCACATTGCTTCCATGCTCGAGTGTTGTTTCTTAAGGGTTAATCCCATTATCTTAAGGAGTTGTATTAATCAATAAAGAGTGGGAAGTAAGGGTGCCTCCCAATACCATAATGATGGTAAAACCCATGGGTTCAAGTCAGTTTGTAATCATCAAAGTAGATTTTGTCATGGACAAGCTTAGCAGTTACATATACGACAGAATCACAGTTGGAGCTAAATCAGCAAAAGGATGTGATAGACAGAAGCCCGCAAGAGAATATATGATTTTCACAACTTCTTGTTAATCATTTTCTTGACAAATGTAAGAATTCCTTGTAAAAGACACCTATCAGTCACATTTTCCCTTTGCTTGTTGCAACTCATACCTATATAAGTGAGTTTTCAAGGCAATGTGAGGGTCCAAATTCTAGTTTCCTAAGTGATACTTAGTGTATTTTTGGTCCATTGTTTGGAGCAAGTTTGTGATGTATTTTCTCTATTAGTTCTTGAGAATACATGAATAATAGAATGATCCTTGTGTTTCTTCTGAAGGTCATTTTGAGTTTATTGTAAATGTATACAATTTTCAAAGAAAATGAATACAAATTATGAACTGTCCCCATATTAGTTCTTTCTGAATCTTGTCTCCTTTTGATTACTTGGTTATCTTGATATTGTATAAGTAAAGGCTTGTGCAATTGAATGCAATCTAGTTAGGTTTTATATCTATTTATCACTGCTATTAATTCAATGGATTAAGTAAAAGCTTTGATGAATTTGATAAGGTTGTTGTAGTAGTGGAAAGGATTTTGAATGATGAATTCTGATAAGAATTGTTGATAAAATTTGTTGTAAGGAAAAAAATTAGATCTAGAAATTTGTAATAGACTCTAAACCCCAATGGATTAGGCACTTATCATATTTGATCCAGTTGAAAGAGAAATGTGTCACAAATGGTTGTCAAAAATGCAGAATTATAATCAATTTTACTTTTATTTCCTGAAGATTTTCAAACTTGGCCTATACTTGTCTATATGGAATGTTTTAGCTTTAGTTAGCCACTATTGCTGAGAACATCGATAGACCTATAGAAGAATTTTGGCCAAATCTGTTATATGGGATGTGTTTAGCAAATTGCCATGAATTATGCATGTATCTGAGGATTTGAGATGAGAATCAAAATGAAACTAAAATAATCCTCATACAGTGTTTTCCAGTCTTGAATCATCCCTGGGTATACCCACCCTAGTTTTGCAAAGCTTGAAGAGTAGAAAACCACCCTTGATTTTGTTGAAGTTGGGCCCAAATGGTTTGCACATACAATTGTTAATAAGAATTGGCTAGTCTTTAGATTGTGTGAGTATTGTCATCTTGGTATTAAGCATTTTGTTGCTTAGTAGTTTTTCTACACACCAACAAAATGGTGAGTCTACTGGGGAGTCAATGAAGGAATTCAATGATAAGGAGTTGGAAATCTCTGGTATATATTATGCACATTCAAGTTTTGTATGCAAGGTTTCATGTTCTCCAATTAAGTTTTATCCATTTGCAATAGTAAGTTTTGGGTTGAATGTAAATGTATCGCTAAAAGGTGTTCATCTTCAGTCAATTCAGCCAGCTGTTATTTCCAAAGTACTGTTGTAATTTTAGAGTTAGAATTGTTTAACAATGGGTTCTCTCTTGTAAGTGTTTAAAAGTTTTGCAAAATTCTACAAAGTGAAATTCCAATTCAGATCTATCATGTATGATTTATGTTAAATCTTTCTCACAATCATGAGTGGCGACTCTCTCTAAAGGATCTCTATACTACTATAGATCGGTTACCTATAATTGTTTTCAAGAGTTTTTAGTTGAATTAAACAGATCCGAAAGTTGTGTCAAAATTTTAAAAAACAAGAAGAGAGATCTATATAAGTTTCTGACCAATAAGTCTAAAAGTGTTGTTTGATTTGCTGTTATAAGACTTTTTAATGATAAAAAATGAACTACACTTGTGATTTCATTTAGCTCTCCTCAAGGAGATGGAAACTCTATAAGGTTATGATTAGTGGTGTGAAAAATTCATATTAGCATCAGGCCAATCAGTAGATTAGTGGTTTCACCCAACAACACGAAAGGTATTCTCATTTTCATGTATTTCCTTTTCATGAAAATTGATTGAAAAAAGTGTGTTCTCCGTCAAGTGAAGTTTGAGCATCAAGATGAGGAGAATAGTTGTGAAGTGTATTTAAGAATTGATTCATGGGTAGAAGGGTATATATTTGCTGCAATTTTTAAATCAGAAGTCATTATAGCTTAATGAGGTTAAATTTTTTAAAGGATGTCAAGATTCATTTCACCTAAGATGCAGCCTGTTACTAAAGTTCCTAGATCCATTTCTACCAAGTGATATATGCCATTGGATTTCAATGGTATTCATGGTTTCTCGAATGTCATTCCTAGTAATATTAGAAAATGTTTGCCTAAGTTTAGTGGGTACCATACTATTTCAGCCAGTCATCATGTTGAATTGTTCAGTGATTTGATGGGTGAATATGAGATTGCTTATGAGGACATGTACATGAAGTTATTTATTCAAACCTTGGAAGGTGATGCTAGAGACTAGTTTTATTTCCTACCAAAATGCTCTATTTCATCTTGGGGTGAATTGCATTTTGCTTTCATGGAGCAACTTGGAGAACAGGTAAGTATATCTGATTCTTATGACAAGTTCTTGAAGATTCATATTCAAAGTGATGAACTTGTCTCTCAATTTAACATCAAATTTGCAAGAGTTTTGAATGAAATCCTTGAGAATTATAGACCTGATGATCAAATGTGTTTAGTAGTGTATTTTGATGCATTTGACAAGAAAATGAATTATCTACTAAGGGATAAAGAACCAAAGACATTATATCAGGCTTTTGTGACCACTAGGGATATTGAAAATAATTTGAGGTATGGTTTGACTAGAGGTCATTTTTCTATGTATGACTACCGATATAATGTATTTGAAAGAAAGGATGAATGTGGTGTCGATGCTTTAGTTTCAAATAAGCATGTCAATACCCTTGCTATAGGTTTTAATCAAGTGAAAAATTCACATCAGAATATGTGTATAAGTAAGGTTAGCTTGGTTACAAATGATAACATGCATGTTCATGATGCTACAACAATAGGATGTATCTCAGACTTTGATAGGGTTCAGCAATGTGTTGACATTATAGATCAAGAATTAGTTACATTAGCAAGTTCTTATAATGTTGATTGTATACATGATTCTATTGCTAATGAATTTGCTACACCTAGATCTCAGTTTTGTGCAAGTGAGGAAGCTGAGAGTTGTCTCCATGATCATGAGTTTGATATTGCTGATCTGACATGCCATAGAAAGGTGATACAAAATGAAGAATATGAATCACACTTATCTTAGTCACAGTCAAAAGAATAGATTTCACATGTTTCTAATGTTTTAACAGTAGATGTGTATTGTGAAGAGGCATCATGTGAAGACAATGATGAGAGAGGTTACTCAAGTCAAGAAGAGGAAAGTGCTAGTGTATTTTTGTCTTCATGTGAATTAGATGCAAATTAGGAGGAAGAAAGCAATGATAGAAGTGAGTACTCTTTTGTCAGTAAAGGTATGAATGCTTCTTTTGACTCTGAAAAAGAAAGTGCATCTCAGTTTTTGTGTTATACAAATTAGTTAGCCAATGCAAAATATGAAAGTGATTTATCCACAAAGTATGAAGATAAAGATATGGTGAAGTTAGTTGATACTAATGACTTTGAATATAAAGATTTCAGGGAGGAGTTGTCAAGTGTTTTTATATTAGATAGTAAAGATTCAGCATATAGTGAGATGTTTAGGAATGAATCAGGGTCTATTCATAATAATTATCCTAAACAAGCAGATAAAGAGGATGAAATTATGGACACTATATGTTTGGTAGAAAAAATAGAAAGGGAGTCTTCATATAGTTCTGACTTTTCTTCATATGCTAAAAATTTCCATGAGAATAAAATGGGTAGTGAATTTAAAGTATATGATAATGCTTTATATGATGATGCTTGTGAGGATGAGCAACTCATGTTTTGTCCTAATGCTCAAAGGAAATCAATGCATGGACTCATTAAATCATTATTTAAAGAAGACATAGAAAGTTCAGATTTAGCTAAGAATGAGTTTAACCATACATTATCTTACTATTGTGAGAGATCAGATTGTTCTTCTTCCGGATATGATAGTGAAAGTATTGATGAGATTGCATCTTATGAAATTGATAACAAGGTGTTTGATGAAGGTGTTTTTGAAAATCAGCATGCACCTTGCAATAAATTTAATGATAAATATTCTAATGAGATGACTAACCCACTTGCTGATCTCAGACAATCATTTGAAGATCTCGGATTAGTTTCAATTTCTAACATTGATGACATGTGTGAGTACTAGTCAGATTGTTCTTCAAAGTACCACCCAAATATGCACAAGGATACACAATTTGAAGGTATGAGTGATCCTTTTCCTCAAGTTGAATATGAAACTTTCATATTCTAGATGGATAGCATGCATAAGTCATTAAATGAAGAGGATTTTTAGTCTAATATGTTTGAGAATGCTGATCAAAACCTTTATAATGAGGAAGTGGTTGAAAGCGAATTTAGTTTTTATATGCATTACGAAGGTGAAGTTGTAGTTCTAGTTTTACCAAGAGAGTTTATTCATGATGCTAAGTTATTGGTGATATTGATAGAAGAAATATTTTCAGTTTACCTCATGCATGTTTAGATGAGAATCAGATTTATGATAGAGGTAAAAGTTTTTGTTGAATTTTGGTGGCTTGGGGTCATCATTTATACATAATCGTAGTGGTAGCTTCTTTCTTTTGGTAAAGCTATCCAAGAGGAAAATTTTGTTGTCAGGTGTGTGGTCTACTTCTCCCCAAGATCTGAATCCTTGCCATGCCTACAAGGGACATGCATCCCTAGATAGAGCCACCGTTGGTCTGAATTTTCACCTGATAAAATTCCTTTGTCTAGGAATAGAAAATTTAGATTGTACCCATTAATGGATAATAGGGTTTCTAGATAATTCATCAATGAAAACCCTACGTTTCATTCCATTCATAAATGGTTAGGCGTGAAATATTTGAATTTTTAAATAGGGAAAATATTTTATTATCTTTTTATCCTCTGTGCCCCCGAGCTACTTTTCTATTAGAATTCTTTTAGAATAATTTAGAGGGGGGGGGGTGAAAATTAGTTATTCAAGGTCCAAATGCCCTATTAATACCTTTTTAATGAATCCATACCCTTTTCATCTGTTCAAACTTAAATCAGTCATATAAGAAAATTACTGTAAATCAACATGCAAGGATAAAACATTCAAGATCAACACATGACACAATGATTTACGTGGAAACCCAATTTGGGACAAACCACCAATAACATGCTACTTGATTCTCACTCTTCTGAAGTGATGCCCTGTTAAAAGCATGCCCTGTTAAAGGCTTACAACACACTGTTAAATGTGATCTTGTTAGAGGATTTCACCAAACTATTAGGAATGGGCCTGGTTAAAGGTCTTTAGAACATTCACTTCGAATTTCACCCTGTTAAAGGATTTATCTAATGGTTGTTAAACCAACCTAAGTCCATAGAATTTATCTTACTGTTACAATCGCTAGAAAGTAACAATAATGTTCTTTTGATCTGACATAACTTACAACATACTTTGCAGATTTCAGATCACTCTTTCAGTTCAATCCTTATGCTTGGATTCAATCACTTTAGCTCTGACTGCTTGTTTCCCTCTCAAGCTTCATCTCCTTGAGTCTTATTACTCATTCTGCCAATGCAATCATTATTGTGGTAGTCTATTTAAATAGAGTTCCTATGCTTTCTTCTCCTTAGCACATTCTACAACACTTCATGCTTTTATGCTTGACCACGGCTCTCTCTTACTATCCCCTCTTTTTTTTATTAACTTATGTCTTCTTATATAGAAGTCTGATTTGCCTTTTTCCGCTCAATTTTTTTCTTTTCAATCTTAGGGTTTCAAAATGGATTAGGTAGGTATCTACCCCATATCTTGTTCTCTTCTAGAAACTTTGCCAGTTGTATCTTAAAAATGTTCTACATGGTGTTCTGTGCCACCAACTCATCATTCTTATCTTCCTTTTAATCCACAGATTTCTAGATAACAACTTTTTTGGCTTAGATCTGACAAATATTTGATTTCCAAAATAATGCAGCAACTCAGCATTATTGAGTTACTGGTGCTCATCACCTCTGTGTTACTCGACACCTATACCTGCTTAGCACTTGGTTCTGCTTGGCACTTGATTCTACTCGGCACTTGATTTTGCTCAGCACTTGATTCTGCTCGGCACTTGGTTTTGCTCGACACTTGGTTCTGCTTGGCACTTGGTTTTGCTTGGCACTTGGTTTTGCTCGACACTTGGTTTTGCTCGGCATCTGAACTTGCTCGGCACTTTAACTAGGAATTTAGCTTGCTCGGCTCTTTTTCTCTAATGAACTTAGTTTGAGCTTTACAAAAGACTTAGCTAAAACCTTAGATCTTTGATATGTTTCAGTGTGCTCATTCTTTGTATCTTTTAGTATGTCATCCAATACATTATTTCATCAATGACTTAACTGATCCTTGTACTTCATTACAACATCATAACTTCAACCTTTCTCTAGGTGTTCTAGTTACATCTTATTGATTGCCTCCACCTTGACAATCAACTAATTGCTAGTATTTGGATCACTAAAGCAATTGTCATCCTTGCAAGTAGCAAGTTTGACATCAATGACAAAACAATGATTGAGGACATTCTTTACCAGTTCCATATATTATTCCAACAACTTTTCTTATGATCATTTCAATCATTTCCAACAATCTCCCTCTTTGGCATTGATGGCAAACCAAACTCAAGTAATCAATTCAATTACCACCAAGATTGTATACATTAGCTTGTTGCATTTTCACTACTGATCTCATATATCTCCCTCTTTTAAATATATCTCCCTCTTTCTTTGCATTGATCAATTTTCTGCATATTTCTCCCTCTTGGACATAAATGCCAAAGATGCAGCATCTTTATCATGCAAAATATAAGCTTTGGCTTCTTATTTTTTTCTCCCTCTGTCACCATGCTTGTGATTGATTTGGAGTTTCTGTTCCTACTGTCATCCTTTGCATCAACCTGTTAATATTTCAATGATGTATTCCTGTTGATGTAAGGCAGCTTTCTTGTTGCCTTAAATTGCTTGACTTAGGGGTATAACCCCCAACTTGCCTCTAAGATATTCATAGGCATCCTTGGACAATGGTTTGGTGAAGATATCTATAGTTTGTTCCTTTGTGTGAATGTATTCCAACTTCACTTGTTTGTCTTCTACCAATTCTCTGACATAATGATACTTGATTGCAATATGCTTGGTTTTTGCATGCATCACTAGATTTTCGGATATGTTTATAGCACTTCTATTATCACAATACAATATCACCAGTTTTGTTACTTCTTCTTTCATTTCAGTCAATAGATGTGTGAGCCATACAATGTTTGTACAATTGACTGCAGCTGCCACATATTCTAATTCTGCAGTGGACTAGGATATACATGTTTGTTTCTTGCTAGTCCAGGTAACCAACCTTTTACCTAGAAATAATGCACCTCCACTTGTGCTTTTTCTGTCATCAATGTTTCCTCCCCAGTCTGCATCTGTATATGCATTGAGTTCAAACTTTCCATTCTTTTTGTAGTATAGACCAAAGTCATCAGTCCCTTTGAGATATCTCATTATTCTTTTTACTGCTATGAGATGATTTTCTTTAGGATTAGCAGAGAACCTAGCCACTATTCCAACTGCTAATGCTATGTCTGGTCTACTATGTACAACATATTGTAGTTTTCCAATCATGGATCTATACATTGTTTGATTGACCTCAGCTGACTCATCATTTTTGGATAGCTTATTTCCTATGGCTATTGGTGTGCTGACTAGTTTGGATTCCTCCAATCCAAATTTTTTAAGAATTTCTTTGATGTATTTTGATTGTGTAATAGATAATCCATGTTTGAGTAGATGTACTTGCAATCCAACAAAAATTTTGATTTCTCCAAACATAGACATCTCAAACTCATGTTTTATTTTGTTAGCAAAGCCTTTGCAAAGTACTTCCTTACCACCAAATACTATGTCATCCACAAAAATTTCAGATACAATAATTCTTTACCTTCTTCAGCTTTGATGTACATGTTGTTGTTATCATTAGTTCTTTCAAATCCAATTTGCACTAGATACTTGTGAAGTCTCTCATACCATGCTCTGGGTGCTTGTTTCAAACCAAAGAGTGCTTTGTGTAACTTACACACCATATCCCAAACTCATGTTTCATTTTTTCAACAAAGCCTTTGCAAAGTACTTCCTTACCACCAAATACTATGTCATCCACAAAATTTTTAGATACAATAATTCTTTACCTTCTTCAACTTTGATGTACATGTTGATGTTATCATTAGTTCTTTCAAATCCAATTTGCACTAGATACTTGTGAAGTCTCTCATACCATGCTCTGGGTGCTTGTTTCAAACCAAAGAGTGCTTTGTGTAACTTACACACCATATCCCTATTGTTTTCATCAACAAATCCTTCTGGTTGTTCAATGTAGACTTCTTCTTCTAGTATACCATTTAAGAAGGCAGATTTTACATCCATCTGATAGACTTTAAAATATTTGTAGGTATCATATGCAAGTAAAGTTCTTACTCCTTCCAGTCAAGCAACAGGAGTGAATATTTCTCCATAGTCTATTCCTTCTTCTTGAGCGTAACCCTTGCATACTAATCTGGCTTTGTTTCTGGTAATCTCACCATTCTCATCTAGTTTTTTTTTGAATACCCATTTGGTGCCAATCACATTCTTGTCATTTGGTCTAGGAACTAAACTCCAGGTTTTATTTTTTCTTATTTGATCAATTTTTTCTTCCATAGCTTTATACCAGTCATCATCTTGTAATGCGTCATGTACTATCTTGGGTTCAAATTGGCTAATCAAACATGATTCATGTCTTAGTCCATTCCTTGTCATTGATCTTGCATCTTTGTCACCAATTATTTGTTCAGCAGGGTGATGTCTTTTTACATATTTGGATAATCTTGGCTCTATCCTTGTTTCCATGTTTGATCTTTCAGATTCAAGATCACTATGCACTTCATTGTCAGGTTGTTCTTCATCATGTATGTTGTCTTCAGAATCAGATTGTGCATTTTCTTTATTCTGTAACTTGACTTCTGAATGCAACTTGGCATTCATTGGTTGTGAATCGGCTGAAACTGACACTTATTGTTGATTTTCGATTTGATTGACATCATCCTCATCAGTAGTCATTCCTTCATAATAATATAGAAAGGTTCTGTATTCTTCCATTTTCTTTGGTATTTCAACTTGGACTACTGTGTGCTCATCAAAATGTACATTTGCACTTTCCACAATTTTGTTAGTGTTAATATTCAAACACTTATATGCCTTACTTCTAGTGGAGTAACCAAGAAATATACCTTCATCACTTTTTGCATCAAATTTTCTATTTCTAACATCTTTAAGGATAAAACATTTGCAACCAAACACTTTGAAATGTTTTACATTTGGTGAGTAACCATACCATAATTCAAAAGGTGTTGTAGTTGTACCTTTCTTGACTTGTACTTGGTTCAGTGTATGAACAGCTACGCTTACAGCTTCTCTCTAGTATTTTAGAGCAACATTCTTTTCCATCATTAATGTTCTGGCACAGTCAATTACAAATCTGTTTCTTCTTTCAGCAATTCCATTTTGTGGGGGAGTTCTAGGAGCTGACGTTTATCTTTTGATTCCATTGTCATTACAGAATATCTTGAATTCATTTGATGTAAATTCACCACCTCTATTTGATCTTAGGCATTTCAAGCTTTTTCCAGTTTCCTTTTCAACTCTAGCCACATACCACTTAAACATTTGAAAAGCATCAAATTTTTGTTTTAAGAACATAATAGTCATCATCCTATAATAGTCATCAACAAATAACATTATGTATTTATCTCCTCTATAGCTTTGTATTTCCATTGGACCACATAAGTCAGTGTTAACTAACTCATGTATCTCTTTAGATGTATAGTTTTTGCTTTTGAAACTTGATTTTGTCATCTTTCCTAGTTGACATTATTTGCACATGATATTATCAGGCTTCTTTAATTTTGGTAAACCTCTGACTTTCTTCATTCTACTGATGTTGACTAGATTGTCAAAGTTGACATGACATAATCTTCTATGCCATAACCATTCATCATCAAATTTTGCAAGTAGACAAGAAACGTCATCCATATCAAGGTAAAACAAATTACTCTTTGTTTGTTCTCCTTTTCCTATCAGTTTACCATCATTGGCATAGATTTTTGCAGTTTTGTTTTCAAATTCCACTTTGCAACCTACATTGCCTAAATGTGAGACACTCAGTAAATTGTAGTTTAATCCTTCAACATAGTATGCATTTTCACATGAAATTTGTTCTATGAGCTTAATGGAACCTTTTCCTTTGATTTGACATGGAGCATCATTACCAAATCTAACACTATTTCCATCATACTGAGTAAAGTTAACAAACTTACTTTTGTCTCCTGTCATGTGATGTGAGCATCCACTGTCTATGATCCATCTGTCATTCTTGTTTATACATGTCACCAGTATTGTGGCTTCTTGTTCATCAGATTGGTCCTTCAAGGCTACATAAACAACTTCATCATTGTCATCAAAATTTTCTTCAACAATATAACACTTCTTACCTTTTTCTTTATAATCTCTCTTGTCATCATCTCTTCTATTGTATTTGTTGCCTTCCTTGGAATCCTTTTTCTGTGGACATCTTGTAGCAATATGACCTACTTCATTGCAATTGAAACAAATGATAGGCATCTCACCTTTGAATTTTCCTTTGCCCCTGTGAAATCTTCTAGCGAGCAATGCTAACAATTGTTCCACATCTTCCTCATCAGTGCTACTGTCACTAGATACATACTTCATTTTTCTTCCTTTCCTTGATTTCACCTTTTTGGCATCTTTCAGTGATAACTTGGCCTTAAAAGAAGATTCAACATTTTTCAGGTTTGTAGTTGTCAAAGTTAGATAACTCAAATGCAGTGATTCTACCTATTATACCTTCAAAGCTTAGATTATTTCCTGGTATACATCTTAGTTCTTATATTGCTTATACTCTAATAGCATAGATAGGGAGCAAGGTTCTTAAGAACTTACTATTAACAGTATCTTCATCCAGTTGACCATTCAAGCATCTTATTGCACTTACCACTTCCTTTATTCTTGCACCATACTGAGTAGCATTCTCATTTTCTTCCATTTTCATGTCATCAAATTTTCCTCTGAGACTTTCTCTTTTTGCTCTTTGTACATTCTGATCTCCTCCATAGATTTCTAATAGGGCTTTCCACATTTTGAATGCAGTGTCACATCCTTTGATATCATCAAATTAAGCATAGCTGAGTGTAGAGGCAATTTCCAGCATTGTCTGGTTGTGTTCTTTCTTGTTTTTCATGTCTTCAGTAGTAGGAACACCTGTTGGATCTACATGTTCAGTGACAATTGAATTTTTGGCATAATATCCTATGGATCCAAGATGTAGCTTCATCAAACTTTGCCATGCAACAAATTTCTCTTTGTTGAGCTTGGGAACTTCTCTCTTTGGCATTTTGATCTTTTCTGCTAGTAGTCCCTTTAAACTGAATCAGCAGTCAGGCTCTTATACCAATTGTTCAAATTATTTTAGAATAACTGAGAGGGGGGGGGGGGGGGGTGAATCAATTATTCAAGGTCCAAATGCCCTATTAATACCTTTTTAATGAATCCATACCCTTTTCATCTGTTCAAACTTAAATTAGCCATATAAGTAAATTGTTGTAAATCAACATGCAAAGATAAAACATTTAAGATCAACACATGACACAATGATTTACATGGAAACCCAATTTGGGAAAAACCACCAGTAACATGCTACTTGATTCTCACTCTTTTGAAGTGATGCCCTGTTAAAAGCCTGCCCTTTTAAAGGCTTACAACACATTGTTAAATGTGACCTTGTTAGAGGATTTCACCAAACTGTTAGGAATGGGCCTAGTTAAAGGTCTTTAGAACATTCACTTGGAATGTCACCTTGTTAAAGGATTTATCTAATGGTTGTTAAACCAACCTAAGTCCATAGGATTTATCTTACTATTACAATTGCTAGAAAGTAACGATAATGGTCTTTTGATCTAACATAACTTACAACATACTTTGCAGATTTTAGATCACTCTTTCAGTTCAATCCTTATTCTTGGCTTCAATCACTTCAGCTCTGACTGCTTGTTTCCCTCTCAAGCTTCGTCTACTTGAGTCTTATTACTCATTCTTCCAATGCAATCATTCTTGTGGTCGTCTATTTAAACAGAGTTCCTGTGCTTTCTTCTCCTTAGCACATTCTACAACACTTCATGCTTTTATGCTTGACCATGACTCTCTCTCTTACTATCCCCTCTTTTTTTTATTAACTTATGTCTTCTTATATAGAAGTCTGATTTGCCTTTTTTTGCTCAATTTTTTTCTTTTCAATCTTAGGGTTTCAAAATGGATTAGGTAGGATACAATGTATCTACCCCATATCTTGTTCTCTTCTAGAAACTTTGCCAGTTGTATCTTAAAAATTTTCTACATGGTGTTCTATGCCACCAACTCATCATTCTTATCTTCCTTTTAATTCGAAGATTTCTAGTTAACAACTTTGTCGGCTTAGATCTGACATATCTTCGATTTCCAAAATAATGCAGCAACTTAGCATTATTGAGTTACCGGTGCCCGACACCTCTGTGTTACTCGACACCTATACCTGCTCGGCACTTGGTTCTGCTCGACACTTGATTTTTCTCGGCACTTGATTATGCTCGACACTTGGTTCTGATTGACACTTGGTTTTGCTCGACACTTGGTTTTGCTTGGCATTTGGTTTTGCTTGGCACTTGGTTTTGCTCGGCACTTGGTTTTTCTTGGCACTTGGTTTTGCTCGGCATCTGAACTTGCTTGGCACTTTAACTAGGAATTTTCTTGGCTCTTACTAGCTTGCTTGGCTCCTTCTCTCTAATGAACTTAGTTTGAGCTTTACAAAAGACTTAGCTAAAACCTTAGATCTTTGATATGTTTCAGTGTGCTCATTCTTTGTATCTTTTAGTATGTCATCCAATACATTGTTTCATCAATGGCTTAACTGATCCTTGTACTTCATTACAACATCATAACTGCAACCTTTCTCTAAGTGTTCTAGTTACATCTTATTGATTGCCTCCACCTTGACAATCAACTAATTGCTAGTATTTGGATCACTAAAGCAATTGTCATCCCTGCAAGTAGCAAGTTTGACATCAGTGACAAAACAATGACTGAGGACATTCTTTACCAATTCCATATATTATTCCAACAACTTTTCTTATGATCATTTCAATCATTTCCAACATTTTCCTCTCAGATTCTCTAACTGTCCGATCTAAGTAGATTCACCATTGTTGTTTCCTTGCTATGAAAACACAGTATGAGTTTTTAGTCGAGTAGCTCCTCACACCCACCTATGCAAATGAAGATTCAAATCATGTTTGTATCTTGGTTGGTCTCCAATCCCCTTGGTACCATGAGATTCATGCTTACCTTAAAGATGGTATCATATCCCCTCACCTCACACGTACCCAATGCCAAAATCTCATCCGAAAATCAATGTTATCATAGCCAATACCCTATATCATCGAGGTTATCACGATACTCTCTCTCGATGTTTAGACCAAGATGAGGCCGTGACGATGTTAAAAGAAGTACACTCTAGAATTTGTGGTGCCCACACGAGTGGTATTGTCCTAGCATGAAAAATTCTTAGAGCAAGCTACTATTGGCCTACCATTTAGAAGA
The DNA here is from genome assembly GCA_028749045.1 of Cupressus sempervirens. Taxonomy (NCBI): domain Eukaryota; kingdom Viridiplantae; phylum Streptophyta; class Pinopsida; order Cupressales; family Cupressaceae; genus Cupressus; species Cupressus sempervirens. The sequence continues at coordinate 751,931,948 of CM053791.1, forward strand.
CTTCTATGACTTTGTCAGAAAATATCTCCTATGTCAGCAACACGCAAATCTTGTGCACGCCCCAGCATAGGATCTATAGCCTATTGCACCACCTTGGCCTTTCGCTTGTTGGGGCCTTGATCTAGTTGGAACTATCACACCTCTCTCATCCGATGGACATAAATGGATAATAATAGCTATAGACTATTTCACTAAGTGGGTGGAAGCAGTCCCGCTAGTCTCAGCTACAGGAGTTTAGGTCTCCAAGTTTATCTTGTACCACATTATTTTTCGCTTTAACATCCCATCCACCATCTTCACTGACCATGGAGGTAACTTTGAAAATCTCAACATGGAAGAATTATGCACTTCCCTCTACATCCATCAATGCTTTTCTAGTCCATATTTCCCACAAGGTAACGGCCAGGCAAAGGCAACTAACAAAACCCTCCTCAAAATCCTAAAGAAAGTTGTCAATGATTCCAGCCGCAATTGGCACCTACAAATAAATCTAGCCCTATGGGCTTATTGAACCTCCTTCCATACATCCACAGGCACAACTCCATACTCCCTAGTCTATGGTGTCGAAGTGGTACTACCCATCGAGGCTGAACTTCCCTCCTTGTGCATATCTTTGCAGGGGCAAATATCAGATGAAGAATATAGAGTATCTCGGCTCACCCAGCTAGATCTCTTAGACGAGAAGTGACAACAAGCCTATGATCACCTCACAGTCTACCAAACTTGACACCTTGAGCTGGGTGACATGGTCCTCAAAGAAAACATGAAAGTCCAAGTAGATCGAGAAAAGAAAGGAAAGTTTTAACCTGCTGGCTTGGACCTTATGTTGTCACTACATCCTTCGGCTCCGGAGCCTATCAACTATCTACACCAGAAGGAGAACTCTTGAATGATCCTACTAACATCATTCATCTTAAGAAGTTCTATGCTTGAAGATCCTTGGTATACCCAGCTTTTGAAAAATACAAAAAAAATAGTAAAGAGAAATAAGCATCCAATGGTGAAAACTTGGCAATTCAAGCGCCTTAGATAGGTACCTCAATGAAAACCTTGTAATGTAGACGCCTTGTGTACTAAGACTAATCCATTATCTATCACTATCCTATCCCTCATCCATTCACCCACCATCCCATAAAACACCTGCTTGTTCCCTTTGTGTTCCAACCAAATATCCAAAATCTGATGAAGCTTGTATTATATCTTGTAAATATTGTATCATAGCCTGTATATCCAAATCTTGTCCAAAGCTTGTACCATATTCCAGCTTGTAAATAACCTTGCATCCTAGCTTGTATCCTATCACATGCACACAAAGAATCCCATTTTCCTTAAGCTTTTCACAAACCATCTATCTATCCGCCCATCAACTATTGCAGACATCCCACCCTTCATAAACATTTCCATCTCACAAAATCAAAACATGAACAACCTTGTACATTTGTAACATATTTTGGTCCATCAGCTTGTACATCCTCTTTAGCTTAGTACCATTGTATCTATCTAGCTTTCATGTTAGTTCCCCCTTGATCAACATCTTGCACACATCACACAAATTTTGGTTAGCTATTCCAATGCATCCTTTAGCAAGATCTCCTATCACCAAAGTGTTATCCTTCTTAGTTCAGCTTGCCAGAGGCATCACTCATCCAGATCCATCAGCTTAGGTGCTCTCCAATAGATCCTTGCAGGATATAGCTTTCCTCATGTCTGATCCTGGTCTGTTAGTACCTCGTCCTACCCATCTCATTGGCAAATGGTTCTCTTTTGGATTTTTGCTTTCTTTTGATTTTGGCATCTTCTTTTTGGGTCTTGAAATATCTTTTCCAAGCAATCCTTTTGTTCCCTCCTCAAGGTTGCCACGATCTTCCATATCATGGTATACTGCAAATGGGGCAATCTAAGCGTAAGGTCTTGATTAGGTATTTTGTTTGGTTTTCTTTTCTGCTTGTGGATTACCCAATGTCAGTTCCACACTGCTTCCTCTTGTACTCATGTGTGATGCTGGGGCAATCCTTGTGTGTTTGTTTTGAGTCAGTCTATTAGTCCTTTGGATCATTGGTGAAAATGCCTTGATATTCTTGGTAACCTTGGCAATTAACCAATAGTCCTATAGAAAATCTAGTGCTCAACTACATGGTTGTACTTCTCTTTGAAGTATCCCTCAGCTTAATACGCTTCAGTGGATTCCCTTCATCTCCATTATCCCTTATCCATATCCAACATCTATCTCTCCTACCCCAGCTTGTGCATCAGTATCTCTTTGAAATCAATCATCACTCTTAGCTTTAGGGATCCACAATCCTAGTCTTAGGGATCCACCAATTCAATCAATCCACCAAGCCTCATCTTTCGAGATCCACAATCCTAGTCCTAGCGATCTTCGAAACCCATCTTCTACCAATCTGACTCTTTGAAATCCTGTTGCATTAGCTTTGTCAACCCCTCATCCCTCACCCTATCCTGGATTCCTTTTTATATTGCTTTGCTCCTTCATCCTCCATCTCCCTTGAAGTCTTAAGCTTACTTCCTCTTGTGCCTCTGACCTTCCTTTATCATTTTCCCATAGTGAGAGTTTGAGCTAATTCAGCCCCTTCTCTTTGCCAATCTGTGTCTCTGCTCATCTTGATTTCTGGTGCTTTTCAAGAAGTCGTCGAGCCTCATTTCTCTCTTCGTTGCTTTCTTGAGGGGGCATCATCTAAGTCTAGTCTCTCCTCTTCTTATCTGAGATTGGGGCAACCTTATTGCTAAAACATCTTCCTCGTGTCGTCTTCATTCGAACTTCTTTGAAATAGTGTTGTCTCAACACTATGTCAAAGAGGGGCAAAATGTAGACACCTAAATTTGATTACATCACTTTGGTAATCCTATTTAGTTATCTCTAAAGGAATCATTAATTAAATTTATTTTTATTTAATCCTCTACCATCCCCTAGCTGATTAATTTAATTAATCATCTATAGTCCTAATTGATAAATTAAATAACCTATTATTTATCAATTAAATCCTATTCCTCTATCTAATTCCAAATCCCCATTTATTAAATAAATCTATTTGATAAATAAATCCCTCAAATCTAATAAACCCCTAACCTATTCCTAAACCCCCCTTTTAGCCTAATCCACCCCATCCACCCATACTAACTAAGCTTAGTCACTAACTCACCCACCCTCATGAATGCCATCCACTTGCATGTCTCTAACAAGCCTAATCTAATCCTAAACCACCTCTAATCCCCCCCTAACCTTGTCACATTCCCTAACTAAGCTTAAGAATTTCCTAAACCAAGCAAAGTCAACAATCTCAACTCCCTCAGTAAATATCCCAACCACTAAGCCTTCAATGCTCTTACAAAGCCATAAACACTCTTACAAGCCCATTCATTGCTCTTACAAGCCATTTATGAAGGGTCTTTATGAAGATATTATCCCTTGAGCCTCCTTTTTTGACTCATCCTTGCCCTTTCCTTCATCCACTCACCCTATGACATGTGTCACTCCTTGGTTGGTGCTAAACAAGCACAATCCATGTGCTCCCCTTTGAGTGCATCCTAGCCCTCCTTAATCTTTTATCTCTCCTTGCATCTTAGCCCTCCATCCCTCGAGCCTTTAGCCTATAAATTGAATCCCCTCCCAAGTCATTTCATCACAACCTTTGAGCTAAAGTTATAATGCTAGTTTGAGAAGCAAAAGCCTTAACCATACCCTTATAATGCCAAATTGAGAGCTCACAAAACTACCAATTTTCCATTACCCATCCATCTCCATTGAAGCTATTTTTAGAATCTTGAGCATACATACCAAATCTAAGCAAATAGACTCATCTCAAAATCAAGAGAACAATCTCATTGAGAGAGCCCCTTAATGGCTCACATTCTCATTTGAGTTTTGTTTCCTCTTAGTCTCTCTTAAAGTTTATATTAATCTTTGTTAGTTAATGCTTTGTTCCTTTAATAGATTAGTGTTTCTTGATAACATATTAGTGTATACACATACATAGGTACTAAGACTAAATTTTTTATGCTTCCACCACAACCTCCACCAAGTGCAACAAGTGGTACATATCAGATGCCGAGTGCAAAGGAGAGGGAATTAGATGAGAAAGAAGATAAAACAAAAGAAAAGGAGCAGACCACCATTCAAACACTGGTAGAATTACCTAAGACTAGCACTCCTACTAAGACCATTTAGAAGACAAGAACTGAAGCCATCCCCTTGCAATTTTCTACTCCAGGCTTGAGTTCAACCAAAGTGGCCAAGGTACTACATTATGGAGATCCTGAACTAGATGAGGATATTGTGATTCCTTCCTATGATTTCAAAACCATTACAATGGCATAGATGACTGAAAGGAAAAATCCATTGGATAGAAGGATAAGGTAGGAAATCCTAAGGAAAGAGTTTAAGCATAAGATAGCACTTTATGTAATCAAGGACATCTTTATGGATGCCTTAAGCTTGTAGTCACTAGATGAAGCCAATCCAATCATTGAGCAACTATCAGACATAGTTGACTAGGTGACAAATGAGGACCAAGATACCAATGTTAAACTCATGGAATGGTCAGAAAAAAAATTTCAAGGCAAAGTGAATGAGTAGATATCAAGTGGCATAGCACTTGAACAAGTTGAATTGGCCAAGAAAATTGATAAGGTCAAAATTGCTCTTGAAAACATTTTTTCATTGTATAGGAAGTTGTGTGATTTTTCCAATTTCACACAAGAAACTAATCAAAGAATAATGAGCTTGGAAAGGAACTTGAAAATCTCTAGCATGCAATTACCTAGAGATCCAGGTCAAAGTGAGAAGCATTTTTCCCAAATGCTTCACACTCACTGAGAGTTAGCTATCCTAACAGAAGAGGAAGCAAATATTAAGGCAACATTAATGCAAATTCAGTCCTCCATAACCCCTCATTTGGAATTCCTCCAAAAGGAACAAGTTTATGCTGAAATAGTTTTAAAGAAAGATCAAAATCTTTCTACACTTGACATAATTGTACACCTTGCTATAGAGACTACCATCCAACACAAGTCACTTGAGATAGCTTTGGAGAATTGGGATGTAGCTCTAAAAACAATAATGGAGGTAAATAGTAACTTTTTGGCTAAGTATGGTATTACTCTTTAGAGCCTTTTGACATAAGTGTCAAAAAGGGGGAGAAATACTAAAGGGGGAGATAATAATATAAAGGGGGAAGATACACAATTTTGGCAATCATATGGAAAATAGCTCTAATGCAAAATATAGAAATCCCATAAGCTCTGATAAAACAGATATAGAGACATAGGTACAAGGTAGATGAAAAAGAGTATTAGGCACATTTAGTATAGAATTTTGGTTGCAAGAATGAAAAGGCACAAATTAGCTTAGGGGGAGTTAAGGTACTTTGAACAAATTTTTGAATAAATTTTGTGGATAAGGTACTCATAAGGACAGACAAATAAATGTCTAGTTAAGTGTTTTTGACACTCATGTCAAATGGGGAGATTGTTGGTCTTACATAGTTTTGACATTTGAGTGTCAACACACTTAATCACTTTTTGTATTGAAGCTGAGTACACTATGTATGCCAAGCCATAGTGTATGTCGAGCTAGTATTTTAACAGGTGTCGAGTAGTATATAGGTGCTAAGTAACATACAGGTGCCAAGTCACAATTAATGTTGAGAAAATCAGAATGCTTCATATGCTGAGTGAGGTAGAATCATACATGTGTCAAGCAAGATATAGTGTAATAGGTGCCAAGCAATCCATGATAGAATATGTGCCAAGCACCAATAGTTCAGTATGTGCTGAGCAACACAGAATCAACATATGAGTTTGTGCCCTCAAAAACTCAGATGTAAATCATTTTTGCAGCCAACATGAAAGGCTTTTGAAAGAGAAAAAGGATAAGGATGAATATTTTATGATTCCTATGCGATTAGCATGCAGCCAATCAGAAAAATGGAAAAGGCATGCAACCAATGAGGTAAATGCAAGGAATGAGCAAAAAGCTTGAGATTTAATATGGATTGTAGATCCATACCTAACCCTAAGTCTTCACAATCTTTAAAAGGAGGTCAAAAACTCCATTTCATATATGGAAGAGAACAATGTATGGGGAGACTATAGTAAAATTTATTATGAAGAAGGAAAGACTTAGAGGAACAGAGCAACAATTTCATATGCAGTTGATTAGAATAGCACAAGGGATAAAGAACACAATTATATATCAAATCTTAGAGGATCAAGATCAGAGAGAGCATATCAAGTGTGTAAAATTCAGCAATTAGAGATTGCATACTATCAGGTTCATTGTTCTAATACTTTCTTGCTATTTTATTAGATGCTGAAAATCCTATTGATAGGTTAGCTTAATAGCTAGGTAGGAGAACCTTTAGAGAAGGCGATTAAAAACCCTATGTATTAGGTGGGATTAATAGCCTATTGTAAATCCTTTAATAGGGTGACACTTCACATAAAGTATTTGTAAATCCTCTAATCAGGTCACTATTGACATAGTGTAAAGTATTTAACAAGGCAGGCCTTTGATGGGGCAAACCATCAAAAGTGGTCAAATATGATGCAGAGGGATTTTAAAACCTTTAGAAAATCAAATGCATGACTTAAGGCTTCACATGCATGAATGCAGATTTCAGCAAATGCATAGAAATTTAATGAAATGAGGGTCAACACATGAAGATGTTGCCCATTCAAATCTGCATTACAACTAGGTTTTCCTGTAACCTGATATGAGACAACAATAAAGAAATAAAGAAATGCATGAAATTAAAGAGGATCCTCCAATGGCTGACAAAGACCATTGGAGGATCTTTAGAAAACCCCCATGCAAAGATCACTCTCAAAACAACAGAGAGATCCGGCTGATAGGAAATCGACAATAAGAAAATATTAAACTATTAAGATCCGACTTTTAGATTTCTTCCAAATTGTTGATCTAAATACAAATAGAAAAATGTATGTAGAATACTACACAATCACATCTATACAACACTAAAAACTTAAGAAAATTACAGGAAAACTCAAGAACTTCATTCTATTCACTTTCTCCCAAAAAAAATCTCTCTCCAAAAATCTCTCTTCAAAAATCTCTCTTCAAAAATCTCTCTTCAAAAAATCTCTCTTCAAAAATCTCTCTTCAAAAATCTCTCTTACAATATGCACTCTTTCTCTTTTTGAAAAACCTTCTAATGTAACTCCCAAAAATCCATCATAGCTTTCTTGTGGCAGTTACATTTTGAATGCCTACACATGGTGCTTTAGGAATATTCACCTTCTAATGTAACTCCCAAAAACCCATCATAGCTTTCTTGTAGCGGTTACATTTTGAATGCCTACACATGGTGCTTTAGGAATATTCATCATTTTCTTCCTTTTGATTTTTCCCATAAACATTTTCAAAAATTAGAAACCTTTAACACACCCAAAATAATCTAAAATAAACTCATACTAAGTCCTAAGTGGATAATGCTGGGTAGGCTTATAAGAATGCCACCTAAACATTTCCACCAAAAAAAAAGGACATTTATTTTAAAACATAAAACTCTAAACTCACACACAAAAATTTCAAATTTCAGATTTTAAACTCAAAACTTTTTGATATTTGCTTTGTGCCCTGCATTTTAGTCATATTGTAGGTTGTCTTCCTGTCGCAGACATGCTCCTGCACCAAAATAATTATTGTTGTAGTAATTTTTGTGGGTATCATCCCCACCCCAGTTTTACCTTCTTATTCCAAGAGGGTTTCTGAGTTACCAAATTTTGTGTTGTGTGTCATGTGCATGTTTACTTTATGTTCATTTATATGTTTACATGCATGCAGTCTATATTTTAGTTATTTGTTTTAAAGGGTTAAAAAGGTTAAAAAGTAGGTCTAATTCACACCACCCCCTCCCCCCCCACCTCTCAGAAGTACTCTTCCCATTTTGAACATTCCAACAAAATTTCCATTTTGAACCATTTCGTGAAGTCCTGTTTTGAGCATTTGTCAAATCTGCGTTTTTGCCTAAGTATCAAATAGTGACAAGATGCTATGTTTGCAATTAAATATCTTGCACCTAGTAATGTTTCATGACTCACCACTTTGGGAGTGTCTAGTGTCCATACTAGAGAACCTATATTTCAAATTTTTAGTCGTTCTAAATCTGTTTGATTAGGTTTTGAATCCCTCAAATTTGGCCTTTTAATGTTGTTATGCTGATGCAATTATTCTAAATTCTGGGAAGCCCTATTTGACTTGTTATTATTTTGACCCAATTTACCAAAATGATGAAATTACTTTTGTGTTATATTCTAGAGGTCAGAGATTTTCTATGTTTCAATTTTGAGCTTATGACGAATCCATTTGATCAGTTTTCAAATGTGATTCCAAATGCAACTGGCAACTTTTTAATGGTGTCAGGAACTAAAGATTTTTTAGAACCCATGTTCAAGATGTCATAACTTTGAATCTATAATAGGTGAGATTTAATGGATTTTACCACCGTGTTGTACTCTAAAAATACTTTGAGTGGCCAATTTTCAAATCTTGATGAATCTATTTGCACATTTTCCTAGGTCGATTCCTTTTAAAAAATGTTTTTCTATCATTGTTTCTAGTCTACAAATTTTGAGTAGCCCACTTTGACCGCTCACCAAATGCACCATATTATTCATCATGAGCCTAAATTGTAGATTTATACTCTCCCCATGACAATGAACCAATGCCTTAGTTTTCATGCCCCCAAGTGTCTATTTACCCAATTTTTAGAGCCAATTTCGAACGCGGTTTATGTGTTTCTGACATGTTTTCTTGGAGGCAGTTTTGAGAGGGAAACTTCAATAGTTAATATCATTTGATCTTGAACTTTTCATGAGACAAGATTTGATAGGGTAAAAGTGTGTGGAACAGAGAATCAATGTGTTGGATTTCAAAGCCTGGTTATCTATGTGGATTAGTTTTTAAGACCAGTCAAAGGACCTCCTAACACAAAAATTATAGTTGTAGAAAGAGGTAAAATAAATTTTTAAAAAAGTTTTTAAAAATGATGGAAATTGATTGATTCTTCATCAAATCGGTATCAAATGTTTAGTGGATTAGTTTGAGACTTCAGTCATTTGAAAATGAATTTTTTTTTAGCTAGACCCACATTGGGCCTGACTGATTCCATTAGATTTGTCTAAGTTTTGTAGAATCTTCAAGGTGTCTTGATGATGTAAAAATGGGGAACTGAGTACAAGAAGAATAAATTTTATAAAAGGAAAAAAATAGGTATATGAATGGCTGGATAGCTCCCACATTTTTTTAATTGATTGAGCCAGTTATAAATCATGATACTTTATAAAGTCCCAAAATCATTGAAAATGGCTTTCCATCCAAGGGAATTAAAGTATATTCTTCAACATGTTTGTTGAAAAAAAGGATGACACCTTCCCCTAAACCAGGTGCCATTTTCCTAACTCATGTAAGTGCTAGTTTTCAAATTTGGTGCAGGTGATAGTTTACTAACATTCACGCTCTCCTACCAGTGGAAGTGCTCTTCTACTAGAAACATAGTAGGGGATATTGTTGTATGGGTGTGTCCACCAGCAAGAATCTTGAATTGATTGCAAAAGAAATGGAGAGATCCAAGTCCATCGTTTCTTCAAAATTAGTTGTTATTTTCTGCAAGACATGCTGTTTGTATTGCACACAAGTCAAGCAACTATTTATGAGGATGAGCTCCAAGCCATAGGTCATTGAGCTTGATAGTGAAAGTGATGGGCCAAATATAGAGGTAGGGAAGGCATCTCATTTTGAAAGGAATTCCCATGTGAGAAAAGGAAACTTCGCACATATGAAGGAGCCTCATGCTATATGGAGATTCAAGTGAAACATAGGAAATTACAAAATAAGAAGAGTCGATGCATCAAATAGAAGAATTCCATGCTAAAAGTAGAGGTTTGCATAGGAAGAAGGGGAGCACCCATAGCCATGGTGTTGGTAGAGGCTTCGAGATCCTCAAGCAATTGAACATGGGCTGAAGCAAGGAGCATATAAACCTTGCTATGCTTGCAAAAGAACCCATGAATTGCTAAAACCAAAAATACACTAACTGATGACCATGGTCAAAGACGTACCCCACACAAAAAAACATAAAGCTACAACTAAAGAAAAAATAGAGAAGCTAATTGATGGAGGAAGACCATGCCAAAAGAGAAGATTTGCGTGCACATAGGAGTTTTTCTATTCCATTATCCCACATTACTAAAGCAGGGGTCCTTTTTTGTTTTTAAATACAACTCCACTCATAATACATCCTGTCTAAGGACGTTGGGCATTTTGAAAGCCAATCCATGCATATGGGTCCCAATCAACTAGAAGAATAGGTAATATTTTGAATGGACACACAACACAATAACTGATGATGTCAACATTATTAGGGTGCCAGAAAAGATAGAAAGGCATCGAAAAAGTTAAGAATCCAGGAAGGTGCCATGTTGCCACTAGAAAATGGGGGCACTTTCTAGCATGCAACATGGTGACCTATTGGAAAGTGCAAATTTTGACTAGCGACCTCCCAAAAAAGTAGAATTCTGGCAAAGAGAGAAATCTAGTGAGCAGACTAATGACTTGGTGTAGTGATGTGGACCTGAGAGCTAGTCACGTGATGACACATGGCAAGAGCTAGACCAAATATAATGGTTAGCATGTAGTGATGTGGTTACCAAATTTTAGAGTGCTCTAGATGGCAACACGTGGTGCATTTGATAGTGGTCACCATGTCACCAAGGTGAAGATGCACGATCATTAACATAGTGACATGGTGACCCAATGAGATGCTAATACGTGGCAATGAGCTGGCAACGAGGTGGAATTGATGTGTCATGCTGAAGTGGATTGGTGATGTGGCAGGTGCATCCAAGGTGATGACATGGTACTTTGGTGGCAATCGAGGAACCAATGAGATGCTAACACATGGCACCCAGTTGGAGGGATCTAATCACTATGCATGAAATGAACTAGTCAGAGGTCAACATGTAGCAGATAAGTCAAAGGGGGTTTGACCTTAAATGGGAACTAAGGGAAAAAAATAAAAAAAAATTTGAATGACATTTTTAAATATTCTTTCCAAAAGGTGCATGTTCAAGTTTTTAAAAATCAAATAAGGGTTATTTCTAAAGTATGCACTTTAGGAAATTTTAAATTTTTGAAAATTCAAGAGTGCAAACCAGAGTCCATGCTAAGGGTAGATTTTTCAAAATGAGATTCTGGGAGTTCTTGGTAAGCAGATATACGCTTATTATATATTGTAAAAACTAGGAGAAGATGAACTTTCTAATTATGGAGTTTGTTTTTGCATAGATGCTCACTAGTTCAAGGTATAGGCAAAAATGTAAATTTTGGGCCTTCTCAATGAAACTGATGAAATTTGAAAATGCAGTTATAGGCATGGTAAAAAAAACCTATTAAAAGCTTTTTTGGGTTAATTCTAAGAATATTATGCCTTTTTGGTATAATTTGGCTCCATTTTTCAATGATGAAGAAGAATTTGATTCACCAATTGCAGAGAGAGATTAGAGAGATTCTTTTAACTTCTTAAGGAGGGAATTTCAAGTGGACACATGTCATCTTCATATCAGATCTAGGAATTCACTTCTTATCTATATCTTTCTTTCTCTCATCCATTTGTAGGGGTTGGTTCTAGTTTCTGGAAAAAAGGACTCAATGTTGTGATACCTTAGGGGTTCCACTTTTGAGTTTTTCTTAGATCTATCAGACCAACAGTTCTAGTTTTGATGTTTTTTCATTACTGTGACACCACATTTTCCTTCAGTATTTCTCTTGTATGAACAGTAGTAGGAAAGATAATATAGCTAGTTTTGATATTTTAGGTGTTGTCATGTTTTGATTTCATGCATCTGATTGTATTGTTTCAAATAAATGAATTCAAATAAGCAAGAATTTCATTAGTTTCATTTTGATTCTTGTCTCCTATCTCAATAATCTATAGTCTTATGTGGTTTAGGAACAAAGAGTTGAGATCCATTTAAATCCCTTTAAGGTTGTATGTCAGATATGTTTTGCTATTGGAACAAAGGGCCAAGTAAATGCTTGATGCGTTTGACAAGGTTGTTGATTATTTGAGAAGGATATTTCGTGAAAATGAGGTCTAAATGAACATTGATGTCTGATTCACAAAGTGATAGGATAGATCTGATGTCTTGGTATATGAAATATGTCCTTGATATCATAGATGTATGCATTAGATTCATGGAATTGCTCAATAGATAGGGCATTGATCAGCTATAGGATCATTAGTTCTTACTACTATATATTTGGATTTGTGTTGAATTCAACATTATTAATCAATTTTTTTTCCCTTTCATGTTGAAGAGCTGCAATAGAATGTCCTTACTCAACTTATGAATTTCATAGATTTTTATTTAGCTATTGCAGATCTAGGTCATTGAATGATTCATTAGGAGAAATCAGGGTTAAATCTACTTAATATATTTAGGAATATGTTTTGCATTGGTACCATATAATTGAATCTGAGGTCCACCCACCTAGGTTTTGTAGAACCTGAAGTAGAAGAAGGCTCAAGCCTTATAGTTGGTCTAGTGTATGAAAGGACATGTTAAGGATGGGAGTTAGTTGCCCCTAGATGTGTCTTGTTCTCATCGAGGTAATTTGAAACCTGTAGCATTTCAAAACACCAACAAACATCTTGATGTATGTTGTGACTTGTGGAATACTCAATGGATAGGGCATTGATTAGCCAAAGGATATACATGTTTCTTGTTGTTTCATATGTGGGTTATGTTGAAATCAATTCATAATTGAAATATTTTTCCCTTTCATGTTGTAGAGCTAAAAATGATACCCACACTTAACTTGTCAATCTCATTGGTCATGATTATAGCTATTTCATGCCTCTATCATTGTATAAGTATAGAAGATTTAGGGTTATTATTTGCTTAATATAGACTCAAATTTATGGTTTTTGCACTAATAACATAATGGAATCTAAGGTCTACCTATCTAGGTCTTGCAAATCCTAAACTGAGAAAGGAGTTTAGCCTTATAGTTGGCTTGGAATCTAAACAAAGTGTATCCAACATATGAGTTTGCTACCTTAGATGTATTTTGTTGTTAGCTACTTGGTAGTTAAAATCACTGTTAAATTAGGAGCCAACATATTCTATGGATCATCCTTGCCTCATTCATATTAAGTGGTAGATATAAATTCAAATTTTTATTCCTATAATTTTTATGTGAAGAAAAATTTGTACCACAAAATGAAGTCTATCTAGGAGTGCACATGGTTTATAGGCTTGTGTGAAATATTATATGATTTTTGCTTAATGTTGTTGGTGTTAATTAGGGAAAGATTTGTTAGAGATCCTCCACTTTTTGTTCACTTTGTTAGCTATTCTATTTGTAACTTCTTGTTGTATGGACATAATCATAACATTCAATCATACTTTTTAATTTTTGATAGTATTTTTTATAATGCAACAAATATATGTTTTTAAAATATTGATAAGAAATTGAAAAAATGAGTCAATCCATTGTAATACTACAACTTAGGGCATACACCCAGATCACACTAATGATAGATTTAAAAACATTGTGTAAGATTATCAAGAGATAAATAATATAGTAGAAGAGGTGCTAGTTATCACATGTCAAGAACACAAGGGGAAATTATGTTAAGCATGAATTCTTCATGATGTTGTATGGGGGAGTTTTCAGTATGTTAGAGAGATGATTTCATAATTATATGGTGCATTTATGATATTTTTATTCATTGATGTCAATATATCAATTTTTTAGGTAGTTTAGCTACAATTACAAAGGAAGATTTGTTTGATGAGGTTTGTGGTAATTGATTTATGTCATTCCCACTTGAAGATATACTTAG